>JBAMAV010001387.1:3000000-3568983 GCA_037043315.1 Amiota communis | reverse complement strand
GATGTAAGGTACATACTTCATTTCATTAGTTTAAAAACTTCATCGCGCTCCTCTTATAACCTCAGGCCCGTTGGCACTTGCCTAGTTTGCCAAAAAGGTAATCAGCTTCTGGATTGATAGCAGACAGGTGAAGAGGGTATTTCAGCGATATGTTTTTCTATTACATAAATATATTATCTACTTTCTTGATATCTGACAATCATTTAAAAGACCAACAACATATCAATGTCATTGTTTATTGTAGCTTTTTGTATCTCTAAGTTGAATGATACATGTTTAACAATAAAAAATTATTATCTATTAAATTCTTTATAATATTCCATTAATTTCCTCAAGTTTATTTATTTCTTCACACAAAAGCATAGGCATGTCTTCCATTTATTTTAAACTATAAGATACACAATGAAGTGACTTAATTAACCTGAAACAGTAATATCGACATGACACAAAATAAATCTTATAACAACAAATATAACTAATGGACTTTGTTGAAATACTCAGATATTTGTACAAATGTACATAGTATTTACAATATTAACATGAGTTGAACATTACTTATATGTCAATGAGACATAAGATATTATGCACGATTGCTTACATATTTAATACAATTATTTAAAGTCTATCTTAATAAACTCAACCAATTTTCCTAATGAAATTTAACTTTAATATGCTAAGAAATACCTTACTTAGACATTGATTTAAAATTCTCTTTAGATTCAAACTAATAGTACAGTTTTAAGCTCATTTAAGAATGTATCTTAATAGGAAATACTATATTGTAGTTGTGCATTGTTGATTAGTTAGTAGTTGTGCACGAGTATGTTCTTTATGGTTAGGAACTGAAGTGACCTGAAACCTAAACCACAAGCACATGATTGATTTTAGATGAGGGTTTGAAGGTATTTAGATGGTTAAATGGATAGAGTTGTTGAAAACTTTCATTATTCCTCATCATACTTATGACAGTTCATTAAGAAAACTTACTTTGCTACCTGGCATAGCTTCAACTACTTTCATTTTATACTTTGTCTGTGTAGTTGTGAGTCTTAGTCTTAGATACTTTTCCACTAGAATACATAGCAGTAAAAATATGCAGTTTTGTTGTATGCACTTTATTTATAACTTTTTTAACGATGAAGTTTTTAAAGTAGAAATATATTTTAATAAGAAGCCTAAAGTGGTGAAGGCGATGCTTGTTAAAGTGAAAAATTTATTTAAAAACTTTACTATTACGCTGAAGAATTTTTGAATTATAAATTCAGTACTTGTATATTTTTGATTTGAAAAAAAAAACTTTAAATATCTTTAAAATATGCCGCTACTTCTTTAAAAATAAGCCAAGTGAAATTGACTCCAAACAGTACTGCTACACTTCACTAACGAAATCTAACTCTGTTCTGATTCTACAAACCATTCATGTATCTATTCAACTATACGTTCACTCACCCAAATTCCAATCCTATAGTATTTGTTGTTGTTTTTGCTTGCTTTTATAGCTAACTTTGTTTTGATATTGTGGACTCATGCTTTATTCATGAAATGTTGCTGTCCATTTTATTGGGTTCTCCTGGTGTTATGTTTTTCAAAGGCTCGTTTTCATTTACCAGGTTTCATTACAACTATATTCAATGCACAAAACATACTTGGTATATATAATTTTATATGTGAATATGTTTCTATGTATATCTTTAACTATTTTTGTTACAATATTTGTATGTACTATGTACAAGTTCGTATGATTTATATGCATGCAAGCAATTCAAGCAGTTAAAGGTTCATTCATAACCAATTTAAATCAAAATTGTAGATTTTGCGCTTTGTTTAATGATTTGAAATGAAAGCAATGAAATTTTGCTATTATTTTATTGTATTTTCTTATGCAATATAATAAAAAAGAATTAGAATTAGAAAGTTATTTTGAAGTAGGACTGAAACAGGCAGGCAGTACTCGTATACAATATAGAAATGTTTTACGCACGTATGAAATTTCGCAAACTTTTGTTAACACCTTTGGTAACCTGCCATTTTGATTTGATACGTTTAGTAATTTCCGTTTTTCAAAAGAAATTTAAATGAAATTTCTTGGGTATATTTTTGTTAGGTATCATATTTCGAACCGGAAATAAACCAACAAACAACTATGGCAGAATAGTTTCCCTTGACATAGTCACATGATTATAAGAATTCAACTGCGTTTATTTTCTGTAGTAGCAAAATCATATTCAAGATTTCTTCATTGTCAGTTATGGACGTAAATAAGCATATAAAAAATGAGGTGACATAACGAAAATCACAAGAAAAAATGTCATAAAAACAGAAAATCACTCATATGTCGAGAAATGAGTTAAAGAAATACTACAAAAATATAAAGGAACTCTTATAAGAATATATCGTTTTTTATTTTTTCTTTGTTGTGTTGTGTACAAAAACCAATTTTATTTATATTTGTGTATGCTTTTATTAAAGAAAATATTCACTACTTTTGTATCTATGTTTGAGTGTCTCTCCGCCTGTGTGTATTTACTTTATCATAAAGTCATCTTCATTCTGGCACTTTTTCTCTCGTTTTTATTTTTTGTCAAATAAAATTTATAGGCACTTTTTTTCTTGTGTTATTTTCATATTATATTATTGACCTAATAATCATAACATGACATTTTAGATGTGAGATTTTTGGTTTTGTTTTTTTTTTTTTTTGCTTATCATCAACCTTATTTTTTTATTCTCTTTTGTTTTTTGTCAATCATTTCATACGTAAATTGTGGCATGCCACAAATGCCACTTTAATAGTTGCAATAATATTTATTTCTCGTTTACTTTCGTTATAAAATGCTGCAATTCACTTAGATATAAAAACAAATGAATATTCTGCGTATATATAATACCATTGACATTATAACAGAATAACATAAGAGTTTATTATACTAAAACAATGAATTTTATGTGAAAAAAAATGAATAGAAATAATAATGAAATTATATAACACAGAAAGAAAACATAGAGGAACAAATTACGAATCATATGAAGTGATTTTTCTTTCCAAATAATTGACACTTCGAATAAAGAGAAATATTATTCATTATTTATTTAACAATATTACATCTAATATATATAGTATATACTTACTAACTCCTAGGGCCGTCGCCTCGCGATTAATAACATCTTTGGTCTAAATTTTTATACATTTTGGAGATATTTAAGAAAGATGGAGTTTTTAAGGGTTGGAATGGGATTAGGGAACCAAAGTGTTGATAGGAGTCTAAAAGATGGTCTACGGTGAGTACGGCTCCGCAGAAAGGCCATGATGGATGGTGTGATCCCTTGTGAAGGTTTTGATGGGTATCACGTTTGTGTACAATACGCAGGCAGATGAACGTTCAGCATGCCTGTCTGGATATATTTGAAGGCAGGCAGATTTTTTCACATGTTGAAAGAGTACCGATGGATAAACTGCCCACATTCCGTCACTTTCTTCGTGTGAAGGTGACAGGTAATGAGATTCTTAAAATCTCTTGCCCTGATGGGAATAAAGGTGTGTGATGGAGTAGTGCTGATTTGCGAACTACCAAGTCGACGAATTTGTTTCTGCGTAAACCTTGGTGGCTGGGAGCCCAGAAGATTGTATTTTTGTTGCAGTACTATATTCAGTGTATATCTGTCATTTTTCCTGAACCGTAAGATCATTATGCTCACGATTTTGTATGGCTTGTATAGAAGAAAGAGTACATTACAAATTTCAGGCTTTTAATATCGCAAATGCCTCTCCAGTGAAAATCGAATTAAGTAGTGGGAGGGAGCCTCCAGCTATGATCGTTCCCAAATTATCAACGACTGCGAATGAAGTAGAGTGATCAGTTTTTGAACTATCTGTCAAATTTTATGACTAAGTTTATCTGTTTTAACTAGGAAACGCGCCAGGTATTCGGTGCTGTTAGTATCGCTTTTAACTGATAATAAATACATATTTATTCTTAATATTTCCAAGTTTCAGTGTAAATTAGTATATAGAATTATCAATCATTGAACCCTTAAAATGAATATAAACGTATTATGATCTCATCGATAGTTTAGCTAATTTATTATTATTTTATATTCATTTTAATCGTTTAAAAAATTCATTTTCAACGTTGAATTGAAGTTGTCCCATAGAAAATATTGTAGAGACATTAGATAGCACTATCTCATACGCACAATTGATATCACTATTTCAAGGGATATAGTTTGAATCATCAGCATTTTGTTCCTGACATAACTACTTAATCGGTAATCATGATTTGTCAATGTTCACCACTGCCAGTAATGACCTGATTACTATGGTAGGGTAGACAAATAAAATAGTCTACAACTCATAAATTGCATCACAAAGTGTATTGTTAATTCTTCAGTAATAATGTTGCCTTTGCTTCAAATGTGGCAGTTTTAATATAATTTTTCTTTTAATAATTTATTAAAAATAATTTACCATTCACATCTATTGAAAATCCTTTCACTGCATTAAAGACATGAAACAACTTTATTCACCTAAAAGTTTTTCCTTATTTAATGCTAACGAGTTAACATAAGTACATAAGTATTTAAATATTCTGTTTTATCCTCATATTCTCTTATGAATTAAATAAATTCAATTTATTCATTTTTATATAGTTCCACGAAGATTAAAGATGACAAAATCATATAAATGAAATGAATTTCAAATTTTATTTTTTGTTGCAAAAAAAAAAACCATGAAAATCAAATTGATTTTCTGACATTTAAGCAGCAACTCAAAGATGAAATGAATTTATATTCTGTATATAATAATGCAATTTGTGAAAATTTTTTTTTTTTTTATTGGATATTATTGTATAATAATTTATTATATTGTATTTCTTTTTTTCCTCTTTTTTTTTTTTTTTTTGCTATATTGCAATAAATTGCAACATATTTTATTCAGTGGCATGGCAACTTGTCTTTACCATTTTGTATATGTGGGAAACCGCTTTTCATTGCTGCGGTTTAACTATGAAAATTTTGTGCTTTCATTCACATTTTTATACACCTACACGCGCATTATTATGTATTACATTTATGTGTGTTTAAATGTAAATTTCCCATGTTGTTCCAATTTTTTGCCGCCATACTTTTTAATACTTTTATAAATATTAAAATATGCTTATATGGCAGTTATGTACTTTATTAAAAAATAAAAATGAAAATTTGTTAATAAACGAGTGAGGTTGTCTGGCAAAAATAAAAACCAAAAATAGCAAAGTCATCTGTCATCCGATGAAGTTGAAGTTTACTGCTTGTTGATTGCGTTTATTCCTCCCTGGACTGTATTTCCATAAGGTTGTTTATCTACATATGAGTGAATGGTCATTATTTCATTTGTGTTTATTTTTTCTTTTTAAATTCTGTCCATGAAGCATTAATGTACAATATTATCTTATTAAAAATGATAATACAAACAAAACGAAATTTTTTGTTAACAAAAATATGCTTTAATTCTTTGTTATTTTGTTTCACTTTAAATTGTATTTATTGTTTCAATCTTTCTTATATTCTTTTTTATATTTTCATTTTAATTTTATTATCTGCATAGCTTTCATGGCTTTAATGACTGCGAGTCAGTGAGTTAGTGAGTGAGTTCAGTCTTTTGTCTTTTGCATTATTCTCATTCGTATGGCTCATGGCATGCGTCCAAGTAATTTTAATTCTATTACCCTTAAAAAGGACTAGAATTCGTAGTAGTTCTAGAACTAGAACTGCATTTAATTTCTATTATTATGATGACATGCCGTCTGCAAACGTCCAACTACTATGAGTGGGCGGACTTGGAAACGTGTGGGATTGGGCGTGTTCATGCTCTTGGCGCGTATGCAAAAAGAAAGAAATAGCGAAAGAAAGAAAGAATAGAAAAAGAAATAAGTGATAAAAAAAGGAGAGGAGGAAAAGGAAAATAAAAAATTGCATTCATAAAAAAAAAAAATAAAATGCTGTGGGCAGCAGACACGCCCGCAATGCACTTAAGACCATCATGATCACCATCATTATCATCATGACTCCTGCTCCAGCTGCTTTTGTCGTTTTGGTTTGTGTACCGGGGCTTTCCTCTCCTCCTCCTCCTCTTCCAACATTAACTTGTTTTACTACTCTGAAACCGAGAAATGAACGCATTCGCGCTTTCTGTGACTCTGCTTCCACTTTAATGGACATTTAGACGTAAACTTCCTGACATAAAAATGGCGAATGAAGATAATTTTCATAATTTTCAACTACATTTCGTTGCCTTGCCATTTGGCACTGACTTGAATTCGATAATTTCGCTCATTTTTTTTTTTTCATTTTATCAGCATAGAAAGGAAGTGAGTCTTCAAAGTAGTAAATGTCCGCAACTTGTCGTTTGTATTATAGTTTGTATCTTTATTTGCTCTGTGTTACAAAATAAAGTCATTTCTTGTCAACTAAAGACTTTGAATTGCTTGAAAAGCATTTTACTTAATTTGTGCCTCTCTTCTTTTATATTTCTTGCAGTGTACTTGAAGCGGCCACTTTAAATAGCTGTTGTAGCCTGAAAGTATGCAATTAAATAGAGAAAAAATGTGTGTTAAACCACAAATACATAGAAGTAGAAACAGTAGTTTTATGCGTACTTCTTCGAATGTATGGTATATAAAAAAGCGCAACTTTCACAACGCTCAGACAAACTCCCGACCAACTTCGTCTCGAACTAGGTCTCACACATAGTCCTCTCTCATCCACCCACCAATGCACGAATGCACAAAGTTGCAAAAGGCAAATATTCACAGCCATCGACGTGCTTCAAACGCCTTTAGCCTGCTTATGAAGCATGTGTACGTGCGTTATGCTGTCCTACCTCCACCCAATTCATTATGCTTTTCTATTTTCTATGGAACCTTAACAATTCACACATACAGTAATGCGCAAAACAAATGTCATGCACAAAAAGTAAGTTGTTGTTTGTACTTTAAAAATGAATAGACAATCTGCAACAGAAGTAGTATCACCAAGAAGTCTGACGACTGTGAAAGCTTGAAAGAAGGGAGGCGTGATAGGGTATATTTAGTTGGTCTCATTGGACACATTATTTCTGAAAAACTTAACAAGATAATCGACAGAAAGATCTTAGTGGCAAGTTTGCCAAACTTCCCAAGTCTTCTAAAAGAGGTTTTCCAAGAAAATCGATCTGTCTTTTAAGATATACAAGGTTGAAGTCTAATGATTCTATGTAGTTTAATGAAGAACTGTGCTATTGTTTTGTATGGTACTGTACATATATCTATATGTGTCTACCTGATCTTATGTGTCTGAGTTTGTATGTTTGTAAATGTGTGTAAATTGTATGTGGCCGTGAAGTTAAGAGCGATGATTTTCAGCGTTTTCTACAAGTCCATGCTTTGATGTATGGAAAAAAAAAACTGTTTGAATGCGCGTGTAGTTGCCTTGCCAAACACACCACAGCACAGCGCAGCTTAATGCAATCTTATGGCCAACACTCAAAAGTAGAATATAAATAAATTCTTGCCACAGTTTTTAATGTGACTTTTTGGTTGCTTCACAATTTTATTTTAAGTGCGAAAAAGAGCTTTACTCTGTTGCAAGAACTGGAACAAAAACAAAAATGCTTTAATATTACAGTAGAATGTGTGAAACCCCTAACAAAAAGTTGGTCAACACCGACAAAAGTTTTACCTTGAGTATCTTCTTCGCCACATAAGACAAATGGAAATTTCTCTGAAAAGTATCTTTAAAGTTGTTTCGTATGTGTAAACGTGATTCAGCACAAAAGTATGCACCAAAGAAGAAATTTCTTCTATTTTTTTTTTCAAACTTAAGCAACATGTTCGATGCTTCACCGCAAGTTTGTAGATAGCGAAATTACGTTTTCATTACAACCAACAGATTCATGAACAGTCAAACACAAGAAGTGCATCATCATCACCATCTTTTTAAAATAACACTTTAACACTCTTTTCTCACATTAAATTTCTCTTGATTTTAATTTTAAAAAATATACAATAATATATTAGAATCTTTTGCTTGAACGTACCTTGATATTTTCAATGTTTTAAACTTTGGATAAACTCAAAATAATTAAGTTAATGATTTCACTTCTAACAATAATGAAATTAAATAAAACTAACGAAACAAAAAATTTATTTAATAATTTTTACAGATATTGTATTGAACTTGTAAGAGATGTTCGTGTTCAAGACCCTTTTTGGTGTTGCTCTCTTGTCTGTTTGCAGTCAATATGCCACCGCTCAGTTCCTGACCAACTATGCCCAAGGACGTAATGGTATAGTTCATTTATTTGAATGGAAATTCGATGATATTGCCAATGAATGTGAGAACTTTTTAGGACCAAATGGTTATGCTGGTGTCCAGGTAATTACTAAGAATAAAAACTTTATCACATCAACATATTAATATTGAATTACTATACAATCAGGTATCACCTGTTAATGAGAACGTGATCAAGGAAGGCCGCCCTTGGTGGGAACGTTACCAACCGATCTCATATAAAATTGCAACCCGCTCTGGTAATGAGGAACAATTCGCTGATATGGTCAAACGCTGTAATGATGTTGGTGTACGCACTTATGTTGATGTCGTCTTCAATCACATGTCTGCTGATGATCCGAATTCGGAAGGTACTGGTGGCAGTACTGCAGATCCCAGCAATAGGTCCTACCCCGCTATCCCTTATTCCGGTCTTGACTTCAATCCTTCTTGCACTATTGAAAATTATGGCGATGTCAATCAAGTACGCAATTGTGAATTGTCTGGACTTCCCGATTTGGATCAAGGCAAACCATGGGTACGCGAGAAAATTGTTGAATTCTTGAATCATTTGACCGACTTGGGTGTTGCTGGTTTCCGTGTTGATGCTGCAAAACATATGTGGCCAGCAGATTTGGAAGCTATTTATGATGAACTGAAGCCGCTTAGTTCTGAACATGGCTTTAGCAGTGATGCCCGTCCCTATATCTTTCAAGAAGTTATCGATTTGGGTGGTGAATCCGTTAGCAAATTTGAATATACCGATTTGGGTGCTGTTATTGAGTTCAAACATTCCGATGCTATCGGTCGTGTATTCCGTGGTCTGGATCAACTTAAATACTTGAGCAACTGGGGCTCTGATTGGGGTTTTGTACCCTCAACTAACGCTCTCATCTTTATCGATAATCACGACAACCAACGTGGTCACGGAGCTGGTGGTGCTAATGTTCTCACCTACAAGGTACCTAGGCAATACAAAATGGCTTCTGCTTTCATGTTGGCTCATCCCTTCGGTACACCACGTGTAATGTCTTCCTTCGCTTTCGAAGACACCAATCAAGGTCCACCAACAACCGATGGCCAAAACACTGCTTCCCCTACAATCAATGAAGATGGTTCTTGCGGTGGCGGTTGGGTTTGCGAACACCGTTGGCGTCCAATCTACAAGATGATTGAATTCAGAAATACTGTTGACGATGCTGAACTCGAGAACTGGTGGGACAATGGTAACAACCAGATTGCATTCAGTCGTGGCAATAGAGGTTTCATTGCCATCAACAATGAAAACGCTGATCTAGACACATCTATCCAAACTGGTCTGCCAGCTGGTACCTACTGTGATGTTATCACTGGTGGCAAGTCTGATTCCGGTTGCGTTGGCAAATCTGTCGAGGTTGACTCCGATGGACTTGCTAATATCAAGATTGGCAAAGATGAAGAAGAAGGCGTCTTGGCCATTCATGTCAATGCTAAATTGTAAATGTCTAAACTTTATAATATCACCGATTAATACAAATTATACAACAACTACAATAAAATTAAAAATTTAATACAAAATACGAACTATGATTTGTCATATTACCATTACTTAAATCAACTTTGCTTGTCTACAAATTTATTATAAAGATGTTTTTTTATTGTTGCCTTCCCTTTGAGATGTTTGAGAAACTTTAGAAAAATTTTATTTTCCATTTCTTTTGCTTCGTATTTTTTCCCATTTTTGGTCTTTATTTTCCACTTTCACTTGTATAGAACTTCATATAAACTTTTACATTAGATTTCAAGTATTCGTGTTGACAACGCATGGCTTCACTTGCAATTGCAAGTTAAAATGACTTTGACATTGAAAGTATGCGAACAACATCATACATATATCTACATACATACATATTTCCGTTTGAACTTTGTTATATCCGGATTTTGAATTTATATAAATCAAAGTTTCAAATGTCTTTCATACTCATATGTATAGTATATATAGTCTTAATTTACGACTCCAAGCGATAAGTTATGTGTCGCTTGTAAAAAGTTTTTATTTCCTTTATGGTTATAATAATTCCCTTCCTTAACTTATACTTTATAGAGTCTCCAACTCATTATTCTATACGATTTCTGGGAGTGTGCATCAGTTTTTTTTCTCTCCCGTCTTTATCGTTTTACATGTATAATCCATAGAGTGGTGTACATATTAAATGTGATGTATGCAATTATTGCTTTACATTAAACCTTTCTAATTTTTCTACCTGTCTTGTCTTTATTTCTTTACATTAACCCTTCTTTCCGGAATTTCTAACATTTCTCAATATTCCAACTACTAACAACTTTGTTTTGGTATATTCTAACATGCCTTCTCATTATTGGTTTACTTTAAATTTAAGGAGAAAAAATATGTAGTATGTATGATGGAAGTTTTAAAGCCTCGTAAAAAGATAAAGCATCAAGCCGGCGGTAGTAAATTTGCAAGGAAAGACTTTTTTCTTCACAAGGAAAAAGAAAATAAAATTATAAGAATAGATATGAGAAAGTAAATCAGATGCATATATGCTATGAGGAGGACTGGGAAGGTTTATACAAAAAGGGGGACACTCAATCAAAGTAAAATGAAAACGAGATCAAACTTAATGAAAGGTGAAGTTAAAATTTTATAATAAAAATAGCTATTCCTCCAACTTCATACCCGTGGTAGTCGAAATATGCCAATAGTGTAACTGTTAGGAATTTACAGCAATGCTTCTCTATATGCGTTTTTCTTTATAGAGCCATCAGGAATAAAATCATAAAGTTTCCTGGAGTAACTAACACGAAACAGAGCCACAATAAGTTTACCGTGTGGAAAACAGCTTTAAGTTAAATCTACTCGCACAACACTAAGCATCTGGCATCTGGCATAGGTTCACTGGATACAACTTTTTTCTCAATTTTTTTTCTTATGTTTAATGTAAGCACGCAGCAAAAGAGGAAAACATTCGAACATATGCCAAAATCGTCAACAGAATTAAAAATATGAATATCTTTGGATGCAGTAGATCGATTTCGATAAACGCTAAATGTTACACGAACCTTGCTACAATACACCAGTCAAAACCGTATTTAGATGGGTTAAGCCATTTTTGAGATTAGCGTGCACAGGCAGAAAAAGGGTTTAGATTACATATATATATATATATAGATATTGAAAAAAAAAATGAAATAAAATACTATTGTACGTATATCGTAGCAGTTTTTCCACTACCGTTTTAGATTAGGTGCAGTTTAATAGTCCCAAACGGACCGCCCCAATACGAATGTAGAATAGAAGAAGTAGTAACCTTTACTTTCCAGACTTCTTGCTAACGTAAGCAAATCATTTGTAATAGTCATCATACCACATTCAAGTTTTAGAAAGGCTTAACCAATAATATAAAATGCGGGCTATGAAGTTATACGGTTATTAGACGAAACGCTACAGATTTTGGGAAACAATTTAACTCTAAACTTAAGTAGGTAAGCAATTTTTTAAAAATGTGATTAAGTAATAATATTGGATTATTGTCAGGAAACTAGGTTGGTAAAAAATACATATTTTGTAAGAAAAAGGTAACTTACGTTTCCTACTGTCGGAAACTTCGCGAATGTAATAAAATCCTAAACGCTCAAAAGTTCAGAGTCTACACAATTATTGTCTTTTTCTTATGTACATATTTATATCAGACATAAGGATTGAAGAGATCACATAGTTATCCAGTATTAGCCAATGAATACATTTTCTCGCACCGGTAAGAAGTTTTTGATCCATCAGTGAATAAGAACAATGTTGTGTTGTGACTTGGGTCGCAGTAAACTTCATTGAAATGAGCTCTATATTCTTCTAAGGAAGTGTCGTTTTTTGTGAATGGTTCAAGTTTCTCAATGAACGCAGTTCGCTCCAGTGTCCATGGAGGATATCGTGCAGGTTGAATGAACGTGGGGCACTGAGTAATCCAACTGTCTTTGCTAAATCGATACATTGCATAATTGTTGATATGCGCCGAAAACAACGCACATAGTTATAAGCTGTTTTGACTGTATCGTATAGTTTTTTGTTGTGATTCAAAAACAGTTTTGGGATTAAACTGAATTTTGCAACTTCAATCTGGTGATGCACTGTTGGAAGACCGGCTTCTATGAGCATATATTTGATTGGCGATGTAGGGTAGGCGCGGAGGCTTCTTCTGATGGCGTTATGGTATGGAGGTCAATTAATTTTCCGATCTTCCAAGGAAATTCCAGATGGAAGTGGACGACGTAGATTTAAACAAAAAAATTGATGTGATTACAAATTATTCCAATAAAAAATATGCAAAATATTCAATTCGTTTCTTTATTTTCATCATCAAAATGCATTAAAAAAATTATAAATTCATATTTCTTACAAATTCATGTAATATTCATGTAATTTACCAAGGAAAATACATGATTTAATTTACATACATAAAAGATATACTACCGTGTTTCTTATATAACACTCCAAACAAGGAATTATTCATTTTACTTAGAGTATTATACAACAAAAACTTGAAGTGCCTTGTTCTAATGAAAATAATTCAGCTGTTTATATCCATAATTGCGCATGGAAACAAGGAATCCAAACCCTTGGAGATGAAGTAAATGTGACTATTACTTCATTTTTTTTAATTTCATATTTCCTGCTCTGAAATTATTATATACTCTCGGAATCAATAGGTTTGTTATTATGTCATGTTCCATCTCCAAATTTATTTGATCATTTGTGGGTATTCAAAATATTACGGTGGAATACGGATTAGTAAATATTTTATTAGTTAGATACAATACTTTACAGTCTTCTACAAATATTTTTTAATTAAACTTTACAAATATTAAATGAACATTTTCGCATTGACACAGCTGTTGGCTTGTTTATCACTCCTATTTATTACAAAGTGCATTAAATAAACAATAAATTGCTTATATATTCATATAACTCAATCAGATGATGAGACATTAAAAAGTTATTCAGTTTTACAGTACCGAAAACGCTTGCAATTGACTCAGATTAATTGAAAAGAGGAAGGCGCGTGTGTAATATTTGACAAAAGCAATAGATTACAAACGATCGAATAATTTATTGAGAGATTATTATACAGCGAACGTGAATCAAATAACTACAATTAAAAGAGTCATTTATTGCTTTAAGTATTTGCCAATAAAATCATATTATAGTTAGTAATTCTAGTTTTAAGGTTGTAAAAGAACTCATGATGATGATAGACTATTTTCATAATAGCCAAGCCTACTTACTTAGGTATATGGTATCATTATCATCATTTGGCAAATGTTGGTAATATAAATTTACCACAAATACCAAAATCAAAACAACTTTTAGTTATCTATGTCAAAATTATACTATCATATAATATATTATAATAAAATGGATTAATTTTCAAAAAATTCTTTTTAATCATATCAGATTGAAATAGGGGAAAACAATAGAAATTCGCAAAAAATAATAATTAAAAATAAGAATTACGCATGGAATCTAATCGTAGTATTATTCACTATGGGGTCTCTTATCGAATGCAGGCGTGACCATACCAATCGGAATCGATAGCATAATCGTCTTAATTAGAGTCACAAATCACAAACTCACACTCATGCAGAGATTGATTTCTTATAATTTCTAGACAGTCCAAGAAGTAAGCAATTTGTGCCTTATACCATTGGCTAACTATAAAAGGCCAACGAATATCTGAAGAGTATTATTCTGAAATATATTCTTCAAGCATTCAAAACATGTTACAAACTAAGACGCTCCTGGGCATTGCGCTTCTAGCGCTCAGCAGTCAATATGTTGCCTCACAATTCGAAACAAATTATGTAAGTGGACGAAGTGGTATGGTCCATCTTTTTGAATGGAAATTCGATGATATTGCCAGGGAATGTGAGAACTTCTTGGCACCCATGGGCTATGCTGGTGTACAGGTAAATAATCAAAGCAACTATTTCAAATAAACAGCTATCATTATTGACTCCTTATTTCTCTCTTTTTTCGATAAAAGGTCTCACCTGTTAATGAAAACGTGATTAAGAATGGCCGCCCTTGGTGGGAACGATACCAACCAATCTCATATAAAATTGCGACCCGCTCTGGCAATGAGCAACAATTCGCTAGCATGGTCAGACGCTGTAATAATGTTGGTGTTCGTACCTATGTTGATGTTGTCTTCAATCACATGGCTGCCGATGATCCACACTCGGTCGGTACTGGTGGCAGCACTGCTGATCCCAGTAAAAGATCCTTCCCAGCTGTACCATTCTCCTCTCTGGACTTCAATCGTGCATGCTCCATATCGAATTATGGCGATGCCAATCAAGTTCGCAATTGTGAATTATCAGGTCTTCATGATCTTAACCAGGGCAATTCATGGGTACGTGACAAGATTGTTGGCTTCTTGAACCATTTGGTCGACTTGGGTGTTGCTGGTTTCCGTGTTGATGCCGCCAAGCATATGTGGCCCCAAGATTTGGGTGTTATCTATGGTCGCGTGAAGAATCTCAATACTGCGCATGGTTTCGCCTATGGCTCACGCCCCTACATCTTCCAGGAGGTTATCGATTTGGGCGGCGAAGGTGTCAGTAAATACGAATACACTCACTTGGGTGCTATGATTGAGTTCAAACACTCCGACGCTATTGGCAAAACTTTCCGTGGCAAAGATCAGCTCCGTTGGCTTCGTAACTGGGGCACAGACTGGGGATTTGTACCTTCAAATCGTGCACTCGTCTTTGTTGATAATCATGACAACCAACGTGGTCACGGAGCTGGTGGTGCTGATGTCCTCACCTACAAAGTAGCCAAACAATACAAAATGGCTTCCGCTTTCATGTTGGCTCATCCCTTCGGCACACCACGTATAATGTCTTCCTTCGCTTTCTCAAACACCGATCAAGGTCCACCAACCACAGATGGGCATAACATTGCCTCTCCAATTATCTATCCTGATTTGTCTTGCGGCGGCGGTTGGGTTTGCGAACACCGTTGGCGTCCAATTTACAAAATGGTTGAATTCAGAAATGTCGTCGGTAATGCAAATCAACAGAACTGGTGGGATAATGGCAACAACCAAATTGCATTCAGTCGTGGCAACAGAGGTTTCATTGCCATCAACAATGATTACTATGATCTAAACACAACCATCCAAACTGGTCTGCCAGCTGGCACCTACTGTGATGTTATCACGGGAGGCAAGAGCGGTTCCAGATGCGTTGGAAAATCAGTTGTTGTTGGATCCGACGGGCGTGGTCATATCAACATTGGTAGAAATGAATATGAAGGCGTCTTAGCTATTCATATTAATGCTAAGTTGTAAATAAAATGAAACGAATAGTATAAACAAAATAATAAAATTAATTTATTAACAATATCAAATGAGTATTTCGGACATTGTGGGGCATATAAAAGTAGTCAATGGGTGAAATTTTCTGGCTAGTGTAAATTATAGTCAAGATAAGAAGAATACTTGCTTTGAAGGCTTAAGACCTTTTAATTAGCCAATTAAATTATGACCTCATTGAACAATCTTTACTTTCACCTAAAAGTAGACAATGATAAAGAGTTTTTTTTTCCTTTTTTAATTAATTAAATGACTTTTGCGATGGGTAACTTGTGATAATATCCACATCCGCTTTACCCAAACAATATCAATCCGATACCTAAATTATTATGGGTTAAGATTAGTGAAATTTATTTATAGAAATATTTCATGTTGAATTACGATTATTTCGATTTTCTCTCGTTTAAAAAAATTGCAAGTAAACTTTTGTTTTTTACAAAGAACTTTTTCACAATATAAAAGTAAATTTATTTCTATTATCCCACACACACACACACATACACACACTCAGCAATGATACACATTATCATTTGTCAATTGACATACGTACGAATCACATACCATAAATGATACTCAGACTTACGTATTATAGTATATACGAGTACAATAGTATGTTGCACTTCATAATTCCAACAATGCGCTCAAATAAAGATGCCCAGATACACACACACACACACACACAGTTAAGTACAATAAATATGTGTGTATATTGTATTTGTACAAGATTCTTTGTCACGCCCGGAATGATATACAAAAAATTGGATACAAATGTAAGCAATGATGCTTTCCTGGCCATGCTATTGTATCTGTTTTACCCTTTAGATACTGAAATATCCCTCACTTATGCATTCAATATGAAATAATAAACTGTTATCTGTCCGATTCATTGCTACTGCTGAAGCTCATGCAAATTGATGTTGATGTTGATATTGTTGTTGCCCACAAATTTTACTTTATAGTACAATACATATATATATGTAAGTATGTTTGTGCATTCAAATTCATTGCATGAGTATATCAAGGGATTTCCATGCCATTGCAAAGGTCAAGTCTGAGTTAGTATGAAAAAGTTGGTCCAAAAAAAATAAAAAATACTCAACATACAGAAAGAACACTTGGTTGCTCATGTGGACATAATATTAGTTTTCTTTTTTTTTTGCACTACTATACACGATAGTACAGAAATACGAATGCATATGCATATACAATATATGTATGTGTATGAATGTGGAGACATATTTGGCATAACTTCTAATATAATCATAAAAATAGTATCAACAACAACAACAGAATTTTTCATAATGCAAAATGCAATTTTCATATTTATTTTATTTTTATTTTTATGAATAGTTTTCATAAAGCATACGAACGAAACGGAAAGAAAATACACATTTATAGTACAATATTAATAAAATACCACAAATCTCATATGTCATCATATCAAATATTATACAAGTACATAATATACTTAAATAAATATATTTATATTATATACAAAAAAAAAACAAATATATTACATTTACGTTCATTGTAGTAGAGCATTTGAATTGTGTTGACTTAACTGAACTCCAACTCCAATATGAAGTAAAAAATGGGTATGGTATACTTTATACTATATACTTTTGATACAATATTTTCATTATTTTTAAATTGATTTTGATAAGAAAAACTACTGAATAACAAAGTCTTATTAAGAAACAAATAGCTTTGACATAGTATGACTGCATCGCCATCTAAAGAGATTTATCTAATGTGATGATCTATAAGCATCCAAATCTGCGTTACAAGAGGCATTATAATTGCCCCTAGAATGGAATGTCGTTTCTTTATAATAGCAGGTTATTAACAAAGTGAATGCTGATTCAATATGCAGTTCACAAAACCGAAAGTTTTCAGTATCGCATGTCTTTATATAACCGATGATGTTAATGATATTAATATTAACCAATGAAGTGATTTTGAAAGTATAGTAATATACAATATTATGACTATGACTACTAAGACTTGCAACTAGAACCCATAACCGAAAACATGCAACTAACTAACAACTTCAGTTGGCACTTGGTGAGACTAGATTGAGAGATTGAGGGTTAGTCTGCCAACTACCAACATAGGCAATCATTTACGACACTTTGTGAATTAAATAAGTTCATTGCAATCATTGTGATTGAAAGATCAATTTTAGTCTTTATTGTTTGCACATGGGCTGTTTTATGAGGTAGATCAGTTGAAAAATAATAATGATAATTAAGGAGTAATTTAAGAAGTTTATTTTGGGCAATTTACATATGCTTTGTAAGTATCATCAGCAAAGTCCACCCCAAACTTGAGATTCATATAACAAGATTGAGGCAAATATTGATTTGAAAATAATCAATTTATTATGGATTGACAACTATGACTTTCGATTTATCAAAAGATAGAGCATACAAGTAGTATTGTTTATCTTGTCCAGCGTATTGGTAAAGTGGATTTTGAATGTAAGTCGACAAAAAAACACATTTTGTTAAAATTAGTTTTTTGTTCAGAAAAACTACTGCAAAACATGCATGTGAACAAAATTAAGTCAGACATATGTAATGCTAAATAAGTAATACTTATATATAAAAACCTAACAGCTTTTTTTGGATTAAATACCATAAAAACTTCTACTTTTTTTAAATTTAAAATGATTATAAATAATAAATAAAGTGAATGGCATAAAATTAATTTTAATATTTCAATCTGTAAATTGAATGTCAAAATTGTATTTAATTAAATGAAAATGTGTGGTGAGTTATATGAGTCGGTCGTTTATTTTATTTCATAAAAAAAAAAACATTTACTTTAATGCATTATTCACACAAAAAATCATCAACAACATAACATCATCATCATAGTTATCATCATCAGTATCTTCATATTCGTCATCATCATTCAGGATTCACCATTTGATGACGGTTAACCGAACTTGGTTACCCTTTGCTTGGGTACATGCTCTGACAGCTTGTCAAACAAAACTTTTACAACTGAAATATTAACATTTTATTGTCTGTTTGTCTCCACCTAAATCATTTATTCCTCCATTCATTCATTCACTTACTGTCTTTTGTCTATCTATTTATATGTATATCTAAGTATCTGCATTGTTTAACTTGTTGTACAATAGTATTTTATGTTAAAATTTATGTTTATCATATTAACATACTCCAAGCCAAAAAAAAGGGTTTTACAATGTTTGGTGTTATTTTAGCCAAATTAACGAGATGTTAGAAGTATCTTTTCCCACGCATATTTTTATATAAGTAATATTTTGAATTGAATACAAAATCACTGTCAAAATTAAATTAGAAAATTTTCATGATTTTCTCTTGAACATTTATTTTTAGATTTTTATCTGATCAAACTTACATACACACTATAAAATATTGTAGTTTAGCAGTATAACAATCAAATAAGAAAGCCTTTTTTAGACTATAAATTTATTGTATTTCATTTTGTTATTTTCATTTATTTATTATTTCTGTTACATATAAATTTATTATTTCAATTTCTTTGTTGACATGAGTTTCATGGTTTGCACTTCAACAAAGTGCATGTGGGGAAAATTGTTTATGTAAAATTACATAAGCGCACTTCAACAACAATAACAGAAATAGAATTACTAAATAAAACAAAATAGAAAAAAAACATACAAATACGTATTACACATGTATCTGATAGTATGTGAGTATCTACAATTGTCTGTCGGACAAACAAATAAAATATGCGGATATTAAAGCTTTTAAAAATTACATTTGAGGCCATTTATTTCGTGATTCTTTGCGCAGCAACAGCAATTTCTAACAAAAATGCAAATAAAATAAAAAAGAACAGATAACAATAACAAAAATAGAATAAAATAGAATGGAATGAGATGAGAAGCAACAAATATAAATTGAAGAAGAAAACAGACAAGCAAAAACAATTTGATTTAGCTTTAAGCAAATAGTCGTAATCGTAAGCGTAGCAATGTTGTGCCAACAGGACATCAAAATCAGTAAAACATCAACGACGAACGCACATGAAAACTGGCAATGCCGCAAGCAACAAAAACTAGGATCATATCCCCAGGACTTCAGTTGGCAAATGTTGAAGAGAAGCGCAACTGTTGTACTATATTGTATTGTAGTGTAGTAGTATGCAGTACAAACTGACAAACAGTGGAAGCAACATTTGTAACGATAACGTGGAACAGTATTTCAAGCCTGTCTGTCTCTCTGTCCATCAGGATGATAGTCACTTTCTTATTCACTTGCTCTCATATTCAGGATTGTTTGACCATTTGAGGCGTTGTGTGTGAGAGACCATTAATTTCAAACCCGTTTAAAACACATACAAATATTGACCATCAACATGCACAGAACTTCGGCATCACTAACCATCCAAGGGCAGCAGCATCAGATACCGCTTGCGTGATTGTTTATGTCCGCAGGACAACTGAAACTGAAACGCTTAAACTACGACTAGTTTAAAAAAAAAAAAAAAAAAGCACAAAAAGATACAAAAAACGAAACGAAATGCAACGAAAGGAAAGAAAAATGTTTTAAAAAAAAACATAAAATTAACCGGATGGCAGACAAGTGCGGAAGTGTGGTGCGACGGGTCCAATGCCAGCATAAAAATGGCGCAACTTCTGTCTGACCGGAAGCTAACCAAAGATGAAAGAATATCAATTTAAAAAAAAACGCCCTTCATTCATCAGCAAGCATCGCATAACTCTACGAACCCATACAATAAAAGATATGTTCAAAAAAAATTTTAAAACAATAAACTTTTAAAAAATGAAATAAATAAATATAAAGAAAACCATATTGAACACTATAAAAAATCAACATAACTATGCAAACAAAACCTAAAAAAAATACACCCACTGGTACCATGTATAAATATGAAATAAAAAGGATCAAAAATAATAGTCCAAACAATGGTCAAATATTTTTTCCACACTCAAATACATTTTTATTATTATTTTTTTCGTTTCATTTTAAATTTTTGAAATAATTTTCTGACTGCACTACACAAATCAACAAACACTTCTGAGCTTTTCATTAAGTGAATCAAAATATTTATTCAAAAAAATATTATATTTTACATACATACATACATACATATGAATAGCGAAAAATAATACATTGTAATATGAAAAAATAGTTTGATTTTGTTTATTTATATGAAATTTTTATTTTCATATTTTATAACTAACATGTTTATAAATAGTTTGGAAATATCGAATGAATTTATGTAAATTTGACCAGCACTTCATTTATAGAAAAATTATTGTTAGTTATAGATTAGTTTAGAAATGATAGTAAGAGGATTCCTGCATTTATAGATACTTGATTACTACTACTTATAAGAATACGAGTACATGATTGTCGGTCATTTCAGTGTCATTTATATTGATTGATTTAATGAAAGCAATCTTATCATAACCAAAACCAATCATCGACCAATCGGCGACCACTTCACATGTAATTATATTATATTACCAGATTATAAATCATTTCACACGCAGAGTCAATTAAAATACACATAACAACATTGATATAGACAATTCGTTAATTATATAAACAAAGCAGTACTGCATTAAGAATAGTAGCTGTTTTTATTAATGCTGAAAATACTTTCAACTTTGTATAACTTCTCTCTTATATTTATATAACTTATTTAATTATATAATAATGTCTTTTCTTTTGAGGAAAAGGTACAAATAAACCTTGAGAACAATATTGCAACACACAGGAAAGGCGCATGATAACATTTGTGGACGACTGGGCATTCTTCTCTACACGAGTGGCGTCTGCTTAATTAAGCTTATTATCCCTCCCTAAGAAGGAATGCTTTGGTGGTGGCATATGTATTAAACGGGATTTGAGGAGATAGGGGGTTTTTTAGTCGTGATGCTAATGAATCCAACATAACTTGTGGCATGGGTCATAAGTATCTTTAGAAGACTTTTACCTCCAATACAAAAAAAAAAAAACATTTTAAAAAAAAAGTAAGAGGGCCATGACCATGTGTAAGGTGCATATTGTTCCATCTTGTGTAAATGTTGGTACACCAACGAAGATCTGTTTGTAACTTATTCTTCGCTAAGGTCGAAAACCTTTACAATGACTTTTCTCCGTAAATCGTACATTTTTGAAAAATTATTTTTAATTTCAGAACTACATATAATATTGAATTGAACAAATATGTATATGTGTTTTTTGCAAGTTTATTATTATACTATTACCATGTTTTTTTTTAGATTTTTTCTATCTTTAAAAAGAAAGATATAAACACAAATGCGCGACGTACCGATTCTTTTTCTGACCATTGTATTTTGCAATTTGAGCTTCGAGTTTGACGTAAAGAGCCAACTTAATCCTGAAAGATGAGATCTTCTTGACAGTAGCTCACCTCAAACTAACTTGACTTTCATACAATATCATACATATTAGAGCCTTGCTCAAGGGTGCACTAAGTAGAGATAATTGTCGGCAATTACAATGTGTAATCGAGTAATTTTCTTTTATTTCCTGACTCATTGACTCAAATCTATGGTGTTATTCGACTCGGTATCACACTGTCTTTATTAACGAATTCAACTAGATCATTGATTCACAACACCAAACGAGTATATTTGCGAACATTTTGGTGCAGACAGTACGACAATTGATAAGGTTTCTCATATGTTGCACATATATTCATGTGCATGTGGTAATGCAACAAATACCAAAAAGTAATATTTAATCAAAAACAATAAATCAATTTTATGTGTTCTTCAACATTTTTCTCTCCTATTATTAGAACACTGTACATTTAAGAGCTGATACAATCACTGGCAAAATTGAAATGTTTTGATAATTTTATTTTTTTGATGCGCCTAGAAGTATGCAATGAATTTATGCTTCATATTCAACTATCATTTTTGCATGGCCATGCATGGTAGAAAAAAGCTTTTGTAAATTTAATATCACTTTTTTAACAAAACGAATTTGAATTAATCCATTATTTATTCTCAACATCCATCCAAACAACCACCCACCCACCACGAATGCTTTATCAGCTTTTAAAATACGATCGAAAGTGTAATATGTTTTAATTGAAAATCTGCTCGTAAATAAATAAAAACCAAAAGTATTACAGAATGATTTGCACACATCTGATACTTTTTTTTCGTATTTTCTCTAAATGATTTTTATAAAAACTTTTTATTTTTTATATTTCAAACGATTTAGAATTTGCAAAGCTCAATTTGATGTTGATGTTGCTGATGATGATGATGATGCCTTGAGCTAATCTGATTTGCGAATTTAAATTTCCATTTTTTCGTATTTTTGTTACAGCTTAGTCAAATGATGACGTCGATTGCCTAAATACTTTCAAGTATTCGAATTGAAATAAGCCATTAGAGCAAAGGACACACATCTACACATATACATACATACATAAATGAATGAGTATATTTTCTCTGATAACAACCAGGGCCACACATGAATACATACATAGACTTTTGTATTCATTTAAGCGATTAAATATATTTATCGATAATTTAAAATTACTTTTTTTTTGTTTTTTCATTTATTTTTTGTTACTTTAAAATTGTGTTTAACAACTTGAAATAACTAAAGCGGTTTATTTATATTGATTAACATTTGTGTGTTTGTGTGTTTGTATCTCTGTGAGTATGTGAGTGTTAAATTAAGTGTTTAATACATTTGGTTTGCCGAATAATCGCTAAAGCATCACAGGATATTGACACTCATCCAACTGTGTCGTCCAATATAATTATGAGGTATAGCAAATGCGCCACAAGTTTAATCAAGCATTGAACTACTATTGCGTTGATGTTAGCTGTAGCATTTTGCTGTTGTTACTACTGACATTGCTTTTGTTTCTGATGCAAAAGTAAGCCACATAATACGTTGAATTGGTTGTGGCACTTGTGGTGTGCAACATCGGCCAATTTGCTGTAGCTAATACATTTAACCATTGAACAGCTGCTGAGCTGCTGTCACACACACACTTTTATTGTATCTACAACAATAATACTATCAGCACCAACGACATCAACACATAACACAATAAAGTTGTTCACACGCAATCAAATTAGATAACGAAAATTCAACGACAGGGCCAAATACACAAGCGTACATTTTACACCCATACAACATAGCATCACAATGGATAGTTTTGTTAAATCTGAGTAATCTCAATCTGTCGATAGAGCGTACAATAATGTAGGCCGCGGATACTCTCTTGGGCAAGTCAATTTCTGGTTCAATAGAAGCAGGAAATTGTTGCTTCGCAAGGCGTCTCGGACCAGAGTTTAAGAACCTCTAATATTTAATTAATTGTAAATAATTGAATTTCATGTAAAACCGACAATTAATACGCAATAACAACAACAAAACTGCATTTATATATGTACTTAGTATCTTTTCATTTCTGGTAATAACATTTTTGAAACGACTATGCTTTAAAGGCATCATTATCATTGTTAGCTCCTTAATGCAGAGCAGAACATGCAACATTAACGAGTTGATTAGAATGAATAATAAAATGTTTGCACCTGTCAAACACACTCGCATATAAACCCTCATGCATATTGAACCTGTTCTCTGTTCTCCCTCATTCAATGTCGCAGTAGAAATTTTGTTCTCACATTCACATCAATCAAAAAGAGAGCACTCTCTCTCTCTCTCTCTCTCTTGATCTTTTTATCTCTTGCATATCTTTAACTTTGTTTTCAACACGCGCCAAAAGTTTTTCGTTTCTGCTGATTGCGTGAGTGTGCGTGAGTTTATGAGTGTTGAATTAAGTCTGGACAGAATAGTGAAGGTGAGTCTGAAGCCGTTCAAAAAAACAAATGCAGCTGTTTGTATGTAAACGAACACATTATGAAGCTGAAGCTCAGTCAGAGTCTGTTCCAGCCTTTAGCATTGATAGCATCATTGAGTGTGAGATCAATGAGTGTGAGTTCAATGAGTGAGAGCGGCTGACTGATTGACATGGAAACTCATTTTTAGTGCAACAACAAAAACAACAACATCAATAATGAATAGCAACAGAAGCATCAATGTGAGTAAGCAAAACCAGTTGGGTCAATGTACATGAAAAGTGCAACTGTTTTTCTTATATACAGTAGACTCATGATAGTGTGAACAAATGAAAACATTTATCAACATTAATGAATATAAATCAATTGGAACAAATCGAGCATTAGTTTCTTTTCTCAATTTTCATCAGCGACGTGAGCCCTTCGTGTTCGGACCAAGTGTCCGTGGCAACATACGTAGACGATACAGCAATATAAGCCTCTTAAAGATGTCCTCTCCAAGCTGTGCAACTTCTTCAAGGTTTCCCAGATGATTCTAGGTGGAAGCGCTTGAACATATTGATCAATTATCAAAAATCTGCTAATGCTACATTTACGCTTAGGCTTGGCACCTGCCCCGGCGTTCCTAAAAGAAACCATCTGTACTACTTAGATGACAAAAATGGCATGGGCTCAACATATAAGAAGGATACACTCTAAGAGCGTTATTAACATTAAGAAAATGAGCTCAATACAAGTATATGTATATTTACTGTATCTTTACATTGTTATCTAGATTTATCTGAATATTGGAATTGTTCAATCTTCATTTAATGGATATTTTATTAGCCACGTTATGAAGCTTTTAAAGTTTTTATAACATTACAGGGTAGTCAGCAATAAAAATTAGTGATCACATTACACATATTGAAATGGAAGTAGAATACTACTATCGATAATCGACTGTATATTCTCTTCGTTGTTCTTGTTATTGTTCAATAATTATAATATGCAACAGTTAATTTTATTTTCTTGTTGTTAATACTGTACCATAGAAGTGGTTGCTCTCGTTTAACCACTTGATTAAAAGAAAAGACAAAAAATAACAAAATGAATCGAATGCGTCGACAAAAAAAAGAAAACAACTGGAAATTATTGAATAATGAAAAAAAAGAAATTTAATACAATACAATAATTATATGCTTATTTTAAATAAACAGAGGAAAGCAAAAAGCAAAATAACAGAGAGCGAAATTAATTCTTTATTTGCTTGAAATGTTCACATTTTCATACATAAGTAAGTATATTCTAGTGAAATCAATGAGAATCAAATGGTGAATAAACTGGTGAATACAATAAATACTAAATAACTAATTATTGTTTATTTATTGCACATTATGTTATTTATCGGTCGACATGAAATAATGGCACGGCCTCTCCGGTCGCTATCAACAATTCAATTTGATTTGTGTTCGGTTGTTTTGTGTTGTTTTCTTTGTGTGCCATGCAATAGTATTGTGTGCGTCGTTTTGTACCTTTTAAGTCTGGAGGGAAAATAAGAATACTAAAAATAAAATCAAATAAAATAAAACGCACACATTGCAGGGTGATAAATTTAAAGTATTTCAACAAACGATAATAAAACTCAAAGAGAGACAAACGGACAAACAAGCTGAATAACAAATCAATGCATTGGTCGGTCTCAACAAATATTCATTCTTTCATATTTTATTCAAAAAAAAAAAAAAAACACAAAATTATACTTTTCACATTATAGGTAATATCATATTGTCATGATGTTTGTAACACATACATAAGTATGTATGTATATGAGATCCCATATTTTGCATCAAACATCAATGAACTTTTAAGTTAAACACACTTGGTGAAAAATCTTTGTAATTTTGCTATGACTTCTACATTTTTTATAAATAAAATGTCAAAAGATCTCAAATACCAGTATTACACGATGAATCAGAACAACACGACCGATCGTCAATTCGCATTTTTCGGCAGTACGGCAGTGGTGTGTGTTTGATTTTCGTACAATGACAGAGATTTGCTGTTGTGATCCATCGTGTAATAGCAGAATAAACGACCTAAAATATGTTGACTAAAAACACAATAAAATATGTACTATATCCAAAAACTGATGCTGTATTGGAAAACTAGAGAGAATCTTAAGTATTACCAACCAAATTTAGCACATACATATGTAAGTATATCCGCTAACTAGTTCCATCCAATATAATGGTAGCTTAGCCATATGCATTATGTATTTCTATTCCACTTCTTTCCCCATCTGTACTGAGAAAGCTAAGTATGTAAGATTCGTTCAAACCGAATGTGATGTTCTCATCCTGTTTAAAATTGTACAAATTTTGTTTTTACTTGATTGGAAAATCTGCTGTTTTAGTCACGTTCGGTTATATCAAGACATTTTGGGGATTTCATTTCTATTTAGTATTTATGGCGTAAATCTATTGTATTTTTGTTATCAATTGAAGGCTTTATGGCTTACATATTTAAAATTGTTTTAATTCTTCAATATATATTGTAGAAATGTCTTTATCTAAGTATTTTCTGTTGTCAAACATCAATCAAGTTCAACAATTACAGTAAAAACATTCATTATGGCTTATTTCTTGTATAATAAGTATACAATTTTAATACTTAGAACTCTCTCTCTCTCCTCTCTCTCCCTGTAACTCCATGACATTCTATTTACAATATATGCATATTAGTTTAAGTATATATCTATTACAACAAAGAAAATTTATTATTTTTTTGATAATTAGTTTTCACACTTGAAGTCTACATATAAAAACATCATTAAATGCGGTAAATAAACCTAACAACCGAAACGAACCAAGTAAAGCCGCGCCTTTAGTATTATTTGTAGCATGTGAACCGCAGACTAAGAACACCACAAAAGAAAAATACAAGAAAAAGAACAAAATTATATGATAATAATGTAGTGGTTTGTTTCTTATCATAGCAAACGGTTAAATAACATAATAAAGCTAATTTAAAGTTAACTTTTAAAATGTTCTATCACATTGTACATTGTACTACATCATGTATTCATTTGTACTTACAATGGAAATATGGTAGTGGGGAGCTTGAACTTATTTCAAAAATTATTATCATATATTTTTAAGTTTCTTTGTTTTATATTGAAACTCCTCACGCATGACGAAACATAGCCAAAGAGAGAGTGAGTGAGTGCACTTGTTTGTTACTTGTTACTCAACATTTGCACACTTGTTCCTCATTCTTCTAAGCTCCACATACATATTTACTCTTCCCAATTTAGGTGTCAACTTGTTCTCTCTTGCTACCTTTTATGTACTTACTATTGTTGCATTTATTGAAATCAATGTACAAAGTGTGTGTGACTTGTGACTTCTTTTATGAGTCCACCCTCGTGAACTTACTCTCGCACCAATTCTTCTTTGCTGGCTGCCACTTTTATTCTCACTCTTTGTGCACTTGTTTATATTCACTCCACTTGCGTTAATTAGTACACAACTGATAAAACAGGAGAGAGAGAGTGCAAACTGAGCGGGAGAGAGTAACAGTTTGCCGACAATGGATCATTTTTCTTAAAATTAATTTTTCAGTCGTGCAACAACAACGTGTCGAGCATGATCACAGTGAGTGAGTGAGTAGTAGAAAGCTCAATTAGATCCCGGCGACGCGTAAACAAAAACGAAAAATTGTACGGAAGTAAATGTGTGTGAAATTGTATTTATTGTAATAAGTAGTATGTATAAACAAAATTAAATGTAACCCAAAACAAAGAAAAATATATAATTAAAGAGAATTATAATAAATTAAAAAAACAAAATTCACAAGTGATTAATGATTGCTGATAATTTATAAGAAAAACCAAAAAAAATTGTGTGTGCGTCTGATTTCTAATCATTTTTTATCATTTTCTTCTATAAAAGTTCATAAGTACATATGTTTGTATGTTTATATATGTTTTGTTTATTATACATAGTCCCTGATAAAGGAACATAAATAAAACTAAAGAATAACAGTCACAAACGAAAAAAAAAAAAAAAAACAGAATTAAAATCTCATTTTTATGATTCTTTACCAATAAAATGAAGTCACTCAAGTGTGTGCACAATAATTGAAAATTAAACACAAAAATACACAATCACTCACTCGCTACTACACTCACTAATCATTATAAATAAACAAACAACAACAAATAGAACAAAAAATTATAACATAATATACAAATAATAATAATTTTTGCTGTGTTTGCTACACACTACTAAATCATAATAATAAACATTACAAATAAATAGATAAATAAAAGAAAAAATGTCAAAATATCAAAAGCTTGACAGTGAACAGTCAAAGCTTAATAATAGTAATGATAATGGTACGAGTATTGCTGATGATGAAGATGATGATGAATATGAGAAAAGTTTTTCATTTTACTTTGATGATAAATACAAACGAACCAACAAAAATACCAACAGTAGCAGCAAACATCAGAGAAACATCAATGATTATAATGATAGCAACATCACCAGCAATAACAATGGCAACGGCAACATTAGCAACCTCAGCAGTAGCAACAATAAAAGTAAACTGAATTTTGATGTGACTGCTGATTCTGGTTCTGCCAGTTTCGCTGCCAACGTCTCTGCTGCCAATCATATTCAAAACATCTACAATAATGGCAACAACAACAACAGAAGTAGTAGCCTTATAAACATTGCACAAGATTTCGAAGACAACATCATGGAAGTTCCTCTACTCCAGAGCAACAGCAATAGCAACAATAATCTGGCAAGTCATTCTTATTCTTTACCC
Source organism: Amiota communis (assembly GCA_037043315.1). Classification (NCBI taxonomy): domain Eukaryota; kingdom Metazoa; phylum Arthropoda; class Insecta; order Diptera; family Drosophilidae; genus Amiota; species Amiota communis. Next base: position 3,539,667 of record JBAMAV010001387.1, on the reverse strand, counting down.
TTAGTCAAATTTCATTATTATTTCCATTTAATTTAATTTAATTTAATCTCATTCAAATTACAAATTAATTGAAAGGAATATGAATCTAAATGTTTTGTTGTACGGTCTCAAGTGAAATTTAATATTATTTAATTGCATTTCATTTTTAAAGTTAAAATAATACTAAATATGATAATATTCTTTAAAGTTTTTACCATAGATACCACAGAATTGTAATACGAGTATGTCTTAATGCAAATGCTTAAATTGTCCTGAATTATTATTTTTGAAAAATCAGACGAATCAGTTCTTAATATTGACGTAATTATCTGATATATTTGACAAAAACGCATAAGTCTGTAAGCTTCGATCTAGCCGATCTGCTGTTTTAATAGTTATTCTGCTATTTGGGGTGAAAACAAATCCAACAAATCAAAGATCATAAAAATCGGCACAGCCGTTCTTGAGTTATAAATGGTGTAACTAATACCACTTTGTTTCATATATATACATAGATAGATAGAAGATAAACAAAATCTATGCTAAAACAATGTAATACAGTATACAATAACTAGTTTCTTAACTTGTCATTCCAACAGACAGTAATATTCAAATAGATCTTAAGATTATTATTGCATCTTAAGAGATCTATTGTGATGCCACTGTTCATTTCTTAACATAAAGGAATACATACATTAATATATTTTGAAAGGAATCAGTCAATTCAATTTCTTAAGTGGCAAGAAATTCCAAGAAAATTCATATTTGCATTTTAGAAGAATCTAGATGTAGTATTGATCTCATTCAGGAGATCTTTTCCAAAATAGTTTTGTATATTAATGCTCCACATTCTATTATAAAGTATCTTCATGGATCTGAAATTAAAGGCTGAGGCAATATCCAGCTTATTTAAGTAGTTTCACATATCTATAGTGACCACTTAAAATGCTACAGCTAATATGTTAGATAGGTCCTTCTCTCCTTCAATAATAAACTCTAGGTGAGCTCTCAAGTATGTACTCTAAATATGTGCTATAAAATTGCTAATTACTTTTTTGGGAAATGTTAAGGTGAGGTTAAGTTATAAGAACTCTATGAAGATGGAAGTTCAGTGAAATATAAAAACATGAAATAAAGCATTGCATCAGTAATACCAATATCAACCTAGATAAAAGATAAAAGGCTAAGTTAAGGGTTATAGAGGAAGAAAAGGATTTGGAAAGACTTATACAGTGGGTGGCATTAAAGCCACCAACATTTTTAAGCTGTATTAACTGAATCTATTATGCTTTTTTTTAGATCCAAGTGTCAAATCTGGTGTTAGTTGTGGATAAATTTTATATATGTGAATTAGAATAGGGGCATACTCATTGTTTTGAATGTAGCCATGTTTATCAAGATATAAAAATATTTCAGGAAGTGTATATAGTCAATTTTCAAAGTCCAATGGTGGTTGTGTAGAATGCCGGTTCGTATTCATGAAGATGAACAAGACTTCAAAATTCTTCTAATATCTAAACAAGTACTCTTTATAATCGGATGTGCATTAAAAGATGTCTATACAAATCCGGATATCCACCTAACTACTCAACTGTTGTGTTGTGTAAAACTGAAGAATAACGTAAACTTTAGTCATCATGGCTACATCCTCTATTATCCTAGTATTGATTACTTTGGAAAACTTAAACAAATTATATCAAAGATTTACACATAATAAAGTTTTCATCTTATCCATGTATACATCATATACTCGTATGTATTGTACTATGTAGTATAATGTTTAGTATTTTATCAAAAACTGATGTTAAATCTTTAAGTCTCATAGATTAAAGTTTTTGTGTCCTCTTGATGTACAATATCTAAAACTTTATATTCATAATTACATACATACCTACTTGGATTGGACAACATCATTTGAAATGCAGCAGTACATTAATAACAATTGCAACAACTACAATGACAATGATAACGACAATTGGAACAACAGGAGAGATCTAGATAATAATGCCACCACACAATGTCGTTGTGCTCAACCTGGTTTCGGTGTGAATCTCGAATGCAAATCAGCACAAGAAGCCAGATACAAAATGTTACTTGCTATATTGCTTTGTTGTGTATTCATGGTGAGTTCAAGTGATGCCTATTGGCTTTCCCTTAAGAGGGAGGTAACAAGAAGGCGGTCTGTGCGTGACACTTTGAATATTGAACATTGTTGAATAATATTAAATTTATGCTTACAACCGCAGATCATTGAGTTTCTTGGCGGCTATATGGCCGGAAGCTTGGCCATTATGACGGATGCGGCACACTTAGCGTCAGATTGTATTAGTTTCGTTATTGGTGTGGTTGCAATATGGCTAGGCGGTCGTCCACCAGATAGGCGTATGTCATTTGGATATAAGCGTTTGGGTAAGTTCAAATGAGTATGCATAAATTGACGTATCATATTGGGGTAACAATCAGTCCAGGCCAGTCATTCTATGTGCCTATCTGTCTGTCCGCAATAATTAACGCCTGTGAGACTTGATTAAAATTATTGCAGGATATATTGTATTGTTGGTTTGGTTGAGTTTGGTACTTATTTCTATCTACAATAGAAACAAGAAACTCACAACTTAAACATATTATTTGTCAACGCTGCATGTTTATTGGTTATGATTATGATGATGATGAGGACATTATTTATTTTATATGTGCATACTTAAATTCGAAATCATTTGTTTATCTATGTTATCTTCTATCCTATGTATTTTTCATTCACATATCCGCAATCGATTGAATAAAAATAATAAACAGAGGTGCTTGGAGCTTTGGTCTCCATACTTGGAATTTGGATATTAACTGCGACACTTGTCTTGATTGCCATCGAACGTATTTACTCGAATGATTTTGATCTGGATGTCGACACCATGATGACAATATCGGGCATTGGTATTTTAATTAATATCGCGTGAGTAGCTTAAAATGGCTTGCGGTTTCGTTGGTTTTTAATTAAAAATAATAATAATATCTCCTGTATTTTTTTTTCATATATATATATACATATATTCGTTGTTTTGCTATTGTAAAAATACTCGACCAAAGCACGTTTAAATTGATTTTACTAGTAAATAGTATATACTCATACCATATAACTAAAATTGTAAAATTCTATTATGTTTTTCACACGATTTTCATTATAGTATTAATATTTTTTTTTTCACCCTCTTTTATATTTATCTCCTCAGTATGATATTCATTTTGCACAGTTCATGGTTTATACCATCAGGAGGACATGGACATAGCCATTCCCATGGACATGGGCATAGTCACAATCACAATCACAGTCACAGTCATAAGCAGCACAGTGGTGGTAGACACTCACAACATGAACTAAATGTGGATGCATCAATGGACTCAGCAGCAGCAGTAGCAGCGCCAGCAACAACAATAATATTTCCAAATGAAAGCAACAACAGCAGCAATCAAAATGGTTTAAAGCCAATTCAGTCCGAACAAATATATAATGGGTGCGTATCTATGAAATCATATACATATGTACATATGTTGGTGGGTAGATCTTTGTTTATTATTTAAAATTGTGTTTTGTTTAAAATTTTATTGTCTGCGGTTTTTCCTTTTTCACACACAACTAACTGAATATTGAATTTTTCATTTAAAACTAAACTAAAGTGAACTGAGTTGAACTATACTGAACTATTGTTGGATTACATTATTCATTGTTATTATTTTTCATATAAAATTTGTTTCTAATTAAGTGATTCAATTAATTTTATTATTATTTTTTTTTTTTTTTGGTTTTTTATGGTAAGTAATAATAAATTTATTAAATAAAACAAAAGTGAATATTGAATTACATATTTCTATTATTAATTTTTTTTATGTATAATATTTTAAATGAAATTTCATTAATTAGAATTTTTGTTTCAACTTGCATACGAAGATTTAATAATTTTCAAATCATTTAAATCGCTTGTTGAATGGAAAAGATAAGTAGTAGATAATAGACTGACAGACGAACGCTTGGATGGATGGCAAGACTTGATCGTTTTTTGGTGAAGCTGACATCTTAAATATGTACATACCATATTATCTTTATCGGGTGTTATTGTACTAACATAAAACTCAAAATATTCTGATCATACTAAATATTATGAAATATTATTTGCAGTGGCGGATTTCGGAAATTCTGTTTTCGCAGGAACGAAGATAGACTTATGAATTATCGAGAATCTAGTTTACACCAAAATTCTTTCAGAAGAAATGTGGCTTTGAAAATATATGCATTCTTTAACTATGTCAGTCATTTCTACCAAGAGAAAAACTTTTTCCGTAATGGGTTGATGATAACAGTTCACTAATTTTGATCAGAAATGAAAGCTGTACATTGAATATGTTGTAGGCCTTCTGGTGTTTTTCTAATTCGGATATCGAAGTCTATCGATGGGGACGAGAAATGTGTTAACCCTAAAAGTTTCACTAGCAGTCATTCTCATTTTTTTATCAGGTGTTTCCTTTTCGGTTGTCTTTCTCCGATGTTTTTTGTATACTTCTTCGAAATTTCTTTGAAATATATATTTAAAATTTTAACGTTCAGCAACGAATTCATAGAGAACCTCTAAATGTGCCTAAAGAAGTTATCACTTTCAAAATTTTTGCCGGAAAATAGCCACCTCTCAAATTTGCCGCCCTAGGCTCCAGCCTACTTAGTCTTCTGGTATTTCCACCACTGATTATTTGTCTGAAGCTCATGTCTCTTATCTTGATCTTGATAAAACCTTCTATATTGAGGTAAAATTGTTTTGTCTATATTATATATTTTATACATTTCATCAGTGGCGTAGCATGGGTCGGATAAAAAATTCGTCGGCCACATATTTAGGTATTTCAATTTAAAGGACTTAAATATGCAGCATTCCTAAATTTCTAGAACTGTTTAGTCATCGCAATCACTACATTGTGAATGCATTTGTAAATTTTGACAGTCGCATTGAACACCAAGTATGTAATTGAAAAAAGGTCAGCGATTGGTAAAGCATCACTCATGCGGACTTATCCGTACATACTGCATTCTAATTTGCAGATGTTATTATACAATATTGAACACTATTTTTTATATGATGGAAGTCATTCTCGCTGATTATTAGTCATAAACAATCCAAGCACAAAATAAAATACGGCGAATCCATACAAGTCATTACAGATGGTGTTGCCTGTCGCTATAATGAGAAAGATTATACATTTATTTAAAGAAAGGGGATTCCCCAGTTTTGTCACAAAGTAAGTAATGAATAATTCCGTGCTGGGACAAAAATATGAAATGAAGAAATGAAGTGTTTATTATTATTAATTATTATGAAATTTTGCCGCTCCCTAAAGTGGCGCCCCACTACGCTCCGCCACTGCAAATCATTTTATCACATTCTCGTGATGTCTCTTACTGATATGGTAGAAGCGTTCATTGGAAATTATACAATTTCTTTCTAGAAATACTTCTGATTGGGTTATGTACGTCAGTTTGTTTGGCTCTTTCAATGGATAAAAATCACTCACATATCTTACTGTCACTTACAAATAATATGATGCAACCAAAGTTCCCCAATTACTGGTAAAAATAACTCCCTTATAAAAACAAAGACAATCATTGTATTTAAACTTAAATTCTTGTACTTTAATTTATCTATAACTTACTCTTTCAATCTAGAGCTAGAGATAAATTATGACTCAACAATTGAACAATTAGAAATTATATGTTTGTAGTGCAAGTTCTTTATTTCCTTAGATTCAAACTCCTATACGATTTGTCTAATCTTTAATTTTTCAATTTATTTTCCAGATCCCCACCAAACCATAGTCACAATCATCATAAGAAAAGTTCCAACAAAAACGGCGAACGCAATTTAAATTTACGCGCAGCCATGATTCACGTTATTGGTGATTTGGTTCAAAGTATTGGTGTCTTTCTAGCAGCGGTCCTAATCAAATTTTGTGTAAGTCAGTGTCTAGACTTTAGATAGATAAATATTAGATATGATATTGTCATTGTTGTTGCCTCATCTTGTCCACCATGCTGACAACAAAAGTCAATTAACTCTAAAAATAAACCAATTAAGAATAGCATAATAGTAAAAATAATATGTAATAATCAACATCAGCATCATCATCATCGTACAGTATGAACCCAAGACAATCTAATTGAATTTAATGTATGCTCGCTCCTCTTTTTCATACACACTCCACATAGCCAAGTGCAAAATATGCCGATCCATTGTGCACGCTGCTCTTCTCGGTGATTGTTATCATGACAACAGTGCAACTGTTCAAAGAATCACTTGGTATTCTACTGGATGCGGTGCCTGGTGATATATCAATGTACGAGCTTGAAATGGATTTGACCAATATTGAGGGTGTCAAGTGAGTGCAAACCAAATTGAATGATTGAATCTAATTGAATATACACACTCATATATACTACATACATATAACTTGATTTCTTATTTTATTATTTCAGATCGGCGCATCATTTAAATGTCTGGTCTCATACATCACAGCATAGCGTACTTATGGCGCACTTGGTGATAGGTGAACTTTATCATCATTATTTTACTATGTTATTTTTATCTAAAAACTATTTTCTCAATCTTTTTTGTTTTATTTAGATCTATTAACCGATAGCAATACGGTATTGGACAAGGCCAATCAACTTGCTGCTAGCAGTAAATACAATATAAAACATTCGACCATACAAATCGAACGTTTATCAGCGTAATAAACTAAAAGAGATTTTTTTCAATCTATTAAAAATTTGTTAAAAAATACAATATACATATATAATAATATCGTATAATTAATATTTCTTATGAACGACCAAAGTCTGTGTGCGTGATGTGATGTGTATGTATTTACTTTTCTTTACATATATGTAGATAATAAGAATGATATTGTTAAACAATTATAATGTATAAGAACTACTATTGTAATTTTGTCAAAATGAATAGAATATGGATATTAAAGTGATAAACTCATATTGATGATAAGAAAATTGTAGCATTTATTAATAATATTTTTATATGTAGGCATATCTAATCTCAATTACTTTATAATTACAATAAATATGGGAGAGGCTTATCGATACAGTTCTGACTAGATTTTAAAACCTCTTAAATCTATGTTTCTGTGCAGGCTATTAGTTCCTATAGAACACAATATTATATCAGGTCTAAAAACATGTAGAGACTTGACACGATGTTCTTGCTTAAAGATCTGGTGGATACTAGAAAGCAAACTTATTGACTCCAGAGAAGTTGTTCCTTAAACCAGTCATGAAGAACAATGACCACATTTGTCTTATCTGAATTTAACTGTCATATTAATCAATTTTAATCTTGAACGTTAACTCATTTGCTTGTTATCCTTTATCTCTATAGAGAAGAATTTAATATATCCTTAAGTTTTTTCCCTTTGACAATTAATACACTTTTCAACAAGTAAGTATAAAAAAAATGCATTAAATTGTCTTTTTTACAAATGAAGAGAACTTAATTACCAAGTAAAAGAGCATTAACCTCGTATAATACAATAATAGTAAGTATGTAAGAACATCAAGTACAACAACAACAACAGCAATTTCAATAACAACAACAATAAGTAATTATAAATTTAAGCGAATGTTGTACAAATTGTACAATATATACACACCATATTTGATGAAAAGAAGTATGTTGATAGATTCAGCTGAATGAATCCTTCAATAAAAAAAAAATATAAACTTCAGTTGATCGAAATATAAATACCTTTCACTCCTCAGATAAGGAAAGAAAATTGAGAAATTGTAATTATTATTTGGAAGTCAATATCGAGCTATGATTCGGATATAATATATAGAAAATCTATATCGATATGTTGCGATACATCGAAAACAAAAATCGATATTTGTATTTGATTATATTACAATGCCAACCTATTTTAAAGGAACCATCGAATGTGAATCCGATCATGATTGACCATGAGTGGTGGTGATTGAGTGATTGAAGCGGTGATCGACCAAATTCAAATTCATATTGATATTTTATCTATTTCGTTCTTCATTCAAGCATGATTGACAATGGATGGGCCCTATTATATGATTTGTATTCAATGAGTAAAGGCCAAACTGCATATGCTCCAAACTCCTTGATTGGCAAAGCTCTGTAAAATATTTACTAGTCGATAGTCACAGTGCCACGAAGAAGAATACCCTTTGTCACTGGTTTTGCGAAATTTTTTTCACAAAATTGTTGTCAAGATACTAACCCATCATTGTTTATTTTGATGAGAAATCCTTATGCTAATTACATTATAATTACATAATTGGTCGAGCTCTCGAGTCCTTTTCACTATTTTGAGGATCTTTCTATTTATATTAATTAACTTACTGAAGTACAAGTATATTGCGATTGCCATGAAAATTAAGAAAAAAAGTTTAATAATAAAGAAGTATTAATTAATTAAAAACTAAGTATAGGATTGGGAGAGGTATTAGGAATGGGATGATGGGAATATTTATATGTTGTTTTCCACCAGCAATGTTTGGTGGTTATTGTTGATTCACTCTTATCTTTAAATGAGGTCGAAGTGTCAAATCATTTATTATCACTGTTTAAAATTTTTGAGAAAATAACGTTGTTACTGTATATGTCGATATACCCTCTTTGTTTTGTATAAACCCTTCTTTATCAAGATATATAAACACCTCGGGAGAGGTGTACCTGTTATCGATAATTGCTATAGTTACGGAGATAATGCTTGCAAATTTAATTTTATCTTTTACAGACATAGTAAAGAGCATAAAAAACGCTCTCCTGTAAAATTTTCTCTTTTCTGCTTAATTTTTTTTCGCGTTTAGTGCTCGATATACAAGGTGCTAAAATTATATCTCAGCAATCATTCACGCCATTTATAAACGGTGACGGCATTTCAAAGATTTAAAAACAAATCAATTTTACTACGATCAATTGACATTTGTTGATTTTATGACGTTTTGTTTATAAACCAAAAAAGTTTCGATGTTCCAATAAAATCATGTAACAAAAAAAAGCAGTTATTTAATTTAATGGAAAACTTGGTAAATTGACGTCAGAATCATTCTGGAGGATGGAGCAAGTGTATTGCGATGTTTGTGTAAGCAGAACACATGTTTTCCTATGACCTATAGGTTTTTTTGAATGTCAGAGTTTCGGAATAGGACGCCAAATATGACTGGAGCCAATTTATTTTATTTACAAAGAGGATTTGCATAAAACAAAGGTTTGCGCAAAGCTTATTCCACATACTTTAAGTGACGACCAAAAGTCACATCATGTCAAGAGAGGTCAAAAATTACTAAAACTTCCTGAAAACTATATTTATGGGTAATGAAACGCAGTGCATAAAATACGATTCAAAAATTAAGTCCCGGTGCAGAATGGATATCATTTTGAAGACGTTGAGACCATTCAAAGCTTCGACATGTGCTTTGAAGAAGCCTATTCCACATGTCATGTTTTTCTGCACCAGTACTCTGATACGTTATTGTGTTCATACAGTTGGAAACAAGATATTGCAATATAGAATTAAATGAACGCTAAGATATTAATTTGTTTCAAGTATGTACTATTGTATATTATTGTTCAGTGCTAAGGACATTTTCCAATAAAATTTGATTGAATTGTTTAGGTTTATTTTGTCAACTATAACCTAAGATGAATGGTTCTTGGTTAATTGTGTCCAAAAGTAGTATTCAAATCTAAATGCAAATATGAAATTAACAAAAATTCAACAAATAAAATTTTAATTAAAAAAGATTTTTCGATAATAAAAAAATATTTGAATCGATTTTCTTTAGATTTACTTTGTTTGGTGACAAACATCATTGCAACATAATGATAGCACAATTTTCTTTACAACTAAAGGGTACAAAAAGGAATATAGCCTATTCTGTAATACGATTATATTAAATGCATCTTTTATATAATACGTAGATACTTTTTCAATACATGTGTATGTATGTGTGTGTGTGTGGCAATAATTAAGTGCAAACCCTCTTATTTTATTTTGCCTTTCATTCCTTGATTTAATGGTTTGTCACGTCATTCTTACTTATGAACACACTCAGTTGAATTTTATTCTGAACAGAATTTAAAGGAACTTAAAATTAGTACTTATCAAAATAAAGTACAAATTTAATACATAATATGAAGATTTTACAAATATGTTCATCGTTTTATACAATTTTATTTATCTTTTATACTACATACACGTACAAATATACTTATAAACTTATTCACATGTTCATACTTAGTTAAACAAAAACAAATAATTACATTTCATTTGATTGAATAAGGTCAAACATTAATTTAATAATATAAAAATTAAGTACATGAAAATTTGCCTTAAGCCATGCCTTTCTTAATTGATTTGATTTATTCAAAACAATATAAATTGTATGTGTTTCATAATAAAATACTACAATATAAGTCCTTCTCCTTCTCCTCAGTATTTTATTATATTGTTAACAGAATTAATAACCAAGCATATTTTATATATTTTAAACAAAATATTTGCATTTAACATTCAAGAATTTTGTTGTTTTTAAAGTTAATAATATTTGCAATACTAGATGCATAACCAAAATATTATAGTATATATGGCATACCTGATTATAAATTTATGGGTACATTTGATTCAGGAAATTCTACAATAAAGTTTACAGAACAGATTGTGCATATCGCACCCTAACTCAAAATTTTCAATTTTTCAGAAGAGGCACAAAACTGTTTTTGTTTAGATTAAAGATAGAAAATAGAAAAATTGTTAAAGAAACCTTAATCAGAAGCAAGTAACATTGATTTTCTTTTCAGTTCATTTAATGATTACAGAAAAAATCGGCAGTTTTTGAGTTATTATTATTATGATATTTTTTTTTTTTCTTAAGTGGTATTATTTTAATTTGTGTTCGTTTATCTGATAATATAATTCATCTTAAAATTAACTCATTAAACTAAACAGCGACATCTCAAAATAAATCGTGATAAGGAAATTTAGTTATAAATTAAAAAAAGGCACAAATGAAAATAGTATACTTTATGCGCAACAGAAGCGGTATGAAGAAACTACTCAGAAAACAAATCAAGAGATTTAACGGTGTTTCTTTGGGTATACTCTATATATATTTTTACAGTGGGTAGGGATAATCATTACATGTTGTTTTTTAACAAAAACTCAAAAATTGAAATATGTATGTATTCTTGAAATACAAATGAACTACAATATAATGATATCCCTGCAGTATGCTTGGTGGCTATAGGTCCCCGTTTCGATAGTAATTCACTAGCCCCTTTTGTTACTGCCTGGTGGACGCGGACCAGTAAGTGCGCGTTTCAATAGTAAGTCAGCAGCCCATTTTCACATTACTGGTGACTATTGAATTCACTACATACAGGCGGTGACTGATGACACAACTGAAGAACAGTAATGCAGGCGGTGGCAGTCAACGGTGACATGACTGTTGAACGGTAATGTAGTCGGTGGCAATTGACTCCTTCGAATGACATCGCCATGTTAAATTCACCAGTTGAATACAAGTAAAAGGAAATAGTTTGAACTAGGACTGTACTAGTAAAGGGACTAGCCACGAGCCAGTTTTGCACCAGTGATTCTTACTGCAGAGATACTATGCAATAATTATACAGTGGAATTTCTATAATTTGAACCACCAAAAAAACTTCGACTTATCGAAACTACGAGTTATAGAATTATTCATTAAACTAAAGAATTCGGCAAAATTTAGTATAATAATTGAATTACTCACATTTTTATATACTTCACATAAAGTGTTCAACTTATACTATTTTCTTAAAATATTCAGTAGTTTCTTTTTTCACATTTATTTCATTTGTGATAGTTTCAGTGAAAAGAGTTTATAATGTGTTTAATGCTTTAAAATAATCGTCACTTGTTTTATTATTAAATTTTTAATATTCTATATTATTATTGTTAGAAATGGTTTGGATACATTTTTCCTCTGAACTGTCTTTGGATTAAATAGTAGCTCTGAGGGATAATGTCTTCTTCTGAACGAAATCCTGATTTCATTGTCATCAAGACTAGCGATAAAACAATGTAACCTTATCAATCTTATTCATGCTTCTCAATAAGCTTCTGTCAAGTCTGAATATTAAATAGTATATGTACATTTAACACATTTCATGCTTTTTTTCAAATTTCCATATAATGCTGCTGCTATGGCATATCCACGACCGATTACAAAATATTAACACTATTTATAAGTGCTTACAAATAGTTAAAAATAATACGATACTTAACCCGACTATATTATATGATAAATTCAACCTTCATCTTCAATTCTTCTATCATACAAACGTTTGTTTGAAATTATGTTTTGTTATCGAAACAGTAGCAATAAATGGGTTAAATAATATATAATATATTTACATCTGTGTATATCCCATGCTTTACACAAAAATATGTACAACAAAATCTGGAGTTTATCCAAAAAATTCGTCTGAACGCTGCAAGTGTACCAATTTCTTTGTCCGAGCTATGGTGATATTCGCATTAGAAAGTTAGAATTGTGTAAGATAAATTGTATAGAATTATCTCAATAAACGCTACTGCAAACACTGATTTGGTACGAGTTATAGAAAATTTTAGTTGTAAAAGTTTGACTATCTTTTAAAGGGAGACTTCTAGTATGTGTTAATACTCGAACATGTACATAATTCACACTTTCACATTTAAAAAAAATTCTCGTAATTTTCGTGTAGTTAGCAAACACTTAGAAAATTAAGATTTGTCATGGGCTAAGTTAAAAATTACACGTGACAGTCCAAAACTTAAGTTGAATTTCCACCAGGCAAACAGAAAAACTCAGCAAACAACTCAAATAAGATTTTTGTATTAGCAATTTATCGCAGCACATTGTTGTCAGATAACAAAAAATAAATAAAAGTAAAGCATACTTTTAGCAATCAATTTCGTTTTATAATTCAAAATCAGCTTCTAATTGTTTAATACAGTACTCACCTTTTTGGTTCCCTGTATTAAACAATATCCCTGGGCATTGGACGAATCCGTTATGTGTTGGGCCTCAGGAAGAAAAAATATAATTTTTTCAATATTTCTCCTCTCCGACAAGTTGACTATTAAAGAAAAATAAAGGCTTTTCCCCAGTGTACTCAAGCGATGAGTAAAAAAATTTCAGTTTGCCACTTCGGACGCCTGAGCCGCAATCGACTGCATTCAGACTTCACTGGGGATGAATGAGAATACTTTTGTAAACGAAAAGAATTAGTTTCTGGTTCCATCGAGGTAAGGGTCTGTATCTATTGTAATTTGGATGCTATATCTGCTCTTATTGTATCGTTGCTTAAATGTTTCCAGTTCCGTAAATGAAAGTATCAATTTGACACAAGAAGATTGAAGCATGAGTTCAAATTATCATTTCAAACAAAGTTATTTAAGGGATTTTATCCATTAACTAAATAAAGAGAATCATTCAAATGTAATCTTAATCTTAATCTTTTTAATAGTCGCAGATACTCATACGTATGTACTTATGTATGTATATGGGAAAAATTAATGTGTATCACACATACAATAAAATAAAATGAAATTAGAATCCTCTTTGGACTAACATACTGCCTTACCCTCTGGAGGCCTCGAAACTTTCATTTCGCAATAGTATATAGTACATAGTAGTCGAGTTTATCACTGGTTCACAAAATTATAATATATACATATATATATATAGTTTATATTTATAAGAATCAATGCAATCAAATGACATAAGAAATATTTACATTCATCGAAAATCAGTTTCTTTTCGTACTTTTTCAGCGTGTAGATAAAGTTCCCGTGAACGAAGCGCTTCACATGAACCAAATTGTTAGGACTTTTACGTTTCGTTTGCTTTTCTTTGCTCATAAAAAACTAATGAGCTATAAATATTATTTATTTATAGTTTAAAGTTATAAATGAATTTTAATTATTTAAGATAAAATTTGTCAAATTATACAAAATCACTAAATTTTAGGTAAAATATTCGTATGCTATAGATCAAGATTAGGCAGGCAAATACTTGTAAGTAGTATCCAGATAAAGAAAATACCTGATACAAGAGATCTATAAACAAAAAAAAGTGCGAAGAATCCTATGTTTCAAACAAAATTTAAAGTTGCTTCATGGTCCGGACTCTGTCCCTCGCGCTCTAATAACAGTGCTCTAATTTTTGGCCGCTGCAATGACCGGTAAGAATGAGAATTACATACTCATATTTCCAGTTAGTTAGTTTAAAAAGGATAATAGACACATTCTTATCCAAGATAACTATCTATAAATGAAGACATCTAAATTACTTGTGTTGTATCATAGTTTGTTCACATTATTTGTATTGCTGTAGACTGACCAGTTTTTCTTCAAATTCTTAAGGCCAGAATATGAATGTTTATGTTCTTAAATGAAAGAGCTTTTGATGAATCCACTGAGGAACTTTAAATGCTAAAAAATCAATTAGTATAGAAAAGATTGCGGACATCATTATTTTCGGAATGATTTTTAAATGGTTTTAATACCCTTGCTAGCAATTTTGTTTGGGGCAAAGTGAAATTTAAATGTTTTCAAATGAATTCTTTTCTTTTTTAATAAGAATGAAAAAATATCAATTGCTTATTTTTAGTATAATCAAGATGTCACAAAATGAAAATCATCTTAGTATATAATTACTCCTTTTTATTATTGTTGTTGTTTTTAGATTTGCATCCTTACTTCCGTTTCCTTTGTGGCAAGATGGATATTTGTACCTATGAGAATATAGTGATAGTAGTAAGTATATTTGTGATTGTGCCAAACAATCAAAAGATTTTCATTGAACCGGAAATGAACAAATCAAGCATACCAAATGTCATATGAAAAAACCAAAACCAATGCTCTTATAACTTAAAAATATTTATGTATTCACATATACAACAATATGTACGAGCATGTTAACACATGAATAAATTCATGCCACTTAATAAACACACACGAAATTCTGAAAGCGACAAAAGTTCATTCAAGGAGTTATCCTTTATTATAGGAGATTGGGTTTCCTTCTTTCTGATCCAGTTCAATACTTTTGCACACGATTAAGATATTTATAATTTATAAAGAATAAGAACAAGCAGCAATAAGGAGCAAACATAATTTCCATTTTGTTGCAAAGGAAATTGCGTTAATATGATAAAGTTATTGAACTCAAGCGAACAAAACTGGACGAATGAACAAATCCAACGAAAAAAAAATACATACGAACCCAAGTCAAAGGTCCAAAGGACAAAGAATTGGGAATGGGAATGTAACTGCCTTTTGTCCTTTATTTATTATCGTAACGTTATGAAACATTACTTGGGTATACTTTTTCACTATAACAAGTAAGACTAAAAGAAAATGTGCGTGATTTTGATAAAAATTCTGAAAATTGGTAAATAAAAATATGTACTTATATACTTATATACATCTGTACATTTGTATCTGTGCATAAAAGTTCATTTTTGGTCTGGTATATTCGCTTGCTATTAATTAACAGCAAAAATCGCATTCAGCAACAGAAACTGAGTGGTTTTAAGTAGTACTCGAATGGCTTCAGTAAATGCACTCGAAGAGCGTAAATGAAAAATTAATGATTCACTTGTAGAGACTTCATACACACACACATATCTGCTCACATTCATACAGAGTTAAAAAAATTACGTTACCCAATTAGAGTAAAGTGGGCACATTACAACAGCAACAAAAAAAATATATTTTTTATTTAGATGAACAAAAAAAATGTGAAGATCTGCTGGCACACGTCTGCATTCAAAAACCTATCCACACGCACTTGAATTCTGAACTGAATCGAAAAGATACTCATCTACCAACAAAGCGAATATAATTCAGCGGACAAGCACAGCGTTAACCACTTAATGCTATCAAAGATGAATGCATTTCTACTTGAATTATAATAAATGTGTATTAAATTCAATACTAATACTAATATACGTACGAGAGAAAACTGAAAAGCTTTCACTTACTATGAAGATAATAAAGTCCTATTGTACAAGACAAGAATGCTCCGTTCTATGTACGAAATTCTGTGCTGCACAGAGACATTGGGGTGCCACTGGTCACAGAATAAATACGAAGATATAGTGAGCTACATACGACTAGACTGGAGAATCAAGGCAACTCGCTGGCTTTAGGCCTGCTCTACAACAGCCTTTAAACCAGAAGGCTACGAGGAGAGCATCCGCTTGACCACCCTTTTCCTTTTCCGTTAAAGTAAACGCTATATGCTGATGTCTGAAGTATGTTCATATCTTTTTTCACGTCATTTAGTTTCACGTTATTTTATTTTTTTTTCTATATAAATAGATTTATTGATTGGCCATATATATATAGTAAATAAACAAATAATACAAAAAAAAAAAAATATGAAGATGGCCAAAGGCAACTCGTAAGATTAAGCTTGAAAAGGGAACACGTGCATTGTTCATACTTCCTTAGATGCCATGAGTGAAGTCTTCATATTCACAACCTTTAGTAGTCATTCTCATGATAATTGATGAACAGTTGGACGGATTAACCAAATGAAATTATAAAAGAGTTAACAAGTCTATTGGGTCTTTATATTCGCTTCAACAGATTGCTTTATTACTTCAAAAAAAAAAATAGAAGAAAGCATTTGAGCTAAGAGAAATACAGTACACAGTATATAAATCATCAAAAATTTAAGACGCTTTTTGCTATTTCCTAGATTAATAACTCTAGTACCCCGTTTATAAGACAGTCGGAACGGTTATCACTGAATTCAACAATTTTCGTTTAGGTATTTTTATATGAAACATTGCAAAGCATTGGTGCAAACATATAAGCACAGCTCAGTAGCTTGTTTATAATCTAAATGTACCCGTTGTTGATACTATCAATCTGGTAGAATTGGGAAGTCTTCTATGCACTGTCTTAAAAGAAATCGCTTGATCCCATCGCTCAGAAACATGTCAAGCTGATTACTCGGAAATAATTAAAGCAACCTGTTTGGCGTAAGTTGTTGCCACATTCACCTGTTCAGATCTTCAGATCTAGCGTGATTTTGTTCCTTACAAAACTTCAAAGATCTCAACCAACTGTGACTTAACAAATTGTTGGTAAAGAAGTCAGGGAATTTTATGTTCGCATGACTATGATGCTGACGGCATAAACCAAATGGGCAAATACATCATTGATTAAAACTTATTACGGATAAACAGTGGGTTGCAAAAATGATCGTGACTTCTACGCATTTTGGTGTGTGGGAGGCAAATGGCTCAATAGAAAATAATGGAAAAAAATACCAAGTATTCCTCACATTATGGCTAAATGATTCCTAAGGACACTTTAACGAAAAATGATGCACGTTTTGTTCAACACAAACTAAATTTTATATGTTTTTAAATTTTGGTCAAAATCTTTTGTTACAATATTCCAAGGTCGGTCAATAAGTCCTTAGAAAAAAGCATTAAAACAATTTTTTTTTGGTAAATTTTTTTTTATTTTTCAACACAGTTAGACGTTTCTCTAATTTTTTTAACCCGTCAGAAAAATACATTTTGGAAGGTCCTCAAAATAAGCATTTGTTTGATCGATGACTCTTCATTTGAAAAAAAAAAAAAACCTTGTCCACTGAGCCATTTTTTCAGGTTTGGGTATAGGAAAAAGTCACTGGGAGCTAAATCTGGCGAATACGGTGGGTGGTCGATCAATTCGAACTTTAATTCTTCAATTTTAGCCATTGATCGTAAACATGTGTGAACGCGGGCATTGTCCTGATGAAAGAGGATTTTTTTTCTTTTTCATACACAATTTTTCATGTAACATAGAAATGTCGCTACCTTTTGATATCCCTGTAACCTCAACTATCTCACTCAACTTTAATCTTCGATCACTTAACACCATATCATGGATTTTATTGATCATTTCTGGCGTAGTCACCTCTAAAGGGCGTCCTGAGCATGGTTCATGCTTTGTTGATGTACGACCCCGTTTGAATTCGTTTAACCAGTTATAAATAGTTGCAAATGAAGCAGCAGATGTGCCGTGAACTAAATCCAACTCATTTTTTATTTCCTTTGCTGTTAAGCCTTTTATATGAAAATGTTTAATAATAGATCTAAACTCAATTTTCTCCATTTTTGTAAACAAACAAATTTTTTTTCTTCAATGCACGAGAAACACACAACTCAACCAATCTGGCTGAAAATTCACAGCATACCTAGACGGTAGTGATGCTGCATGAAAACAGACCGTTTACAGTAATAGTCGCGCTATCTGTTCGATTTTCTTAGGACTTATTGACGCACCCCCGTATAAAAGTCAGAACACATTATTAGGGACATTTTCTACCAATTTGTAAACATGAGCATTGGGAATATTATTCCATTTATGCTGCATTCTTCCCCAAAGTTCCATAGTTGGCACTCTATTTGATTTTGGAAGCCACCTCTTCTCCAATGACCCCAGATTTAGGCTCTTCATTGAGGTCTGGGCTTTGGGCAAGTCACTCCTTCACACGATATGGTTTTTCTGGCAGTTAAATCTGGACTTCAGGCGCAGTTTGCTTTGAGTCATGGCTGAATAAACTCTTCAAGCTTAGGCTCCGGAATGGCTCCACAAAGTCGTTTAAATAATGAATACCTTACCTTACTTTGTTGTGGAACCACACATTCTAACTAGGGGAACAACTTTTTGGCGGGTAAAGTATCCTCCGGTAAAGTGTACATATGCTAGTTCAATCCAACATATTCCAATTTTGGCTGTAAACTCTTCAGAATTAATTTGAAAACAAAATATTTCCTATTTTTTAATGAATACAAGTTCTTAATTTTATTTTTTTTGACAAGAGATAAATAAGAAAAATTCTTAATTTTAATATGTTATTGTAACAAATTATGGAATTTACTTTCTAAACTATTTCCCGAATGGAGATTATCTTAAAGATAATAAATATGTTAAAGAAATTACATAGTTTATAGTTAAACAACCTGAGACAATCTTAGCCTAATAATTTATTCTTACTTTCCAAATCTTTATGTTTAATAAAGACTTTTAAGAAACTATACTGTACTATGTATTTATGTCATTTACAAATGAGACTTTGGTCATATTTTTTTTTTTTTTTGTGTGCTAACTAAATGATTGTGTTGTTAATATTATTTTATTGGTGTTGTCGAAGTCTCGAAGAAGGACTTGATGACGGTGGTGTTTGAGCATACATACGTGCATTTCTACTTGATGACATTCGTATACTTGGTTCTCCACTTCCTTTAAAGATAAAAATAACAAAAATACATTCAAATGAGTGATATGAAGGATAAGTATTTATAATTCTTGATCTTACCATAAATAGTCGAATCATTTGATCTCCTGGAATACATACTCTCTGAAGCTATTGAGTTTGTGGTGAATGAAGTATTTGGGGATGACGCAAAAACTGTTAAAAAAAAAATAAAAATCATTAATAAAATTGGCATTTCAAGTACTACTACAAATAATTAAGTTTTGCTTTAAACTTTTTCATAATAATTGTGTGTGTTTATATAAAGTAAGTGACGAAGACGGTGACTTGACTTGGCTTGGCAGGCATAAGAAGAAAGAAAACTAGAAATTTTATTGGCAAGCAAAAATGTATGCCAACAGCGTTTACTGCCAATTATAAAGGAGAAAAAACAAAACAAAAAAAATCAAAAGATGAAACCTTGTGAATTCCTTACAGACTAACAGTCAGCCAAAATGAAGTCCTACGTGCAAAAGTATGCAAGTTTTTTCATTAAAATTATGCTTACGAGCAATTAAGACTTAATTGCACTGAATGAATGACTAACTGAGTAAATGAGTAAGTGACTGAGACTGAGTGAGAGGGTGAGTCTGACAGTCTTTGAGTGAGTGACTACCATATCGGCCGACACACAAAGAACATACAAAGCAGTGAAACAAGTAGAAACAAGGCCGAATGTCTTAAGTAATTAGGTGTAGACAATTTCTTCTTTGTTTTCAAAAGCTGATGGCGCACAGAGCTTCGCGGCTTTTCGGCCAAAGAAACACCCCAAAAAACAATTGGGACAGACAATAATAAGGAACAAGCCGCGTAATGTAATTTTCCTTTTCTCTGATAAAGAATCAAAATTTTCTTTTAACATCAAAACAAAATCAGCGTAAACTCTTTCACCATCAAAATAAATCACTTGAATACTCAAGAGTATTTATTTGAAATTTCTTAATTAAATTAATTTTATGGAAAAATATGTAGTGTGTTTATATCATTGAAAAAGCTAACGACTTTTACTTGTTAAATGTGTAAAAAATTGAATATTATATAACAGAAATATAAGTGTAATAAAACAAAAGATCACAACAAGGTCAGTTGTCAGTAAAAATTGAATGAACACAACTAACTAATTTATCTGTTCCTTATTCTTTCAATAACATAAAAAACTCTCCAAAAAAAGATAGAAAAAGAAAATAAGAATAATTGTCCTTTACGCTCAATGTCAAGCTCATTTATTAAGTATTTGCTTAAGCTCGTTTTACTCAAAAGTAAAAAGTTTCATTCAACAGACGCCCGGAAGTATGCTACACTTTGTTGTACTTAGCATGCACACACACACAAACAAACCACATTACATTACACCATTTCTTCTTCTTCATCATCATTATCATCATCATGTACATCTTCACCAGCATCTAAGGCAAGCAGCGGCAAGGGAAGGAAGTAAACACTTTTGCTAGCCAGCATCCAATGACTGACTGACAATCATTCCAACCAAGCCAAAGAAGAAACAGAAGCAACCAACCAGCATTTTTCATTATCTTCGTGCCAATTTTTAGTTTTCATTTCAATTAATTTGTAGCAAAATATCTACATGCACATACATATATTTTTTTCTTTTTTTTTTTTTGAAGAAATATATAAACATACATACATATATGTACGTATGTTTTTTTGTTTGAAATTGTTGAAAGAGAGACGACGACGACAATGGAAAACAAGAAAATGTGTAATTTGTGTGAATTTTAGCTGGAGCAACGCCAACTATGTACAATATTTGGCGAATTCTTTTCTATTTGTATCCTTTTGTATTTACGCGTTTCAAATTTTGTTTCTTCTTTCTGCTCCTTTCCCATTTTTATTTGTATTTTTTGTTCTCACTTTTCCACTTTGAATACTCAACAGTAGCAATTGCAACATCTACCATACTTTTGCAATGCTTCACACACAACAAAAAAATGTTAGCTGGCTGGCTGCTGACTGCTCTTAGTTTCATCAAGCCAATTGAATTTTGTTTCACGGTTGTATTATGTGCGCACTCATCAGCATCAGTATCAGAAGCAGAATCGTGTTTCCTCCTTTTCATCGTTTATAATCTTTAATGAATCGGTTATTTATCCTTAACAAAGAGTTCTTATTCTTCTCACGAATGTAGTTTTTGATTTCCTTTGTCAGACATGCACAAACACGCACCAAAGAAGTGAATAAGTTTTTAAAGGATGACATGGTAGAGGGTCTTCGCAGCACGGATCTTTTTGATTTACTTAAACTTTGCCACAAAATTAATCTATGGTAACGGAAACTCTATCGTATGATTTGGAATCCACCTTATCACAATTTATCAAAGATTATCAATTGGGCTTTGAGACTGAGTCTCCAAAAACTAAAATTGTTTCCTTGAAAGAAAACTCTTGATTAAAGTCGTAGTACGCTCTTGCTGATGTGGCCAAGAAGTCAATTAAATTTGTTTGAAGAATGTGTTGTCTATTCTTTGATTATACCTTCGACTTTAAAAATTTTACTTTTTGATATCCAGTTATGGTGCTTTCAAATCCTCTCAATCATTAATGACTCACTGATTTTTTCATCAAGAAAATAAAAAAGTTCGGAAAATCCATCGGATAAGTTGGAAATTATGACTTTTTGTATTAAAATCTGAATAAATACAAAAATAAAGTTTACATCGTGCTGCTAGAAGTTGTAATATCTTGATAGGCTAGTGTGATAAGCGCTGGTTCGTGATACAAAACAGAAGAAAGAGTGAGTTTAACGCCACTCTGGAGTTGGGATTTTTTTAAATGCATAAAGATGCCTAATGACGACACACAGTACGACGTACGAACGCACAGACAAAAATTCCTAGAATATTTTGTGTCTGTCTGCCTGCTTTGTTAATACCAGTATTTGGATTCTCTTGAATCAATGATGTGTACACAAATGCTATGAAATTATATAGACTGCATAAGTCGCTCACAAAGGGCGATCTCTTGTTATTGCAAATTTTGTCATTCCCTAACAAAAATTTAATTTGTTGGAATGAAAATTTAAAAATTCCATCTTTAATAATAAAATAAAATTGTGTACAAAATTATTAAGTCTAACCAGAACTAGATATGTGCTGCCCTTCCATCGTCATATACTTACTAACCATATTATTCTCCAATTAGATGCATATCAAATACATAAACTCATTAGAAGTTATCACATTACTCCCCATGGGCCACACAAATACACAATATCAAACAAAACTAACAAAATTATGTAATTATTCCCTTTATAATGCCCAACTACTGGAGTATATGCTATACTAGAATGAACGAACAAACCACATTTGGTTTAGTATATGAATATTGAAATCAAAATACGAACATAGAAGTACAAAACAAAATGCGAAACTTAATTTCTAGTCACATCATCATACTCTATAACCCGCACGTATCCTTAAGAACCATAGTGAATAAGTAGGTGGTAGGGTAGGTGAATGGATAGTTAGTTGTGGTGTCAAATATATAGAACTATGGAATGCAAGTAAAGTAAGTTAGTTTCGTCGCCAAAAACTAAAAGAAAAATCAAAGTTAGCCCATAAATAAAAATTTTCACAACGAAAGAGACGATGACTTGCTTAAATAGCATAAAGAAAGAGACCAAAACCCCAACTTCAAGCCCATGCCCAAGCACACGACATTAATGAAGGGATCCCCCCAAACCGAACGAAAGGGACGATGATATTACGTTCCGATATCATGTTGTAAAAGTTTTGTTTCTCCTATTTTTCTTTTTCTTTCTATGCATTACTTTATGCATGCATGAAATGAGTAAAAACTTAAAACTAACACTAAAGTGTGCTGAAGTCGACTACTAATATAAGTTGAGTGGAAATGGAAAAGGAGATGATGATGATGGTGAGTAATATAGATGAGGGTTTGGATTTGGTGATAGTTTCCATAGCAGAAAGTACCAGTAAGCAGTGGGTACCAAAGTACGTTGTGAAAATTATTAATTAAACTTACCTGATGCGTTCATTTCTATTTCAGAGGTCACGCTAAAGCAATAAGAATACACTGTAAAGAGAGAAAATCATTAGTAGTATGAGTGTGTAAAGAAGATGGTAAGGTGATGATGTAGAGTTAAAAAAAAGAACAAAACAAAAGAACAAAAAAATAAAGGAAACACAAGAACAGCATGGAAAATGCAATTAATCAAGTTTACCGCTTTTGCTTGAGAATTTTAAGAAGGCACCAAGCAACAACTAGAAATCCTCATCCTTACTCATTATAAGAAGTATTCGAGATTGGTGTGTAGAGGAGGAGGAGGAATACTGTTCTGTACTAAGTGTAATATGATATACAGATGGTGGAGCAACTAAAGCTTTGTAGGCAACAGTGCGATTGTTGTTACTCGGTGTTTATTTGAAGAACATTCAGACAAATATTGTATATATACAAACATACATGAGTGTGCATTATTTATGCCCACCAGCAAGCAAGTATGTACATGGTAAGTGGTAAAGGACATGTGGATTGGGTAGAAGGATAATATTGTATAAAACAACATACCATAAACCAAATCTGTTATCAGCTGTGGTTGAAAAACATACTCATATAACAAATAAAAAACACACGAAAAGTTGTGATAAGAGTTAAGGTAAAGGTAAACCTTCTTTATACTTCTTAGAAATTTTTAGTTTATATTTAATGCAGCTTTCCAACCAGTATCACGAGCCAAGATTAAGGAACCTTACCTTCTTACTTATTCTTTTTTATTTTTTAGGTAAAGTCAAATATGAAAGTTTATAACGAAAGATAAAGAAAGGAAAAAATTAAAGAAAAATTTACACAGGATAACGCTTGTGAATAAAAACTTTTTTTGTTTGGGTATTTTTGTTAGTAGTGTCGCTAGCGACACACGCCAATGGAGGACTAAAGGCAAAAATAAATGTCAAAAGCAAACTTTAACGAAGCATGGCTGGGCCAAAATGAGATGAGAATCAAAGAGAAGTCAAGTCAGTCAAGTCGAAAAGGAAGAGTTGAGTGTTAAACGCTTAAACTAGTAGAACGTTCGGTGGTATACAGATTGTCATAAATGGACGTCAAAGAGGCCAACGGACGGACTGACGGACACAGGAGAGGATGAACAAACTTGTTTTCGAAAGTAGTTTATTAAAAATGCATGGAATTTTGCGATTAACTGAGCGCGCCAAGCAGACAAAATTAATGATTTATGACTTGATGCGATAAACAAATTTTGTATATTTTAGGTTTTCTTTCGTTTTTTTTCCCCGCCCTCATTTTTATTCCTCGTTAAGGTCACGTCATCTCAAAAAGCAATAAGAAAATAAAATATAAAACAAAAAAAAATTCTAAAGAAAAAAAAAAAGGAAAGGGTTTAGAAGTTCATAATAAAATATGTATAAAATATACTTACACCATATTGTTACACCAAACACAATACATGTAGATATAACCAAACCAATATTTTCGACAACTTTGTAAATGATGACACTGGGAAAACCAAACGGACGAGTCGAACACTTTTGCATTAATAGCGTTGAAGATGCTACAGGTATCTGTAAGGAGAAAATTAAAAAACAACAAAATATATACATTATTTAAATGAAATAAGAATCAATTATGAAAATAATGTTCATAGCCATAGTTGCTAAAATTGTATAAACAGTGATGATTGCCTTTTGAAAAAGATATTTGTGTCGGATCCTAAATCCCTAGCTTAGGTATTTTACACCATTCTTTTAACTCAATTTCCAGGTTAATAATCTCTTATTGAACTCAAAACTCAAAGTTTGCATGAAATGTGAGTTCTGGGATGATCAATTACTTGAAATGGTTACAATTCCATTCCCATGATTTTTTGCAGTTATAATGGGTCTTTAATTGCTTGCATCTTTTTCTTATATCTTTATTAAGTAATTTCTGGCACATTGGAAAATCATGTTTTTAGAGGTTATATTTGTAAATCGATAGGTCAGTAAAATAACAACAAACAACAAAAAGCAATCACACAAATCACAATAAAACCAATGCGAAATAGTCAATTTACGCAAGTTAATTTATGACGATGATCATGATGATGGCCAAAACGCCAACTACTTCGATGTCCCTGACTTCTATACTTCAAAAGAAGTTAAGCATGGAATTTATGCGCATGAATTGTGTTCAATTTGGTTTCGCTATATTGTGGCGCTCCTTGTACTACTATATACAACATTCAAAATTATGCATGCCACACAATAGCCAATGGTCGTCAAGCGACCAAATTTGGAGAAAAAAAAAACGAAACTTGGTCTGATATTCTACGTTTTGCCACATGTTAGCTGCCTCCTTAAATTCCAGTTTGCCTTGCCTTGTTTTATTATACGCGCTTGTGGCATACGGAACAACACAGTCTGGTGAATGGTGCCGTGTATTCCTGTGCCACACATTTTGATTGTTCAGTAAGAACGACCAGCAAAAAACAACGATAGCAACGAGGCAAATAGCAAAATAGCGTTAAACTCAATCTGAATTTCTCGTACTTTTATAGCATAAAAATTGCCCAGGCATTGAATTATGGTTCAATGAGAAAATAGTATTTTACGTCCAAAACAACAAAACACCAATGCAACCAGAACAACGAAGTCACTTTAATGTTTGTTTATCCTTTTAATACTTTCATCAAGTGTTCATTTTATAGTCGACCTTACATTAAGTAGTCGCTCATGATAATTATGTAGGTATTATTTATTTGGAATGGTTAACATATGGTTCCAGATATTAAAGATTGTCCGAAAATTCATGCAAGATTTAAATATTGCGACATTTTTGCATTTGAGGTTCAGCAAATTCATGAGGGACCATTAAGAGACAGTTGTATCTGCACTGTTTGGCCCGGATTTTGGGATGCAGGCATCATCAGATCATTCTTTTTCGAAATGCTAGTAATCAAGCAATAAAGGTTAATGATGCTCGTTATTACAGCTAAATCATCATGTTAAATACATATTCGATTCTTGATCGAATGCATTTGCAAGCAAACATTTCCAAGTACATTTGACAATTCATTTAATTTGGTGTCGAAAAAAAAAAAACAAATGTAACGAATGGCATGAATTTTTAAGTGATGCGCACTTGATCCATTCGAAAAATGAATCCAACCGAATTAAAAATTTTGACAGAGAGAAAACAGGCGAACAAAAAAGAAAGTACGAAAGAGATAGTCTCTGTTGTCGTACACATATTTTTTTTCTCAACCATTCTAGAGTCAGCTGAAGAACGACTTCCATGCATTCGAATGTTTTCCATTCCATCGAATGATTGAATTTGGTTTGTCTGAGCAAGAATATGTTATTTGCAAAAGTCGGCACAAAACTCTATCGATCGAGTAGTTGAAACTTGCTTCGCGCATAATGAGACTCTAATACATATTTCTTAATTCCAGGAGATGTCCGAAAAATAGTTAAATATTGCATAACTCATATCTTTGTCGTATGATTTCCTGTTTTGGTGATGAGATTTCAACACCCAGATTGTTTATGCCAACAAATCCATAATAACTAACGCCTTGAAAGAGGATATTGAGTGATTTTTAAATGTAATTTAGTCACATTTATACAAAACATCAAATCATGTACAATTTCGACTAAAGCATACGGTGAGGTGGTCATTCCTAAAATACTATGTCATACATTATTCTTCTCTGTATACCCGATGAATCAATAAGAAAATTACAATGTTTTCTATCAAAATTGTGTCTTGCGCAACTTTTGGTACACCCTAAATCAAAGATAATAATTTACAAGAATTTCAAAACGAATACTTCGAGTTTTTCATGTACTAATAAATCTAAATTAAATTAAAAATTATATTTAACAATCTACAACAATATTTACCTCAATCTTTTGATAAGTTTCCGGTGAATATACCAGCACATAGAGATTAATATCCAAAGGCAACGGTTGAAGGTATCTAACCTTATACTTAATCAAACCATGTGCCTTAACTTCGACTTCAACGGACATTAAAGTGGAATCGGATGGAGTCACCTGTGGAACATAGATAAAGTTTAAATTAAAACAATGAATTCTTATTAAATTGTTATTATTTTTCCTTATATTAAAACTTAATAAACATACATACATAAAAAGATTATTTTCATTCTTTAAATATTGAAGATTAAATTGAATTTAATTTTCTATTGTAATATGAAACAATGAGTTCGGTCGGATCGGATAAAATTAAAATGCCAGAAATATCAAAAACCTTAATATTGTTCAGAAGTCAAGCATATCAATTTTTTCTTAATAAAGTCAAATATGTATAATATTTCACTGAGAAATGATTTAATTAAAATATTGTAAAATAAAATATAGTATTTTTACTTTAGAAGTAAAACAAAACACACTTTATTAGTGTGCTTGTGTATCTACCATATGTGATATTTAAAATGCATTTAATATATTGAAAATTGTTTATTTCCTTCGTTTTGTTTGGTGTTTAATTGAAATTTATAGAAAGATTTTTCTAATTTCATTTTTAGTATTTATTTATTCAGCACTTTCAGGTGTTGTCACAACGTGCATATGAGTGTGCAATATAATTTTTAATTTATTATAGTATATAATAAAATGTGTAGATTTTATCATTGCAAAGAATATTTACTTCAATTCCAACGAAGCTTACACACCCTTTATACCCTAACTAAAATAGAAATAAAATTTTAAGATATTTACTTTAAAAAATTGCTAAGTATCTCGGTTTTACCCTGGACAGAGAGCTCAACTGTCAAGAGCATATCAAGAGAAAGAAGAAGCAACTCATCCTGAAAAGCTGGAAAATGAACTGGCTATTAGGGTCCCAGTACAGCTTGCGCAATAAAGTCCTATTGTACAATGTAATAATTAAACCAATATGAACATACGGCATCCAATTATGTGGTACAGCAGCTAACTGTAACAAAGAAATTATACAACGCTTTCAATCGAAACTTCTGAGGAGAATAGTGAGGGCTTCGTGAGCTACATACGTATAAACTTGAGAATCAATCTAACTCGCTGGCTTTGGGTCTGCTCTACAACAACCTTCAAACCAGAAGGCTACGAAGTGAGCATACGCTTGACATCCCCTTTCGTTTTCCGTTAAACTAAACGCTGTATGCCGATGTTATTTTCTTTTTCACAAAATAAATAGATTTATTGATTGGACAGATAGTAAATAAACAAATAATAATAAAATACAAAAAAAATGTATGGGAGACTATTTCAAACTGTAATGGGAGATCTAGAAAATAACATAGTATCTGTGTATAACAATAACACAGGCCTCTATTAAATTTTAGTTCAATAACTCAAAAACTGAGAGACTATTTTACGAACGAACGCATTAGACCCAATCAATTCTCCGCAACAGACAGACAGCCTATGATAAAAAACTATTTTGAATTAGCGTGAAAGGTACTTATAGTATAAAAAATAACTGGCCCATCAGTACAATTAAATGAGGTATTGAAGGTGGAGAAATTATTGTGTAAATATGTTTGTATGTATTTAAGTATAAATTTCATTTCTATGGTTAAGAAAATAACAAAAATTCAATTTGAAAACAATGAAATTTATCATTTTCATACAAACACTCAAATAAAGTTTTTAATAAATTTAAATTGTTTCCCATTCAATGAATTACACAAAAATTTAAATTCAATTTCATTTACTTTAAAAATTATCACATTTAACAGATAAAAATTAAAAATAAAATTGTAATAAAAACTGTGTGTCAAACGGAATTCTTCAACAATATAATATTTTATATTTAAATGCATAGTACATGATAAGCCTCTTGATAATAATATTGTGAATATTTAATTATTTATGAAAATAAAATTATATAAGGATATGTACGAATTTTTAATATCCTACACATGAGATGAGAGAGTCAAACTATATATCTTGAAACAAAAAATGATTATTTTTTTTTAATAAGCATATAAAAATATTAAACAGAGAAGAAGAGATGATATTCTACATATTAATTTATGAATTCATTGAAAATCTTATAGCTTTGAGTTTTATAGGGCAATAATACACGAGAGTAAATTCAAAATTAAAGAAATTGCTATGCAGACATAGCAATTTTTATGGTAACGACAACGAAAATAAATATTTTTTTAAATCATCATGGGGTAGGCAATCATCCTCTTTTCATTATTAATTAACAATTATTATTAATTCTTTAAAAGATAAATATGTACTATATTTCATTGACATAAATATTAAATGAATATAATGAATTGTCAACTTTATTAATGTTTAAACTGTTTGTATTGTAATAAAATATATATTACTCATATCATATTACATAGTTGGGTTAAAGGAAGTTCTAAATTTCTTTGATTGAATGAATTATATATTTCATTCATGCAGCACAAATGCACAAATTATCATTTTTATATCAAAAATAATACTTATAAAGAAAGAAAAATCTTTAAAAAAAAAAAAATAATATAAAGAACTTACTCCTTGTATGAGTAAAACTAAAAATCAATGAAAATACTTTGGCACTTAGTACTTTCATTGAGGATTAATGTAGCGAAAAGCCATTTACGGATTATGTCATATAGTATATCGAAAGTGAATGCTACTCGGCTTACTACTGAGCACTGAGCATAGAATTGTATGAGAACAGAAATAGCAAATGGTCTTTCTTATTCAATGCACCACGACAGCGTAAAAGTCATCAATGCTACATTAGGATAGACCAATTCAATATATAGTATATATCATACACATGGATCTATACATGCATGTTAGTATGGACGTCCAAGTTAGCTATAAAAATTGAGTATAAAAGTGGTTTAGAAAAAATAAACAAAAAGAAAAATTAAAACACAACAAAAAGAGGGTGAGTGAGAGTGAGATGAAAAGAGTTGATATGCATTTAGAAAATCCGACGTCATTGCCATAATACACTCAATTGCACTGTTAAATTTATATTGGGGAAAACAATACTACTAACAGTGCCAACAATAAAACCTACGAAGCGTCAATAATAATAAACCGGTGTTGAATCACATTATCTATGGAGTAAATCAGCAGTTCTTAATCTAGGACACCCTTTTAGAAAAAGAATTTTCTTGGACCACATGCCAACAATAAGCATCTTAAGCTGTTCTTAAAACTTTGTTTTGCGATTGGCTAACGTATATTAATTATGAGCCCTATTTTCTGTGTTCTTGGATATTTTATTTGTATTTTATACTGAAGAACTTTTATAGCGTCTATCCATCAGAGTGAGTGACTTCACTCCAATCTGGGCGAATAATGCACCTTTCGTTTTTAAGATGGTTAGACCCTGGGAATCATCGGTCGAAAAATTTAAGAATCACTGGAGTAAACTAAAGTATTGTAATATAAAAGAAAATAAATGAAGAAACCAACGAAATATTGACATCCATTGTCATTTTTTAAATCAAAGTTAAGTTGGCGCAACTTAAAGGAAAGAAATAAATAATAAATAAAATTTAAGAACTTTTTAGAACAGAAATCACCAACTGCACTATTGAATATCCATTGTCCACTTAAGGACGGACACAAGCCCATTGAGAATAAGCGAACAAACGAGTAACACGAGTTTGATTGTTAAATAGCTATTGAGCGAGGTAGAGAAACAGAGACAGAGACATTGACTCCTTTAACAATTGTATGATACTTCTAGAGTGCTAGTTCAACATGAGAATTGAGCAATTGTCAATAGGTCTGTCTGTCAGTCTGCTTATTGTTCATGTTGGCGTATGTTAGTACTCAAACTTTACTCCAAAAGATGATTTTCTTCAAGTGACTCTCGTTGATATTGATAGATATGATGATGTTGATAACGATGATAGTGGCTCATAGAGAGAACAATGCTCAATGCAATTGAATATCTAAACATGAAATTGACTACAAGTTTATTAAGTTTAGAGTGTATTAAATATTGAAGTCTGTTAAATGTTATTAAATTAAAAGCAACATTGTAATGTATAATTCTGGGAATAATATCAATGTTCCACCCTCGTTGCTTTGAGACAAAACACTGTCAACTCAGGGAAGTATTTGGGAAATTTTTTAGAATTATTGCCATAAGTTATATGTGATCAAAATAGAAAAATAGTTCCAGTGTCTTGTCAAATACATATACTTATATTGTACAAAGATGGATATAGAATATCATTCACTCATTTAGTCATTTCACTATCTTTTTCATTTTGTTTAAGCATCATGATGAGGCAAGCCAGTCGCCTTTAACCATGCACTTATTCATAATTAGTAAAGCACAATTGCGGCTAATATTTTACTAAAAGCATCAAAGATAACGCATATATATAATTTTCAACAAAGATATTTACAATGACAAAATACTAAGTCAAACAAACCAGGAAACGGAAGTGAAGCAGAATGCTGTCACTTTACATTTTTCAGTTCAGTTTTGTAGACGACAACGACAATGACGACGGCGAAGACAAAGGAGCAAATGTCGTGACGTTTTCAAATATCACAACGAGGATGCAAGTGTCAGACAAAAGAATAGACGAACAGACAGACAGAATGACTGACTGACTGACTCACTGACAGTCGGACAATACTGCAACAATAATGCTCTTGGCCAATATAACAAAGAAATAGTAATAGAAATAAAGTTGTTCTTGCAACAAACCGCTAACATTTCTGCCAAGTCTAAGGAAAGGACATACCACGCTTCAATGCTTTCAGCAACATCAACAGCAATAGCAGCAGCAGCAGCAACAGCAATAGCATTGGCATTGCAGACAATGACCATTTGAAGTATTGTAATAGCAAAATGTGGTACTACTTCAAACCCCAAGTTTATATCTACAGACAACAAACAGAATAACAACAATGGGATCCGCATGAAACAATAGCTAAGTACCAATAGAGCTTAGAAGGTCTTGCAGTTCCTTATGTCTTTAAAATTCATAAAGATAATACACTGTGGCTAGTCGCACATAATATTCCACTTTGATGTGTGCAAGTGTAAAGCAATTTCCTGCATTTTATTATTACTGTAATGTCCTTTTATATTACTTTATATTGCAAATTTGTAATGGAGCGTAACGCAACAAATATGACATAAATAAATGGCAAATAAATATGTCCAAGTGCACTTCAATGACGCGGTCGTTAAGTTTTTTAAAAATACTATAGTATACAATAGTAGAACTTGGATTTCTATGTGCAAGTAAATGAATCATGAAACGTCAAGGCGGTGGCTACAAATAACAAAGTTTTAACGCAACTAAAACTTCAATCAATCTTAAAAAACTTGCTTCGAGTGGGACATGTTCTGTTCCTGTCTGCTTTGGTCTGATCTAAGCAATCAGGGAGTGGGAAAAAAGAAATGACAAACATTTGACCGCAGCAAAGAAAGAAATAGTAGGATAAGATAGACCGACCAACCAACCAACCAATCAACTAAGTGACTGACCGACCGACAGTCCGAGAACAAAATGGAAAGTTTCGTTTAAAAAGCGATTTTCAAAACACACTATGAATCGTTGCAATACTACTATACTATACTACTATACAAGGACTACAAGTTGAACACAACTAAGCGTTCTAGTTTCTTGCATATTTTGTTGTTGGCAGTGCTGCTGCTGCTGCATAATTTTTACTGCTTGGACTTTGTGTTTGCAATTCAGTGAAGTGCAGTAAATATGAACAAGTTGAGGAAAATAGCAAAATTGAATTGAATGCGCGCAGCTGTAGCCGATGTAGAGTAGAAGAGAAGAAGGCATAGTCGGCAAGAATATAGTATGTATTCATATTCGTGCTTAGCCAAGAGTTTGGCAAACAGTTGAAGTGTTCCTTACAAATAGCATTCAAATGCTTCGTTGCACAGTTAAGTTAAAGCAAAAAATATATACATATAATAATAATAATAGTAAGAAAAGAAACTAAACACTTTCAGAACTCACCTCGACTTTCTGCAATACCTTGTCCAGTCCACTAACAGTTAACTCTTGGTCATCAAGATCAAATGATTCCAATGTTGATGGTGTTACTTTGATGCCAGGCACAAATTTCAAAGACAACGTATCAGACAGTCCATCCGGTAATGAAACCTTGAAGAATATTATAGAATAATTAATAATAGTTAAATTCTAATTAATTCTATATTAGTACCTCTAGTTCCAAATGAACTGTATTCGTTTTGACAATACCAAGGATTTCATTAAAATTGGTCAATAATTTGATTTGACAAGCATAACGACCGCTAGCGGCATCAAATGTTGGCTTCACTTGATAATGTTTAAGTATATTTGGTCCAAGTGTATGCTTCGATTGAAGACGACATGTGTATAAATCATCCACAACTAATTTTTCCAGTTGTTTGATGCACTTTGAAACATTGTGAGCAATCTGAAAATATACCATATATTTAAAAAAAAAAGAAAGTAGTACAAAAAATATTTATCAAAAAATACCATCGAACATCGCCAATGCCAATCGAACTACTGGGCTACTTACCAAATTTGCAAGCTTATCGGTTTGCAAATGATTGCGCATAACCAAATCCCCACGGTATTCTATGCCAGAGAAGACATCATACGATTTCAAGAAATGAATCTAAAGAAAGAAGACCAAAAGACCAAAAGGAAATTGGTTAGTATGCGAAAAATCAAATCAATGCTCACCAAAATAGACAGAGTCTGAATTCTGACAGAGAAAAGTTAAAAATTGCAATTTGTCGACATCGCTATCATTTTATCCATATTCTTCTTCCTTCTTTTATGCAATTTTTTTTTTTTTTGTATCCTTTTCTCTTTGAAACATACTTACCATATCCGCTTCGCGCACTTCGACATCGTACTTGATGAAACCACCGCCTGTCGTCTTATCACCATTGGTAACCACAATTTTCTCGCCCAATCTAAAACGATTTCCGTGCACTCGAGCAACGCCTAAAAGTTTTAAAAAACGAAAGAAGCAAAAATCAGTCAGAGTTAGTTCAAGTGGCATCAATTGAGTTTTGAATTTTTCGCATTGATTGCAAAAGATGAGATGAGAAGTTGGTGATGGCGATGAAGTGCACACCAAAAAAAAAAAAAAGGAGGCGCAAAATTTTTTGAATGACCCAATTTGGATAGCAATTTTTACATTCCTTCGTTCCTTTTTTTATTTTTTACTTTCTTTCTTTCTTTCTTATTTGCCGATAAAAGTTCAATAAACTTAGTTTGATTGGTTTTCAATTAATTGACGTGAATTACGATTTTCATTCAATGGCTCCGACGATAACATACACTCACTTTTTATTAAGTATTGTCCCTTTTTTGAATGGGGCAAACAATAAATACATAATATAAAAAATCTTTAATCATAATTCAATAATCTAACTTTTATATGGATTCTTTAACACAAGAAAGAAAAAATGGTAATTCCATCTTCTTTACAAATAAAAAAAATGTATTTATAACTTTTTTCTTAACAATTTCTTAGATTATTTTAAATTCAAAGAAAAATATTTAGTGAATTTCTATTATATCCTTGATTTCTTTTTGAGAATTTCGCTTCAATGATTTCAATTTAAGAATGCAATCAAACATGAAGAACTCAAAAATAGAACAATAATGTTGTATGAAACAATTTAACTGGTCTAGTAGTTCTGAATAAATAAATATGTATATAAGCACACAAGTATGAGATTAAAATACAACTTTAAGGTCACATGGGGGTCAACTGGGAACAGTGAATATAAATAAGTCTCGTGTATGGTAAATAGATGGCTCAAAAATTGATAAAGATTGTGTAGCTGTAGCAGTGTTGCCAGATTTTGTTTCGGGAAAAGCGGGATTATTAAACCTTTTGGGTAAAAAACCGGGATTCTTTTGTCAAAAGCAGGACATAATAAAGAACGTAAATAATCAGTAGTTTTTATTACCTGAGTTTTAAATAAAGTTTCCAATGGTGATAGATATTCAGTCATATAAAATGTTTTTTATTGGAAATTACTTACTTATACTTATAAGTTATAACAATAACGGCCTGGTTTATCCTGCAAGACACTATTAAGTCCAAGGATGATTCAATCATGATTTTCCGTGTGTGGCGGTGATTGTGTGATTGAATCGTGGCTAGAGCAAATATCAAACAGGACATGACAATACAAATATTTCGATTTCTCTTAGTGCGCCGAATAATAACTAAAAAGTGGGATAAAGCCTGTTCCTGTCTGGTCTGAAAATCGGGACGTTCCGCCAAAATCAAGACGTCTGGCAACGCTGAGCTGTAGTCTATAAGGAAACCTGACGAGGATGCTTTTTCCACAAGAGCCAATGGAGAACTCGATTTATTGGGGGTTGAAATTCATGCAGTGGAGTTTTACATTAGAGAAGAACTACATATTTAGTGTTACTGTAAATTGTCACAAACAAACATTGATTCGAATCTCACTAATTTTAGACAGAATTTAATTGGGATCTCAAAAAAAACTTTATAAACTCTTATCTTAATTGGACGGATATTGTAGGGCAATAAATTGCATATATATTGCAGAGTCCGAACAATACTTATCAAGCCATGCTTTTGTTAAAAAAAAGCGATGTTTAATCAACACACGAAATTCATTTTTATCCATTGTTTTGAAAATAAGAAAAGCCGATGTGACATGTTATAAAGAAGGAGAAATATTGGTATTGGAATGAGTATTTGAATAGGTGATTAGTTCCAGCTATTTCCATATCTAATGAGATTCGAACTTAACGACGCGTAAGGTTGTAACTTTTTGTTCTAAAAAGTGAATTCAAAATGTCGTTCTTATCAGGGGCTAAAGGTGCCAAGTAGTTTTCATTTGTATACATATCTTAATAACTGAAGAAACATAAATATTGTGACCTTGCCTTTTAGTTATTTAATCATAATAATTCTATTAAATGTGAATGCAAGACTATGTTACATTTCAGCATAAAAGCTAAAAAAACTGAGTTGCAAATCAAGAAAATATTTACTTAATGAAGTTTTCAAGGCTTTGACCCTTGATCCCGTTACAAACCCTACGAAAAACTTATAAAAATAATTAATTAAATGAAAAACAAATAAAAATTCGTACACACTGAAAGTGGATAGCAGAAACATTTTTGAAAGTACAAGAATATTTCTGCACTTAATAATAATAAAAATAAAAATAAAATAAAATTAATTTAACCTAACTGGTATACTAAATAACATGTTTTTTATGTTGTTATCGTTCTTTAAAGTCTTTTAACTGTCAACTTTAAAGCGAACAACTGTCAAATATTTGAGTTAGGCTCCTCTGCTCATCTACGAATCAATTCAAATAATAACCTCCCTCTACACTTTTCTTTGCCCCTTTTAGAAAATTATATTATACTTTCGTAGGATTAAATCAATTATTTAGGCATTTAAGACATTTCTATGGAGCTCGATTGAAAGACTTATCTTTCAGAAGAAATATTTTACGATTTAATTAGCTTTGTATACACCAACCAAACCAGAACCATAAACTAAACAAAACAAACCATGACAACGCGGCAGCGACATGTAGAAGAAATCATATTATTGAATTAATAAATTTGTCTTTCTGCTTTTATATCTATTTTCATATTCATTAGATAATTAAAAAAAAAATTGTGCAAAATAAGAGTGATTGTCGTTGGCCTGTTGAATTTTATTTACGAATTAATAAATTTTAAAATATTTATTGTATGTAAAATGAATTGAATTTAATATGATATTTTTAAATTATAAATGATGATACCCCAGAAGCTTTTAAAAAAAAAAAAAAAAACAAAATAAATAAAGGAGCAACAAGAGCTTAACGTTTTTCAAGTCCTCATATGTAATCGTATATCAAAAGGTGTATTTATTATTTTTCTGAATGTGCATTTGTGTTGAAATGTTTGTATGTATGTTAATCAATCTGTTTTCACTTGAAGCTTTTCACAATATTTTCATTTTTCATCATCAAAACTTCTTGTCGTCGCCTTCGTTGTGAGTATCCTTGCTCTCATGTTGTCTCCTTTCTGAAATTGTTGTTCAGAACCGACAACTTCTCATCTTAGTCATAACAACAACCTTCATTACCATCATCCTTGTCATCTTACCAACATTTTCAAAAAGGAAAAACTCTGTATTCATTTCCACTTCAATATCTGGGTTTTTTTTCTGTTTATTTGGTTTGTTGCTTGCTTTCTTTCTTACACATGGAGTATTCCGAAAATAAAACTACAAAACCATCTTCATCTTTGCCTTTATCACCGTATCTTTTTGTTTGAAGTGCAATTCATGGACCATAAACGGAGGCATGAGCGAGGAAGTGTCAGGCAGAATAAGAGAATTACAAAGTATTTTAATCGTGTAGCAGCTGTGTATACATATGTATATTTGTTTATTTATTTATCAGTATTTGTTTGATTGTTTGCTTGTTTGGATGTTTGTTTGTATTGTAGTATAAAAATATCTTTTGTAAGGACTTTAAGGTTTTTGTTTTTTTTATATATAAATTTGTATTTATTCACTCACTTGAGTATGCGTGAAAATTGTGCTTTGATCGCGAATTGAAAAAGTCTCCTTTAATATTTATTTAATAATATATAGATATTCTATAATACTATATGTTAATTCTTAATTTTGGAGTCCTGTATATTTTATACAAATAGGAAAAGCTGACATAAGTATCAGCAAGATCCTGTTATAATTATTACTATTTGAATCATGTAAGATGAATAATAATCTAAATGAAGAACAATTTAATCTTATGCCTATGTGGCATTTTCCGCAGTATCATTTAATACAAAAGATTTATTATTAGTTACTAAAAGTTAGAATAATAGATAGAAAACAATATTGATAAAGTCAGACGATCCAAATATCTACATATTAGCTAATACTGAATTACAAAGAAACGTAAGATAAATGTTTATGAAAGAAGACTTGATTAATTTATGCAAATTTTGAAGCAATTCATAACCTATTTCTAAGAGTAGAATATCAAAAAGTTTAGTTAAGACACTTTATAAGTATATGAACAAGCTATCAAAATATCAGTATTAAAACATAACTGTGATCTGAGCATGGACTACAAACACAAAAACGAACCCAGATGACGAACACAGTTAAGCTTTTGGTTGCTCTAAAACGTTCGTGAACAACACCTAACGTCGCCACAATCAACAGATCTGAATCCTATGGAATGCTTAAGAGATTCACTGGATCAGAGAATCCGCCAGCGAACAATTATTATCAAGTCGATATTCAAAAAAGTGCTGTGCTGATTTTGTTATTCAATCAAAAGAAAAAATAATCGGACATTCAGTGAATTCTTGTGGAAACTTACGGCGAGCTTGTTTCAACCGTCAAGACTTGTGAGCGTTGGTTTCAAAGATTCAAAAGTGGTGATTTCAATATGAAAATCGAACAATAAAGTTTGAAAATGTCGAATTTCAATGATTATTGGATGCAGACGATAAAAAAACATGGCGTAGCAATTGAATGTCACTCCGAAAACCGTTTCCGATCGCCTGAGATTCATAAGAATGATGCGAAAGGTTGGAAAATGGGTTCCACACAAACTGAGCGAACGACAGATGGAAAAACGAAAAACTGTATGCGAAATGCTGCTTCAACGCCACGAAAGAAAGGGATTCTTGCATCGGGTTGCAACAAAGAATCGCTTCGGGACGAAGACAATGCTGTGTGTGTAGTGGGATCAGAAGGGTGGTTTGAACTACGAGCTTCTCAAGTCTGGTGCAACAGTTAATACCAATCGCTATCGGCAGCAAATGATTAATTTGAACCATGCGTTGATCGACAAACGCCCAGAATTTGATAGAAGATATGGCAAAATCATTTTGCGGCCAATCTGGTCATAGACACCATTTCCGCTCTTGGTTGGGAACTCTTACCCCACCCACCGTATTCACCAGACTTGGCTCCTTCAGATTACCATTTGTTTTCATCGATGGGACACGCACTAGCTGAGCAGTATTTCACAACATTCGATGAAGTAGAAGAATGGCTTGGTGTATGGATAATGATGGATGAAACTTTCTTATGGAATGGCATCCATAAATAAATAAATAAATGTTCAGAAAGTAAGGGCCAATACTTTAAATAAAAATCGTTTGCCATTATTGTATATTTTTAATTAAAACAAAACGACATTTTAAACTTCTACACCTGGTATATCTGATCTTTTTAGCGTTCGTTTTGCAAGTGGATTTTTGTTGCATTTGTATTTTTTGTACGAAGACTCTTCCTCTAAGGAGTGAAAATATGGCGTACCACTAATGAAGCTTTTAAAGAAAGTTGTGTAACAAACACAGTTATACAGTCAATGAGCATTTGTGGGAACACCTGGACTGGAAGATCAGGCAGAGGACGATATTGAACAAGGAAGTCCTTAAGAAGGCTATAATGAAAGAATGGGTCAAAATCTCTACTGATGTCGACCCCATAAATGTTGTATTCGCTCCCTGCATTAAAATAATGTTATTAAATTCTTTATCTTAAAAAAATAAACTCTATTTGTTGTATAAGATATTTTAAAAAAAAATTAACATTAAAACAATTGAAAACCATTGTTGTTAATTGAGATGAAATTAAAATTAAATCAATTTAAAATACAATATACTTATAAATATTTAACTTTTGACTCTTTAACATTTTGAACTGTTGAACTTTTAATTAATGTATTTATGTATTTATTAGACGATTTAATTTATACAATTTTCAAAAACAACAACAATAACAACAAGATAGTGTTGGAAAAAAAAAACATCATCACCATTCAAATAATGTGGTAAATGGTAAATGGTAAATGCATATTTATGAAGCAAACAAGAACAAATTGTACGCAGGTAATTAATGCAAAATTATCATAAAATGTTTTCTATGTATGTGTATATATCTACATACATAGTATTGTATGTACTATTACATACATACATATATGTATGTATGTATGTCATTTTGTCAGTCAGTTTATGTATAGATGTTTTTGGTTAAACTGTTTATTTACAAAGCTTTTGAAAATGTGCTTAATTGGGTTATCGATAAATCGTTTGGAAAATGAATGTCTATTTTACAGGATTATTCTGCATACATGAATGTGTGAAACAAGTAAAAAAAAATAAACAGCAATAGCAAAATGGAATAATAATATTCAGAGAGACCGACAGACAGAGTTACAGGCAGACAAATTAACTAACTGTCGTATGACAATCAGATATCAATGATCATGACCAACCAACCTACTCGATGACCAACTGACAGATACAAGAATATCCCATTTGCACATGAAAATGAATGTGTTTTGTCACTTCAAATGTCGCTAATTATTGTTTTGCACTTTTCCTATTTTTTTTTTTTTTGTTTTGTTTTGGTGTGATATAACAGCATAATTCATTCTTACCTGTATATCTATCGATTGATAGAATTTGCTCATTAGAACTTAACCAAATCGATGTGGATGTTAATGGTGAATCGAAGCAAATAATATCACCAACAGAGAATATCGTCTATGGTTGGATGTCCATCAAAAGTGTTGGATGATTCCGTTGCATAATTGATGTTATATAGTAAAAGGGAAAAAATAAATAGAAAAAGAAAATATTAATAAAAAATAATAAAATCTTTTACGTCAATGAAACACACGTGACACAAAGCAAGGATCAAGAAATCGTATTAAAAGGATATAAAAACTTGTGGATTTAATAAAGCAAAACAAAAAGAAATAATAATATAATCAGATAAACACACATTGCTATACCTAGAAGGTTGGATCAAGGTTTTTCACTGCTGCAACTATGTACAACTTTTTTTTATGACGCCACTAACTATTAAATAAGTACCCATAGCATACTATAACACCCAACCAGAACTGGTAGACGACAGACATTTTCAACATGCCTTGTTGAAATACTTACCGACTAACGACTACCTTCACTGTATAGAAGCAGCTTATTCACTATTCAGACTCACCTTGGTTGGGTAAATATGTTGTGACTCTGCCACTGACAGTTTGATGTAATCCTCAGCATGTTTAACTCCGGTGGTATCTTTTAAACTTATAGCAATCATATTGCTCGTTTCACGTGGTACATTTAGCTGAAAGCATTGAGAGAAAAATGGAATGAAGTTGAGTTGAGAAGAAGAAAAAATCAACTTAAATATTGTATTAAATATGTATACAGAAAGGAGGATGAAAAAAAAACGAGAAAACCCCCAACTGCACTCGTTCTTCTTTATAGTTTCTTCATCACCATTCACATCTACATCCAAATCTTTACATTGTGAGTATTTGTAGTCTGTTGCCTAAGAGTTTTGCGGTTAGTTTGCGACCACAACGAACTGAGAATCTATCCGCTTCCGTCGTCGCTGTTGGTCCTTGTTGTTGTTAGTGGTTGGTCAGCAGATTGACCATTGCACAAAGCGTTGCGCCAGCGCGTGCATACAAAGCAAGGCTACAGAAGTGCTACACAAAGTATTTTTGCGGCAGCGCATTTTTATTTTGCAATGGCAACGGCTGCCATCAGAAAGACCACTTCTGCCGCCACCATCATCACCGTTACCGTCACCATCACCAGCAAAACCAAAACCGACACTACTGTGCCTGCCTGCCTGTTGGCAATCAACGTCATCGTCAACGATGCTTGGCAAAGCAACAACTAAACCTTTCTTTCACACGGACAAAAAGACAAAAAAAAAAACTATTGCACAACATCAACTACAATAACAAGAACAACTTACACAGAAAGAAAGAAAGAAAGAAAGAAAGAAATCACGACAAAAAACATAGTATGGAATGGAACCCAATGTGGTAAGTTGTTTCGAAACTGAAACTGAGATTTTACTAAGATGCTTCCTTATGAGGTTAGAAAGAAAAGTAAAAAGATGGAAATTTAGTGTTTGAAGTTCGTTTTTATACGTGTAAGTTGTTAAATTCACCAGCCAGAGGCCCAACAACATTTCACTCATATAAGATTAGTTGGTGTGAAAAAACAGAGTTCTGATACAGTTCAGTAGATGCCAGTGGCATCGCCATATACCTTCCACATCCCCTTATGTATGAAGTGCATTAGCAATGCTTAGTAGGTAAGAAGTTGACGAAAAAAATATTTTGTCAATGGTGAAAAAAAAAGGTAAATAACATGAACAGAACTTCAAGAAATTATGCACACAACTTGGAATTTTAAAACAGTGACACACACAATGTTTCTGATTATGGAAATTGTAATGCAAGTTTTGGAATTCAATAAACTTTAACTTACCACAATTGTTAGATTATTTCCAATGTGCACATCCATAATATCGTTTGTTGATAATTCATACTTGATTCCATTAAGACCATCCTCAATATTGTGTGAGAATTCATTACCCAGATTATCATGCAATGAAACTTTCAATACGAAATTCATACCACGTGGTATTTTCGACTCGAGTTGCTTTAATTTAATTGAATCAACTAACGAAACCAAAATGTATTGTACATTCTTCACTTCGATACCAATGGGCAGCGTTTGTTGTACAGTTTTTGCCTAAATTCAAGAAGAGTGCAACAAAAACAATATACAATATTATGTTATCAATCAATAGGAAAAATTCAATTTCACATAAGCTGCTTACAATTATCAGATCACGACCCAACGTATCCTTTGTGCGGACCAAACCATCCGGCGTTACACTAACAATGCCGCTGCTACTATCATTGCCAAGCTTATAGCGCACATCGGCCAAATTACATTTGAGTTGTAGCGAACTGCGCGGTGCCGCTAATATCCAATCCATTGTTATATGCTTTGGTGAAGACAATTCAAGCGTTTCAAATACTTGAATACAAAAACGAACAAAATACAACATAAGTATGTAAAATTATTTTCATTATAATAATATGAATGTACAATTTTAAAATAAAAAAACTAACCAATTATTTCCACAGATGCTTTTAATGTAACACCATCTGCCAATTGTAAATTAGCATGTAAATTAGCGCGACCAGGATTCATTGCAAGTACTCGCACAGATATTAAATCAGTGTCCTTGTATTCAATACCTATAAAATAATAAATATTATTGTTATGAATTGTTATTTCTAAAATATATTATTATTAGAAACATTATTATTTCTGATGAGGGCAATATAGCAACTTATGCAGATGTTTTGGCGATAATACAAAAGCTTCACCTTTAACTGCAAATTTATTTGATATGTTTTGCAATGAAAAATAAAAGTCTCAACGACTTAAAATCTATTCAAGTTACATTTACGTTTAGAAAAAAAGAGTCGTCGTATCACAAAGTACTAGTTAAACTGAAATGATATAACTCAAGGTAAGGTAACTCTAGTAAATATACCTAGGCTTAAACCCAAATTACACTAAAACCACATGTGTTAAGCCATGTTGCCACAAAAACCAGAACCAAGAAAAGAAACAGATTCCACTACATTT
This sequence comes from Amiota communis, assembly GCA_037043315.1. Taxonomy (NCBI): domain Eukaryota; kingdom Metazoa; phylum Arthropoda; class Insecta; order Diptera; family Drosophilidae; genus Amiota; species Amiota communis. Next base: position 3,495,881 of record JBAMAV010001387.1, on the reverse strand, counting down.
GCTCCAGGAACAGAAAACAGTGGTGTCAGGTTGCATTAGCAAAGAAACCAGAAACAAGTACTTTTCTCTTCTTTCTGGTTGTATTCCAATGAGAAAGGCAAACATTTTGTTTTTTTTTTTTTTTGCGCGCATATTTGTTTCTTGTGAAGGTGTGAAAAATGTTTAAAAAAGTTAAATTCAGTGAATTGGACGAAGAAAAAATTATAAATTTTGTTAAATTCAACGAAATCTTGTCAAATAAATTCCAATCGCTTTTCACTGAAGATTGCATATTGCATCAAAACAACAGGTCTGTTTCAGAATTGTTGTTTATAGATCTGGTTCTGTTCCTGGTTCCGGTTTAGGTGACAACATGGCTTTAGTTGCACCTTGGTACGTAAATAATAGACTTCCACCTACCCTTTGTGAGGGAAGAAATAGTCACTACTATAACTATAATATTTAGAAAGACTGAGTAGCCATGAAAATGAAACCTTCCGAATATGAATGACACTGTCAGACGGTCGAAAAGATTTAATTGTAGATTCTATAATTGCGTTCAAAGTATCTCAACAATTTTATAAATAATTCTACACAATTATCTTGTAGCAAAAAAAAAACAGAAAGAAGGTTATCATTGGCTATGCCAAAAATGTAGAACTTTGCATGCTCCTCCGGGTTGCATCACCGAACCGAACGGCGAACAAATTCCAGATATCAGATATGCTTCCTTTCTTAGCATCACTATATTCTCTCTGTCACAGTTTGAGTATCAAATGTTAGCAAAGTTTAAGGGCACAATATAGTTTCGTATGTACTTTTTTAAAATTTGGGTTTGCATGGGAGGTACCCCCCTAGTGGTCCAATTCGGCTGATTCCGACAAACGTTCTCTAGCTCAAAAACTGAGGTACTAGTTTGCATACACACAGACGGATAGACGGACATGGCTTAATCAACTCGTCTCATAGAGCTGATCGTAAATATATATACTTTATGTGGTCTGCGATGTCTTCTTCTGTGTGTTACAAAATTAAATATATTTCAAAATCTTGTCCGTTCCGTATCTGTGCCTGATTGGAAGCTAAACTAGTCAGGCTCATCGAAGAACGTTTTAATTATAATCTGCGAATCTTTTGTGAACATTGTGTGTATCTTTCGAACACAACATTGTATCATTGTTCGCATTGGCAAATTATGTAATATGTTTTGAACAAATGTTAATGTTACCTGCAGCAGAAAATATAGTGTGAATTTCCACAACATCTGTTTGATTTGTTGTCCAAGTTATTTTCATATTTTCCAGTGTACCCAATATCATGGGCGACAAGTCCGGTTGACCCCAAATAGTCGCTGGCATAATGGCACCACTGCGTATACGCGTCAATGGTGTTCTTATTTGTATGTTTGCTAATGGCAGCACATGCACTTCGACTGTATCTTCGGATATAATTTCCATTTGTCCACTTATGGGATTCTTAACAACACATTTGCCTGTAATGGTCGTCGTACCCAATTTATGTGCTGTCACAATGGCCGATTCCATTGCTAGAGAATGATAGTTGTTAATAGATATTTGGTAGAAAAATCCATTAGACTTACAAGCCACCACTTTATTTTTCACTTGATAAGCAATGTTAACATTTGGCTGTGGTCCACCTTGATAATAGATTTGTATGCTGGAACCAACTATCAGTGTTGAGTTACGTGGATAGAGGCGTATGGGTGCAAATACTTGTACAATAAGCGGTTCACTTGTTATTTGCTTATTGTCAAAACCAGAAGTAAAGACAATTTTTGTTTCTCCAATATTTTTGCCAGTTATGATGTATCTAAAAAACGTTTGTTAATACTCAGATTCAGTAAATATAGTAGTATGGTAATTACCTTATTTCGCCAGTGGCAAGGTTTTCTTGGTGGCCTAATTTAACACTAATAACATTGGTATTATAGATTTCTTCATTTAACTCATAAATTGCCAAATTTGTCCTGTTGATATTTAATAAGTGTCCATTTGAATCAACTAAACGAACTATGGCATCAATTGATTTTGTCAATTCGACGCGATCTTGGGCAATTGTGTGTATGCTGCCAAGTCCAACCACAGCAACAGTCAAATGGGAAGCTTCATTAGGCAAACAAAGATCAGTTAATTCAATGCGAACATTGCCCAGTCGCAGAGGTGTTAATAGTAAAACTCTCTCTTTGGCATCGTACTCAACATTTATGATGCCCTGTTCCGAAAGTGTATATTCATAATAACCACTACCTTGGGCAATATAAATACGTTCGATGTGTGAAGGTGCCAAAAATATGTTAGCATGATCAAAAGGCAAAAATGTACTGTTAACAGTTAAGAATCTTATCTCGTTCTCTATTAAGGGTTTAGTTGTTTCGCCAGTTTTTAACTGAAATGAAAATAAAAACAAAAAATTCATTAAATGTTATGAAAACTTTTAATTATCTACCTACATCAGGAATGCCAAATGGAGGTCGCTCTGCATAGATATCGTTTCTTGCCAGGATTTTGTCATTATACCATGCCACTGTGCCTTTGATGCGGAAATTTGGATCGACATCTGTCAGTGTTGTAACGAGCACATCTCTGACAGGCAACTTTACTCCATGCGAGTATTCCACATTAGATTGGATGCTATGCGGTATGCTTTCGGTATGATACTTTTCATCACCGGCCGCAAATTCCCAATCAATCACAAGCGAAGAAATATTCATTAGTTTACGATGATTGGCATCCTGAACTTCTATTTCAATTTCAAATTTACGTTCATTATTCTTTAGATGCAGAAGAGACGAACGCATTTCCAAAGGACAAGAGCTTCGCAATTGTTGAGTTGCATACAATTTAAGAAAACGTGGACGTACGCAATATACATTAATTAAGATCTCTGATTTATATGCATGGAACTTATGCGATGTTAGTGTATTATGCACTTTGTACTTAAACGATGTCTCACCTACTTCACGGCACAAAACTGTGAATGCCGTGATGGCATTCTGTGCATCATGATCCTTAATTTCAGTAACTTTAGCCACTTTTGCATTATAATGTGTTGTTTTAATGAGTTCAGCTTCCAGAGTATAAACACGCTGTGGTCCATTAGCATATATGACATTCCTTGATGCACCAATGGGCAACACAATTTCACTCTCAAGTGGATTTAATAGGCTCAGTGGTTCAAAGACATTTAGATTGATAACATCCTGTAAGACTTTTCCTTGAAATTTATATGATATACGCAATGAAGTAGTTCCCAATGCTGTGCTACGCAAGTACAATATTTGACAAGCCTCTAGAGCAAATTCTTGATCATGATCATGATTGTTATCGACTTGGAAAATTTGATTGCTAAATTCCAAATCAAAAATAACATTCTCACATCTCGTGTAAGGCAATTGTGTATTATTTGCAAAAGCATAGAGACCAATGTGCACGGCAACATAATCATTTAAAGCAGTCTCAAAGTTAAAGCGTTTTATTTCCAGGCGCTGCGGTGGCAAAAAATAAATCTCCGCTTGACGAACAATTTTTTGATTTTTTTGCAAGGCAACTTTTATGCTTGCATGTGCAGAAATCAAACTTCCACCTTCATACACATCACTGTTACTTGTGGTTTGCTTATTAACGTTTGCCTCTCGTATTGTGGTTGTAGCCAATCCTTGGGAATTGATATGCAAAAGTCTTGGCTGAGCCGAGTACCAAATATAGTTGCCGTCACCTCCACTGGCTTGAAATTGGATTTTCTGGGTTTTAATCAGATTTGGATCAAACGGAAGTATGACTTTGGCTGGTTGCAGCAATAATTTGTCAAATATTTGCAATTCTGCTTGTGCTGAAAGCTAAAACCAATTGAAAAAATATTTAATTAAATGACAAAAATCATATACCCCGTTTCAAAATTATAACCGTATATGAAAATTGCTAATAATTTTTATTCGACGTCATTTCTTCCATTCTCTCATTCTCGCCTTATATGTTGTTGTTGTTACCTTTGTAAACAAAAAGCTTTCAATAAACATATCTAACGGTAAAACCAAAACCCCGCTTGGACACATCGAACAAAAATTATTAGCAATTTTCATATGCGGTTATAATTTTGAAACGGGGTATATATGGTATGTAAGTGTACTTACAGTTTTATATGTACCATAAACCTGAGAGACACCCGTCTCCACAGTCTCGCCATATAATCTACTGCCATTCTGAGTCTTTCCAATAATAGTGAATAAAGGTTTTTCCAAAGATGGAACAATTTTATATCTTGTGCCAAGTGTAATTTTCTGTTCTTCACTTGTATATAAATCAAAAGCGATCACATGCTTCTCACCCACTACTGTCAACCAACTGTTGTAGGGTAGCAAACTTATAGCGATTGACTCGGGCTCTGCCACTGTCAACTGGGCGCTAAGACCTTTTTGCTTTTCCATACCATTATTTTCACTATCTTGAGCCACATTAAGATCGCGTAGAATTATAGATGTTCGACCCAAGCGTAATCCTGTGGCACTTCTGCCTTCTACAATTGCAATCCGGTTATCTTCTACCTCAAAAAAATATTGGTTTTCAAGTTGAATCTCATGCAACTTTCCCATTTTCAATTGAAGTATACGGAACTTGATTGTATCGCCGGCAAGAATGTGTACTTCTGATGGTTCAATAATCAAATTGGCTAACACACTAATGTAAACCTCAATTGGTGCAACATCATTATAATCGGCATGTGGAATATTTACTGACACCTTGGATGTTCCAGTGTTGATTCCCTCCAACAATACCATATAACCTTTAATACCTTGCCCCTCGAACTTCTCCAAAGCCGGTGGCACATCATGATAAGTACTGTCACTAAATGACAAAAATCTAAGGGCAGGCTTAATTTTACTACTGCCACGATTTGGTGCTTCTATAACCCAATTGAATTCAATTCCTTCAAGTGTTGAAAACTCATTTCCTTGCGAATCGAAAGCATGCAATTCAAAGATCTCAGGCGCCTCTTCCAAATACAACTGACGTGTGGTCGTGCGCACATTGAGTTTCTCTATGATGTCTATAATCACATCGCAACGCAATGTCTCACCTGATGAAAGTTCCTCGGCGAATACAATGGCAGTGTTACGACTTCGCTCTCGCGTATGCACAGTCACAATTGCTTGATATGAGCATTCACCACTGTTGTCGCCATATATTGGAGTTATTGAAATTAAATCCTGACGCGAAGCAGTCCTAAATAAAGAAGTTCAGAAAGGATTAGCATTCATTCACATTTGTAGGTTAGTACAATGACTGAGCAGTGCAGCCGGCAAATCTTATTACCATTTGAAGCAGCTGCGCTCTATTACTTCCAATGTGAAATTTATTTGTTTGTCTTGAAAGATTGGTAGTAAAACACGTGGATAGTTTAACTTAGCTGCTTCAACAATGCAATTTCCTAATGAAATTAACAAAATTACGCTTAAAATCACGTTGTTTCTCATTTTGCCGGGGAACGCGCGCAATTTTTAGGCAAGAAATAACAGTGACTCTTCTTCTTACTAGAGGTGGCATAACATCGATGATTCGCCATCGATTACATCGATATTTCGATATTTTTAGCAGCATCGATAGTTTGTGCAGAAACATCGCATATGTTTTCTTTAAAAACAATCGAATGTACCAGGGCTGCAGTTAACATATTTTAGTGAATCTGCTGATTATAGCCGTTAATAAAATTTTATTTAAATATATGAATTTAATGTACCAAAAATTAATAATAAAAACATACTTCAAACCGGATCCTATAAATGGTTATGGAAAATTAATTATCATACTGGTCTCAAAGCCTGCAAAGATACATGTGTTTCTTTCAACGGTACATTCACATTAATAGACCTCTCACCTGGCGAAATCATAAAAAATCTTACAAAATACATATGTATATAACTAAGAGCAGAAAGTTTGTACTGGATAATCAACTCCAAAACTGATCTGAGAGCCTTGAATAGATGATCTCACCGCCATTCGATTTCGAATTATGGGTGAGTTACCTTAAAAGCTTTACAAACAGCTCAATCCAAAATCCTTAGAACAATCAGAGCCGCTCCATGGTATATCAGACATGAAGATATCCACAAATACCCACAAGTAGTACTCTTCCAAACGAATCATTGGGTATAAATTAGCTCAACAAGCTAATCCACTATCCGGAGCTCATCAACTTTTTTACTTATATATTCATATACATTTTGTTTGTAATTTTAATACTACATACTGTAAATACATGTTGAATTATTTTTAATTTCAACAAACAACTGTGAGTAGTGTTTTTTATAGGGGTGTCCACTATTCCAGAACAATCGGTAATCCGGATAGGGGGTCTGCAATCATTAATCCGGACTATAGAGCTGTCGTCTAGAAAATTCGATCTGGTCTACTGGATTATCCGGTTTAAAAGCATCCGGATTAACGAGCTGATACAATATTTTTTTTTATAATTTCGATAATCTTTCATCCAAAAACATATCAATTGACAATTTGTCCATATATTTTGGATCACAAGCATACTTCTCAAACCCCTTTACACCCACATCTCGCAGTACATCCTCATCGATAAAGAAATGTCCTGTATAACCAATTGAATCTCGACAGATGATCGTATAAGCTGCATCTGCCATGATTTCTGGTTTGCGCGCATACTTTGATGATTCCGAGCCGCTTAACATTTCAATGGCTGCTGTATGTATTGTTGCACGTGGCCAGAGAGCATTGACGGCAACATTTTGATCTTTAAACTCCTGGGCCATACCTAAAACACACATTGACATTCCGTATTTCGCCATTGTGTATGCCACATGATTTGCAAACCAATGCGGTGCCATATTTAAAGGTGGAGAAATATTTAATATATGTGGATTCTGACTTTTCAGCAAATAAGGCAAACATGCCTTTGACACTAGAAATGTTCCACGAGTATTAATATTTTGCATAAGATCATAACGCTTCATATCCGTATCCAATGTAGAAGTCACTGATATTGCACTGGCATTATTTATGACAATGTCAATACCACCAAATCTAGCAACAGCAGCGTCGACAGCCTGCTTTACTTGGATCTCATCGCGCACATCCACTATGCAGGCAAGAGCATGACCACCAGCTTTTTCAACTAAAAATATAAATAAAAACCATAATGATTACATGAGGAACTATGTAAAGATCTTCTCTTTTGCAACATACTTTCTTCAGCTGCAGTGTATATAGTTCCAGGTAGTTTGGGATGTGGTTTAGCTGTCTTAGCTGCAATTACGATATTCGCCCCATCACGAGCTGCCTTCAAAGCGATAGCTTTGCCAATACCACGAGAAGCTCCGGTAATGAAAATTGTTTTTCCCTTGAGTTTTCTGAAAAAATACATTTTCATTTCTTCGATTAATCGCGAAAAATAACATAAGCAAATATATATTACCCTGTATTTTTCATATCGTTAAATGATAAGTTATTACCAAAACTGAACTTTGCCAAAGTTTCCAAAGGTCTATTTTTCATTTAGAACCTTCTGATAACAAAAACAAACTGCAACAGATGTCTCAGCGCTGCTGAAATGGTTATTTCTCGTTCCTAATCATTTTTGTTATCGGAACTATGAGTATGTAATCGAATATATATCGAACCTGTGAAAGTAGTCGGTTCAAATAAAATGTACTTGCTCTGCAAGAAGAAACAAAAACATCAAAATATTTATAGAAAACATAAAAAATTGTTTTATTTAAATGGCTACTTACGATTCAGAAGGAGGTAATAATAGTTCATCAGATGATGCCGATAATGATGCCAGAGAAAAACTTCAATTAAGGAGCATCGATGAACTATGTAACCTTGGACAAACTGAACTGGTGGAATATATTAAGAAGCTGCATAAGAAATTAACAAAAACATGTAAAAAGTTAAAAAAATGCCGGCAAAAACTAAAAGACGCTGTAGGTTATAAATTGTATTTCATTTCATATATGTAAATACATTTAGTCAATAACTATTATTTGTTTATATACTTAGTTACAAAATGCCGCGGATTTGGCTTTGGTTGACACAAAAAAATGTTCACCGGTAGAAGAAGATTTGGATCGAATTGCGGATACAATTGAAGGGGAGTGTAATGAGAAGAAAACGCAAGATGATGGAAATGATGAAATTAAAGAAGAAACGAACGAAAACTCACGTAAGTTTATGAATATTTTTGCAAAAATTACTATTAATTTAGGAGCAGTTGTATCAAATGCCACATTTCAAGTTTGACATGCAACTACTGCAAAGCAGCAATGGAATTGCAAAAATTTGTTATGATCTCAATGCTCCTGAGTCTTTGAGGCAGTCAGGCAAACTGTGAGGCAACAATGAATACTTTAATCTTGGGGTCAAAAACTAACAATCAAATAAACACAACTGAAACTATAAAACTACATAACTAAGTAGTTAAGATTGTTTGATAGATATATTATCATTGGTTATTGCCAATTGTTGGTTCTAGCCTTAATTGAAATATATAATCACATCTTACACATGAATATTATCTATTCTTTATTTTCATCAGTACTTAACTATAAATACTACAAGAGGATGTCATCAAGTTAGTATAATGTGAATCACTTTTGAGAGCTTGCAACAGCTGCAACTAGTGCTGCGCCACGTCCAGATCCGTCTTCGGAAAGCATAATATCAAACTCAATATGTGGACGCACCAATTTACGCATAGTCTCGCGCATGTATTCATCGAATTTTGGATGAAGTCGATATACAGAGCCATCCACACCAACAACGACCTTGTTCTCATCAATACGATTGATGAGGCCACTTGTTCCAATTGCCACCAAAGTTGCAGCCCGTTTTGAAACGCATTCGCAAATATAACGCAACTTCTGACAGTCTTCAACAGAAGCTTTCTCCAGTTTCAGTAGCTCCTTTATTATTTGCCTAGAATTGGCAAATTCTGGAAAATTATCCATTTCTATATCTGAAATGAATTTTGTCTCAAAGCAATCAATATTCTGATTTAAGGCTTCAATAAAGATATCGCGTTGTTCTCTCGTTTGGAGTTTAAAGATTACATTATTTTGCAGAGCTCTTATGAGGAGAAGACGCACTAAACGACCCAAAAACATGCCAGAGATCATCTTCTCAAACAATTGTTTGCTGGGATTTAAAGTATCTTTGTCTACTTCATTATCATATTCATTGCGAACAAAATCTAGCTGTCCGCTTTCACCAAAGGCTCCCCATTCTGTGTTCACGAGGACACTTCCATGCTGGTGCTTTAAATCGGCTTCAAGTAAATCGACCAACTCGACACGCTCTACATAGCAGGCATTGCAGCCAGTGCCAATGATAACGCCAATGCGACAATTGGGATTGCGATGAGCGCATGACATAAGGGTGCCAGTTGTATCATTTAGAATGGCAACAACATCTATGTGTAAATCACCACGTCGTACAATAGCTTCATGCAATAGTTGGCAAACATCTTCCTGTTCAACACCCGAACACTGAAATCCTTTGGTCCAACGAGTTAAAGTGGCCTTGGTTAGACCCACCTGTTGGCAGGGAAACGAGAAAGTAAATCCAAGTGGCAACTTAGCATTGAAAAGATTATGCTCAGCAATAAAATTAGCCAAACAATCGGCAATGTGATCGAAGAGTTTCACACCCGAACCCAACATTATATCCTTGGGTATTGCAAAAATCTTTGAGACAACACAAGCATCACGGTGTCCTTGTAAAGTGACGAGCAGTACACGAAAATTGGTGCCGCCCAAATCCAAAGCCAAATACTTGCCAACTTCAGCACCCGTGGGCAATTCTTGGACATATGTTGGGAAACATTTTGTATTCGCTTGTGCATTTGTGTCTTTGGTTAAACCCTTTGTGATTTCATTACAAAAACGCTTGTAAATCTCTTGGATTTGGGAATCACTCAGCAGGAATTCCTTTGTTAATCGCTTTAATTCGACATCCACCATTTTAGCAGATACACACACTATATTTGTCTATTATTGAAGTTTTTTTCTTTAGATTTAGATATAACAACCGATCACCTTTGCTGAGAACTTGCAACTGATTCATGTCAGTTAAGTCATAATTGTTGAGCAACGATGCCTAAGCCAAGCCAAGCCACCTTTCGTTTTGCAAACCTTATTTCATTATATTATTATTTTTGTTTTTTTTTTTGTCGATAAGAAATTCTATTTTAAATTTTACAGTTTATAGCCATATGGTTTTCATTATTGTTCTTTACATTTTCTTACTTGGTATTTACACTTGTTTGATTTGTCATGAGCTCAACCTCAATCAACTCTTATCATAAGAAACGCTGTGGCTTAATCATCTGAAGACATCTACTGCTTTAGTGATATTGTTACTACTTATAATATATGGAAGTACATACATAAGTAGAATTGCATAGAATTTGCCTAAAAAATGATGATGATGAACGATATCTTTACGAAACTTATTAACTTATAACTGATATAATAAAGTATTATATGTCGTGTAATAAACCAAGTCCACTGATAACTGGCGTCCATAAAATCATTTTTTAAATTGTCTCTGCTGTCGTCTTTTTTACACGACAATAGAAACTGATTAATCGCATTTGTATAAAGAAAATACTAAAGACAACAACAGGGGAATTAAGTATACCATAAGCCAAAACTGGTAAGCTGCGGGATTTACCTATAAAAAAAACAATTTACATCACATGGTGCATAAACTGCATGTGTTTAAGTTTACTTCCAATTATTATACTCTACAAATCTTGTCTTGGTTTTCTAAACATTATATACAATAGTATTGTAGTATAGTGTATAGCTACATTTGTTAGATCATACCAGCAACGACGATAGTGCAATTCTCAGTTACTTAATATTTACTTAAAGTTTATAATCATAAATAATACTTTTTTATTACTATTCTAATATTATTTATTTTAGTTTCAGCTACCGATGCCTTTAGTTTTGTTAATGAAATGCGCCAGAAAGCTGAACAAGCGCAAAATATCAACAATTTCGTCTATGAACCCACATCGGGCCTATACTATGATCCAAAAACTGGCTATTACTATAATGCGGTAGGTAATTAAAATTTACTAATTCTTACAAGACACTTTTATGCAATCATCGGAGAACTGAAAGTGACTCTTTGGGATTTGTAAATGACTTTGTAGACATGCTTTTTATACTTATAATCGAAGAGCTAAAGTTGCATTTGTGTTTTTTTCGGGAAATCGAAATGACGTTTAGAGGTTACGATTCAAAGAAAATAATAATAAATAATCTGTTTTGTAAGCACGTTCTATTCTACTTGTTCTCTAGTTAGTTTGTGCAGGTTTATTAAGATATTTACTATATTAGTCATAACTCAGTCAGTCAGTCAGTCAGTCAGTCGGTCAATCAGTCATCTGTGTTTATTAACTTTGTATGCAAGTTAAATTATTGGAGTTTATAGCAAGACCAATTCAATTACAAGTAATGTCAGTAATTGAGACAAGCCCCCGTCACAGATTCTGACACAAAAAACAAAGTTAAGGGGAACACTAAATTAAAACTAAATGGAACATATCATCTTATGACGACATGCTCATTTTCAGTAGTACTAGAAAATTAGTTTCTCTGCTTATGCAATAATGTGGATAGCTTGCATAGAATCGACTGGTAACTTCATCGTAAAACTTATAATTATTATTATAAAATAATAATAATTTACTTTAGTTATATCATATTAAAATAGACATCGAATACAAGGGGAGGATGCATTTGAACCTGATGATCTTAACAAGACTCCATCTGATTCGATATAAATTAATGGATTTTGTTTTCCAGCCTTCAAACAAAAATTTGGCTTTGAGTCTAGTCACCTGTTCAATTTGGTCTTGATTTTGGCTGATTTTGATATTATAACAAGCCGAATAACCACAGTTCCTCAGAGATTCTACAATTTCTATTGGTTCTATGTAATGATGGTTGCCTAGATATCGGAGTCCGGTACAAATTAGACCTTCATTGGTAGTTGGGCCCCAGGAGCAAAGAAAAAATTTTAATTTTGCTGCCCTAATGACAGTCCGGAATGCCCTTGTGGCTCGATCGGAGAAACGTGACAGCATTTGACAGATTTGATTTGAGAGATTTGAATGCGTTCAGGTTTTTGAGTGTTAATGGGGATTATGATTTTAGTCTGGCGCTCTCCGATTACAAAATGCCACGTGGTACGCAATTAAGTGAGATAGAAAAAGGCAAATTATGGCATTTTTAACACAAAAAATGTCATACCGTGAGATAGGTCGAGTGATAGGTAGAAGTGCTCGTGTTATTTGCAACAGCGCCATTTTTTCTATACTCTCATTCTCGCCTTATATGTTGCTGTTGTTGTTTCCTTTGTAAACGGGGTATAGTTTGTTTGATCTTTGATCTTATGAATACCGCCTTTTTGGCGCTTTTGAGAAACATCCATGAATATAGTGTATACTACTATACTATGTATACAACTATTTGGTCAAATTGGTAATACCTCGGGTACGAAGTCTGTCCAGAGACTTTTTTCTGGTACCACGGGTGGTCAGGTGACCACGCAACTTGTTTCGTCCTGGCCAGCGGAGACGGTCCCTTTATGGTAGTACCGTGGTGGCTGTGGTTGTACCATAAATGCGGGTAGAGTGTGAGCTCGTCGTGGAGTTGAGTTATACAAACAGGTGCTGTGACCCACAGAGCAGCAGAGGTTTAGATAGGCCTTGTTCCCGTCCAAGGAATGAGTCATACGACCAAATTGAGATTGGTACTTGCGGATATATAATATATCCAAGGGGACGTTGATTAGCGTTATCAATCCCTGTGCTCGGCACCGTGATATTAAGTCTCTACGACAGGTGTTCGCGTAAAATCAAATGACTTTCATGACTGGCGATCATAAAAATAAAAACACGGTCTCCCATTTTCTTCAATTGAAATGATGACTCTTGACTGCTAACACTGGGTTTTACGCTCAGTATACTTTGGATCATCATTTGGCTGGATAATCTCTTCAAGCTTGCGATTCAATATGGCGTCCACTAAGTTCTTTAGAAAATAACGAGTTCATCTGTCTCTTCGTTCGCAGAATGACCACTATGCCCTAATCAGATAAACATATTGAATTGCAGTTTATCTTTTTAAGTAGAATTGAGTCGTCCCAGGCTAGCTTCGATCCAAGTGCTAAGTTGGTTGTAGTGCAGCCTTGTTTTCAGGGTGAATGTACTAGATGTGACTGAAACAACACATTCAACAGTTCTTTTGACTCATGCTACTGAATAAGTTATTGGTGCTCAACACCACTGTCCGTTTTTGACTCATCTATGAATATATTATACATGCTTTGATCTAATTGTTGTTCTATGCAAATGCTACATTCAAAGTTCGTTAAATAAATAGGGATAAAGGGCTTTTTAATTATGAAAGCTAAAATATCAAACATAGTGATAAGACGACCATTGAAATAACATTGTTAAATAATGAATTTATAAGATCAATGTTCCATAAATTGATTTAGTATTTGTATTTTGTGTTCGGTAATATATTGTATGTTTGTTTGCTGCCTTTTCTTTAATATAGTTTTTTTTATTATTATTATTAGGAATATGGACTCTACTATGATGGGAACACAGGTTGTTATTACAGCTATGATGAGACGAAACAAACATTTGAATTTCATTCCCATGCCCAAGTACAGGTTTGTATGTGATGCAAATAATAATATTTGGTTTAGAAAACAGAAAAAAAAATAATAGAAAAGATATTGCTTAATAAATTTTTCATATAAAATTAATGTGCGAATCTTCTCTAATTCCATATAGTCCGGCGATGACCATCAAGTCAAAGATTACGTAAATAGTAGACTTTTAAGAAGTTTTTCAGCACTTAAAATAGACCGAATGCGTGTCAATGCATTAGGTAAGAGTTGAGCGGTGAATGTGCTATAAAAACGCGGATTTCTTTTCCCTGGTTACAGAATAAACTGAATAATACTGCCACACATCCTGACAATGCTGCTAATCATCATGGTGAGGAAGAGGAGGACGCCGACGAAGTTGAATTCGATGAATATGGAGGGGTTATAACAGACAAGGATATGCTTAAACAAATCAAGAGTCAAAAGGAAAAAGCCCAGCGAAAACATTTGGATAGCAGAAAAAAATCAAAAAAGCGTAAGAAGAAAAAAAGTAAAAAAGCGAAGAAGTACTCTAAATCACGTAAGGCGAAAAAAAGGCATAAAAGTGAAGATGGAAAGAAGGAATACAAGCGACGCCGCAAAGATGTTGAGGATGGCGAGTTATCGTCATCAAGTAGTACAAGTAAAAGTAGCAGCATCGATAGTAGTGATTCTCGATCTGAGGATGACAGTGAAAGTGAGAATACTGATGCTGTGCCTTTATTCAAAGCTGTCGGGCACTTTCAAGGTAAAAATGCATTCAAACAGGAAAAGAAATTCGCGTTGTTTGCTTCAATTTCAAATTATTTAATTTTCATTACCCCTATTATGGTTTTGTGTTACAGATATTGCCAAAAAATATCCGCCTTCGTTGCGTATCATTGTACAAGAAACCAATGTTGAGAATCTTAGAGTTGGCAGTTTGCATCTGATTACATTCAAGGGTGGCTCATTGGGTCGTGAGGGCTCCCATGATGTTATAATTCCGGATGTAAATGTCTCAAAAGTAAGTTGCATTTATCTTTTATTGTAAGCTGCATTTGTTTTTTTTTTTTTTTTAATTTTGTTTCATTTTAGTGTCATTTAAAATTTAATTATGATACAAAAATGGCAATATACAAATGTATTGATCTGGGCTCACGTAATGGCACCATACTAAATGGTGCACGTATGTCGACAACGAAATCCGAAAGTCAACCACAAGATTTAGTGCATGGAAGTGTTATTCAAATCGCTCAAACCAAATTACTTTGTCATGTACATGAGGGTAATAGTACATGTGGTCTTTGTGAGCCTGGCTTACTGATTGAAACTCAAACACGTGAATGCAGCAGCAGTTCAGTCACTCAGCCAGTGACTCTTAGTCACAAAGAACAACTAAAGATGATACAAAAGAAATATGGACTAGAGAATGAAAGTGAGTGGGTGGCTATTGAAATGGGAAAGTGTTTCTAATTTAATCTAATTATTTGTTTAAAGAATTTGTAGAATCTAAGACCAATGTAGGTGGCAGTAACTATAATGATCGCGCTGCTACTCGTCGCATTAAGGTTGGCAGTAGTACGGACAAGGAAAAGACCCAAGTGGCTAGTGTTAATACGTAAGTATCATAATATATTACAATATTTAAATGCTTTCATATCATTAATATATATATATATATTTTGTAGAGAAATTTCAAGTGAGAATAAAGGCTTTAAAATGCTCTCGAAATTGGGCTGGAGCAAGGGCAATGCTTTGGGCAAATCTCAAGCTAGTAGTGGCTTATTAGCACCGGTAAATAAAAATACACATGAAAATGAAATCAGAAAATTAATCTAATCTATATTTGCAGATAAATGTTGTCTCCAATGAAGGCAAAACTGGTCTTGGTTGTGAGCAGCAGCCCACTACAAGCGTAGCATATACAGCGGCTGCCAAACAAAGATTGTTAAATCTTAAAATAACGCAAGAACGTTATAAACGCGCTGATATTTTTGTTGAATCCTCTGATGATAGCAATTAAATTATAATAAATTAAATTATAATTAATTAATTAAAAATAAAAGACAAATACAATAGAAACTCACAAATTAGAACCACTTTCTAATTAATTATCAATTAAAATAATTTAAAAGCAATACTACAATACATTATTTTATCTTTCAAGATGATATTATACGAGTTCTTTAGTAGTTGTCAAGATATTTGTTTGCAACACTTAATTACATTGTTCGCGCTTTCAATAGCAAAAAGTTGAGACAGCTGGTGCTGCCTCGTCATCAAAAGAATGTCTTGGCAATTTGGAACAATTTCATTTCATAGTGCTTGATTTTATTGTAGAACTTGATTGTCATTCTGGTTTTGCAATACTCATTGTGTTGTTAGTGCATGCTTCACAACTCTTGCTTCTATTTTAATAACTGAAATATTCTAATTAATTGAGAGTTCTAATTTGTAATCTTCTACTGTACAAATTCTTCTTGTTTTTTTTTATTATTGTATGTTTTTATTTTTTAAAAAGATTAATAATTAATACATTTTTAATATAATTGATATATATTTTGTTTGCTAGTTTTGAATTCAATATTTATTTAGTTTTATTAAGACACACACAATACATTTTACATGTACAAATATAATAAAAAAAAAAAATAATAATAAATATGTGATTTTAATAACAAACAAACAAAAAAAATATTGTAAATTACTAAATAACTCATACTAAACATCATCATCATCGTCGTCATCGTCATTGTTAAACTATCAGTCAGTTAATGAATAAACTTAATGCATAAAAAACAAAATACAATAATCATTATCAATCATAATAATAAATAAATAAATACATAAAAATAATTTTGAAAACAATAAAACCCAAAAAATAATAATATTCTTTTTGTTTTTATTTTGAATACAATATTAATTACAATATTATTATAAGTGTAAAAGCCTCTTAAAGATATGTTTTTAGATTAGAGATTTGTTAGAATGTATATTGCCGCCAAAATTAAATAGATTTAAAATTTCTTAAAAACTGAAAAATATCTCTTTAACCAACTTGCTGATTTTGATGAAATAAACTATTTTATGTATATTGCGTGATTTTTGTAGTTATGTTTTTTTTTTATTAATAATTCACGTGAATGAACAACATATTTTAGAATTCCATTTGACACAATTTTGTGAGCGATTTTTGCAGTTACTCAGTTATAAACATAAATTTTGATTATTTTTTCCCTTGGATTATGTTTCTAGTCTTATCACAGAAATTAAGCAAAGACAGGTGCAGGTAGTAATTAGATGGGGGACCACTTCGCTCAGTGACGAAAGTTCACCCTCTTCCTTCATCAAAGTATCAATATTTCTAATGTTTGCATTGAATAAAGTGAGAAGAGATCAGTTTTGTCCAAGTTTTCGTGGTGTTTAGTTGGTCGGTTCGCGTCTGTGGTTAATCGTGAATTAATATTGTGAATTTATAACTAAGTATTATTGTTTAGATGAAAATAAAAGTAAGTACATATATTTGTGACTGTCTTTTTTTTGCATACTTTTAAGTAAAATATATTGATTGAAATTAGATTTTTCATTTGTTTAAATTTGTAATATTTTTATTCAGTGCAAACATCGTTTTCGTTATGCTCGATACTATTACTTTTTATGTTGGAGAGCTTTGCAATTGTGTCATCTCTTATCGCTATTTTGTATTTTATTTGTTTTTCACTGGTGAAGTGAATGAATGAATGATGGAAACAATGAGAGTGACCAGGGGAGCAATCAGAGATTGCATTAGTACTGTAAAACGAACGTCAGCATTAAAACAACATTAGGAGGGTGGTGTGGAGGTTTGATATTGAGCTTATCCTCTGTCGATTGCAAGAAATCCAGCAAAAGATAAAAGAGTATGTCACAAACACATAACCAAATGCATGCATGCATTCATCTAACCATATTATGAGTTTTTATTTATTTATTTATTAATGAACTTTCCTACCAAAATGAAATGCATATATAGAGCAAGTAGAATTTGTGAATGGACCATAAGTAGGAAGAGCTTTAATCCATTGTTTGTTTGTATTGATCACCTGGATTTTTTTTGGTGAAAAATTTTGAGGTGTCTTATAGTACATATTATGATTGTATTCTATTTCATAAAATCGGGAAAAAAAAACTTCCATTCTGTTTTTAAAATTCCTCTATATGTGACAAAGACGAATTGATTGATTTGAAAATATGTCTCTAAGCATTATATGCATAATTTTATCTATCAATTTCAGACTATAGCGGGCTCAACAAAAAAACAAAAAAAGGATGCAAAAACCTTCTCCATTAAAAAATACATATGTATACTTCTGTGCAAACTTTCATGGATATATATAGATAAAATATTAATTGTTAATGAAACACGAAAGTTTTGTTTTAAAAAAAAACTCAGTAAAGTACTCATTTATTTTGTCTGAACTGAATATGTTCAAAGGCAATAACTTAAGTTGCTCGAAATATATCAAGCTATGGTCATAATATGAAAGGGATTGCTCAATACAAAACAATACCAGCAGATAGCAGACTTATCATCAGAACTTCTACAAATTCACAATGTTCTGCTTCCAAGATCAGGGAAGAGCGCAAGCCTGGCTACTGTTAAACACATTATTCGGAGTAGCAAGTAAATTATGAGACTGAAAGTTAAGAAAAAATCATCTCTCAATGGTGTGTGTAAAGCATGTTAAAGTTCAACAGGGATGGACCGGACAGCTACAACTGCGAAAGGAGGTGTGTTGTTAAAGTCGCCACTCTATGTAGAGTGATTGTGACTTATGAGCTGCAGTTTGTTAATATAAAAATAAAAAGAACGTGATTGTATATAAAATTGTGCATTAAAGGATTTTCTACAACTCTCGATTATTTTGGGACGGATTCCATGGACATACCAATACGACAACGCCTGCCAGGATGGTAAGACCGTAGATAAATAGCCATAAAGTGAAATCACTCGAGTGTTCGCCATATTCTCAGGATATAAATATATGGAGAACGTTTTAGGGCTATTGCCCAGAGTGAGATATAATTTGGTTTGTATGGGAGGTAACCCTCCTGGTAACCCTAAGATCATGAACAATACATGGTTGATGGCTATAGATCAGAAACTTATAGTATCAAAATTTCAGTTCGATACGTCAAAAAACAAAAAACTATTTCTAATAAGAACTTTATTTAGAGGGTGGTTTGTATGGGAGGTACCCCAACTCGTCTCATCTAGCTGATCATAAATATATATACTTTATGTGGTCTACGATGTTTCCTTCTGTGTGTTACAAACTTCATGACAAACTTATAATACTATTCACTCCCGTGAAGAGTATAAAAATACCAGCCATTTCTTAGATCATAAGTAAAAGATTCCTAAAGTCACTTTATCGAAAATTATAGTGGAAGAGATAAAAAAAAATTAAAAACCAGACCTACCTGCATTTGCTCAGTTCTGCACGTTTCGCACAAATTGATGTAATCTTATTTTATTTTTAATTTTGGTCCAAAATTGCTAGATTTTTATATCAGTACACATTTTTCGGTATATTTTCTACTAATTTGTGAATATGGGTACTGGGAATATTATTCCATTTATGCTGTACTCTCCCCAAAAGTTAATATTCCACAGTGAGCGCTCTATTTGATTATGATCTCCAATGACCCCAGATTTTCACTCGAATTGAGGTCTGGTGATTCTGACAGCTAAATCTGGGTTTTACGCCCTACATGCTCTGGGTTATCATATGGCTGGATTCGGAATAGCTCCACAATGTTATGGGACCCTATATTCTACTAGGGGAACAACTTTTTGGCGAGAACCTGGAATTTTCCTTTTTTCTTCCTAGATTCTCGAATTTCAGATGTAATGGCGGATTTGTTAGCATCAGGATGCTTCACCCGCCAAAAAATTGTTCCCCTAGGAATACCTGGTATTTTTTTCATAATTTTGTAGTGACCCGTTTGCCCCCTATAAACCAAAATGTACAAAAGTAATCAAGATTTACTCAGTTTTGCTCGTTACTGTATATATGTATACTCTTCAATGTTTCTTTCTTTTCTAAATAACAATTAATATATGTATGTGGATAAGTGTTAGATAGTGGAAACGTTCGCGTTTCATTAATTGTTAAACATTCCATACAATAATAATTATTTCATTAAAATCGGTAACTATAAATATTGACATGTTACTTTTTAAGAAGTGTTGAACCTATTCAGTTGAGCGGTAGGTAAAGATAGAGAGAGCAATAGACAATTAGAGAGTTTGATTAATTTTGATAGAATTTTTTAATTTAAATTTGAATATTAATTAGTCGCTAAAAGTAACATTAAATTGTCTAACTTATTTCATATATGTATGTATATATGTATGTACTCGTAATTATATAATAATAATATTTAATATGCATTATTCATTAATACTTGACGTAATATATGTAAGTGTATGTATGTGTGTGTGTGTGTTGTTCATTTGTATCTGTGTGTGTGTGTGTGTGTGTGTATTTTAATAAATATTTATTGTATGTAGTAAGTATATTTTAAACAATTAATTAAGTATCTTTGGAAGTTACATGTATATGCAATATGTAGATTATAAGTATATTTTATATATCGATATAATATTTAATTTATGCTAACAAATATTCAAAACTCTACACACAAAGATTTATTTATTATAAAATTTATTTAATTGCTTTAAATATTTTCTTTTCTTTTTTTTTTAAAATGTTTAATAACTTGACTTTAATAATGTGTATGTTTGATTTGCTTTTAATTTTTTGCTAATAAATTTTAAATATGTTATAAGCAAATGCAAAAATTTTGTTAATTTCCTCAATTCAATGACATGCACCGGCTGTAAGAACATCGATAAAGAAACCCGTTGAGCATGAATCCTTACGCATTTCACACCATGAATTGTAGGTGCGTTTATTGACGCCACAGATTTTACCATTTTCATAACGCTTGAAAATAAATATAGAAAAAATAATTTTCTCTTAATCAAAATACTATATCTTCATTACTTATCTCATAATCCATTACTTACCATGGGATGTCGTTTGCGAGCGCATTTATAACGACAAGATACACAGCGTGGCTCATGGGTTAATAAATCGATTAGGCAAGTGTTCTTTGGGCCACAGTTGATATCATCGCAAGTTACACGATCCGCTGAGGGCAAAGAAGAAGAAACATAATGTAATGTAATCCTGAGAAAAATGTATTGTACGTTATGTAAATGTATACGATGACATTAAGTCACTGAAAGAAATAAAAGTAAAATAATATGCTACACGCTTTAAAAATATTTCAATAACTTGCAATTTTAGCAATAAAATGCAGCTGATTTTGCAATAAAACTGTTTTTTCTTGCCGAATTTTATGCAAACTTTAATTAGCGAATAAAAATGTTTTTTTTTTTTTGGTTTTTTCTTAATGTTTTAAAGGGTATCTACTACATGCTATAAGTAAATAGCATATTGAATGAATGGAAAAGTTTGTAATAAATTCAATATTAATAGCTTAAAGACATTAAAAATATGGGTAGGAAAATCTTGCACAAAAATATAATGTACATATAAAATTAAGTCTGAGATATGTCCTAGGCAACATATTTTGTGGTAATGTGAAAAAAAAAATTCAAAAGAAAACATCATCTGAATTTGTCATTCAGGTTAAGAATATTTAATGAAAATATTTAAAAAAAAAATTAAAAAAGATATACAAATCAATAAATATATCTGAAATGTATGTATCTTGATTGTCAATTGACTTGGAAATTTTATATAAAAGATCCTTCAAATGAAGAACTAAAAAAATGTACATGTTTATCAATCCTAAATCAAAATTTAGATTAAAAAAACATCATAAATATCAAATAGGATGAGATAAAAAGTTTAACGGCGATGAACTCCAACACCGTTTGACCGATCAGCGTGAAAGTTGACACGTACATATATGTATTTCTTCATGGAGAATGTTTATATGCTATCCACTTTGTTGCAACTCGCATAGTTTTTTTTAACAAGAGGTGCATTTATTTTGCCTCTATTGTAAGTCCATTATGCCAAAATACATAAAGTTCCTTGCTATAGACCTCCGTTTCTGTTTGTTCAATTATTGTATGTTTTAAAGTTTAACGGTAGATGGCGCGAATCAATATTTCCCTCTATCGAAACGAAAATATTCGCGTGACGGGCTACGCTGGTAATGATATAAAACGATGGTGAAACCTGTCTGATCATATGGCACATAGTTGTGGGGAATTGCATGTTGTATCAAAGAAGACAAAGACATCCCAATCAAAAAATCTTATGCAGCGTTCCCAAATAAGCGGCAGCCTTTCATTACGTTATCAAGTAACCGTTTGTTAAGAAACCAAATGTAAAAGGGATGATCAAAACCTTGTGATTAATTTTTCGTTTTTAAGTTTTTGTATACAACCAATGCCATTTATGTTTGATTTATTTTTATGGCAGGGGCTACCACTAAACGATTCAATGAGAGAAGTTATTCAAATCGGTTTTCGTGTGTATATATGAATTTGAACATTTGAATGTCTATTTGTGCGTTGCAGTCGACTATTATGTGTTACCCAGAAAACATTTTTATGATTGAATTTTCAATAGTCGTCTTACTATCTAGTTTTTGACTCATTTAGGTGATTAAAAATTGAGTTTTCATATAGTCAATAACTAATAATAAAAAACATATTATATTATTATAAGTTTCACTAAATGCTCGCTGGGTAGTGCCTGCTTTGTTTTCTATTCTCCTCTCTCTCTACCACTCTCGCTCTCTCTTCTCGACTTAGTATACTCACGTCACACAGAAACAAAAACAGCACTTTTCGCTTGCACCTTTATTTTTTTCGGGCTCTCATTTATTTTGTGTGAGATTGAGCAAAAGTTTGGTTTTTAACTGTTATTTTGAGATTTATACTTTTTTATCGCAATAAAAACGGGCGATCACATACCGAAAAAAATGAAAAATTACTGGAACGGTCAGTGAGAAACCGAAAAATTGCAATTGTTTCGGTTTTTCATTGAACTTTCCTCTGTGAAAATAAATGGTAACAGTTATTTGCGAACTATGATCATATGTAATGCTCCGTGATTCGTTGCTAATAATAATTTCAACAAAGAGCTGAACATTTGTAAGGTTAATGAGGAAATTAAAATACTATTGCTGATTTAATCTGTAGCTAAAAAAAATAAGAGATCATCATTTATGCGATCATTCATAAAGTGATTAATGTTAAGCTATTCGATGGCCCAGGGAGATAAAACTACATACACCATACAATTATAAGATTCCCAGTACTATGAACTAACTGAACTGAGTATGAATCAAATATTTTAAAGAATTTGTTTAGTATTCATTTGCTTTCGATTACTCATATTGGCTTGAGTCCGCATTGAATTTGATACATTGAAAAGTACTCTGTGTAAGTTTAAGAATATTTGTTGAAGAGTATTAAAATGTTGCTATGCTGCACACACATTTCTTTTTATCATTAACGTATCCTTTTGCTTGCTGCTTGCTTGCATTTCATGGCATCTTCGTTGTTGTCGCCGTCATCATTGTCTTGTTCACATAAAATGCAGCACAAAAATGCGTCTGGCAATTTAAGTTTAATGACTGTGATTGCGCTGCTCTGCGCGTCTGTTGCATGTTCCGGGTCCTGTTGCTGTGCTGTGCTCGCACTACGATTTGCTCCCCTTATGTCATGAATCTTCGAATCTGATCCAAAGCAACCCATGCGGGCATTTTGTTTGCACAAAAAAATTATGTGAATTTTAGCAGGTGTTGGCAGTTTTTTCTTTATTTTTTGATTTGATTTTGTTGCATGAAAAGCAAAATTCTACTTATCTTTATACTGTGTGTCTGGTCATGATTGGCGTCGACAGGTGAAAAAGAAAAAGTTGCAATTTTTTGTTGGTAAGATTCTGTTTTGCAACATTCTCATGATGTAACAACAACAACATCAACAGAACTCATTGTACAGCTGCATTTTTGTTTTTTTTTTTTTTTTAATAGCCCAGAAATTGTGAAAGAAAAAAGAAAATAAAATCTCGGTTTCCTGCGCATGTTCAGCGGAACAATGAAATGCAAGACAGAATGCAGACGACACTTGCTTGAAGTTTATGTGTCTGGGTCTGGGTCTGGGTCTGGGTCTGGGGTTTGTAGACAGACACAGTTAATGGATGCTATACACTGGATTTTTTCTTTTTTGTTTGCTTTTGATTTCGAAGAACTTTTGAAATATGCTCTACTCACAATCAGAGCAAAGATTATTTGCAGTATTTGAACCATTTTGTCGTCCATCTCGTTAGTTTGGTTTATCACATCCGTTTGCTTTTGCTTGTTCTTATCTTTTTGTAAATTTTATGCAACAATATTTCTGCTCTTTGCTTAGCACATGCGCGCACTATATACAGTAGCAACTATTTACTTCGCAACATCACCATTAACATTAACATTAACATTTTGCAGCATTGTTGCGCATGCGATTCATATGCTGATGCTGATGATGATGACGACATTGCTATTGCTGATACTCGTACTCTTGAGTAAACATGTTATGTGTATTAAGATAGAGTAAAGGACGTCTTGTGCCATTGACAAGAATGTGCAACTGTGTTGCAAATGTATATAGTAGAAGGCCAAACTGCAACGGGGCTTTATTATTTAAGGAAAAAAAATGAATCTGTGTGACTGACTGACCGTTTGGTTGGTTGGTTGGTTTGTTGTTGTTGCCATAATGCTTTAGTTGTGCGTTTAAACGAACGTTGAATTGATTAGTTGCACTTGGCTTTTGGCCTGCAGAATCTCATGTAAGCTGCTGTTGTTGCAGCAACATGTTGAGTGTGATGGATTCGCTTGAATCACTGATAATGCCGTCACATTGAAACGCTGTTGTAATTTGTTATGTCGACAACAAACCTAAACCTGCAACTGAGACTGTGCCTAAGCCTTAGCCTCAGCCTGATTCTGAGCATGAGCGTGAGCGCCTGACATGCCAAAGTGCGAGCAAAGATGGAGTTGCTTATCATGCTGGGCTGGTCTGGTCTGGGCCGAGACATGCCATATGTGTGTGTGTGTAAATTGAACGTCTGGTTAGCGAAGTTGATTACAACATTGTATTGTGTGTAAGCAACTGCAACTTGAGTCGGTCGTTGTTATTGTAGTCGTCGTCGTCTGGGTATCCGTCTGAGTCTGTCCCTTTGTCCATAAGTCCGGAGTCAGTTTTTCCTTGTCTGGTGCTCGTTGCGTGTATTTAAGGTGATTTTAATATGATCGTAAAGTCTGGCACAATCATCAACATCATCACAAGACTGCAAATGTGACGAGACATAACAAGGCTTTTCTGCCTTCCTGCCTGGTTGCTTGAAGCCTGCTGCATGGATGGCATGGATGGGTTGTTGCTTGAACTGTTCAAGTTGGTAACAACAGCAGCAGCAACAACATGGAAGGTACGTCGCCCAAAAAAAAAAAAAACAAAAAAATGTATTTCTTTCTTCATTTTCATATTGAATGTATTTGTGTGTGTCTGCTGTGCCTGTGTGTGTGTTTTTTAATGGTTTCTACGTGTAGACATATATTTTTTCGCGCTTAAACTTTAACAGGCCTGAACATGTACATACTACATATTCTGCATATACAAACAACCGAACAATTGTATGTATTGTTAAGTTTATTTCTGACTTTTAAGACTTTCATATGAAATTGTATCATAAATTTTGAATATTTGTATTTTTGTTGGTAAATGTTTTTGTCTTTATATTTCTGATATTTCTTTTTCCATTTATTAAAAATTTATGCAGAAGAAACTTATTAAGCTAAACACAAATTTAAGCTCACAATTAACGCCATAAAACCAAGACTCACATTACTAAAAAAAAAGATCAACAACATCATTATTATCTTCATGATTATCAACATCAGCATAATCATCGTAAATATCAGCATGCAATGCAAGACAAGCTGCAGACACGCAGTTCGCTCGATGGCTAAAAGCAAAAGTGAATAATTGTTAATGGTCTTAATTTATTATGAATGTCTGAGGCCAGTTGAAAGGCCCACAAGCCAAGGATCAATGTCTGCTTCAACTGCATTACCATCACCATCACCACCATCACCATCATATTGTAGTATAAACATATGTACAAACTATACATTGATATGTATATACTTTTGTATTGTATTGTATTATTGTATATTATGGATATCTTCTTCATAGTATAGGGGTTTGAGTATTTCAGTTTGAGTCTCATTCATACTATTGATGTTTCGCTTGGTTAAAGCAACGCGTTGTGAACGCGTAAGCGTAACGCATGCTACCTGTCTTACACAGAAGCGTCAAGTCATTCAAAATTTATGAGTTGCTCGCCCATATCCATGTCCATGTCAGTTGAACACAAACTGAAGTTGAAGACAGAAACAACAAGAACAACGCATAAACATGCACATGCACAAAGGAGGCAATCAAAAGTTAACACGTTAGCAAAAAGGTCAGTCAGTCTTATAAATATGTATTAACTAACCAACACGCGCAATCTATTGTAAGTAGTACGTATATTCATATTTGTAGTTCTCGTACATGAGCATATATAAAACCTTACTTTAATCTTACTACTTTAGATAGGGGGGTGATTAGGGGGATTGTGGATATCTCTCAAATATTGAAAAAATGAAATTAAATTTACCACTATAACCACTATAGGTACAAGTGAATAAAGTTGGCTGTAATATAATAGTATCATATATCACACTGACACCAACTAATCCCAAACTCAACTACATACATACAATTATTGAATTATACACATTTTTTTAATGAAAATCACCAATCACCACTGATCGTCTTTGATTGTAAATATGTACATAAAATTGTTAAGGAAAGCGCTATATCATTCATAGATCTTTATCTACATACATACTTAATCAAAGATAATTAAAGGTTACATGTAATCTTCATTAACCTTTGACTAACATTGACCAAATCTAGGGGTGCTCATGGGATAGTGATGCGAACTAAAGCCTCTCCAATTCAACCGCCAATCTTACCTACGTGTTGGTGCATTCTGTTGATAACAAAAGAGGCTCTGGCAACCGAGTATGGACGTTACAACCTTTCGCGGCTCAAAATCAGCTCACTCGGTGAAACTATTACGTTTCATAAAAACAGCATAGAAGCCTCAGATAGAACCGGGTCATATGGAGCACCAGATCAAAGCTCACAAAGAGCTGTAGCGCCAATGAATGATTTCACAAAAAATATTTTTCATTTTTCTCAAAAGTATTTGACTTAAATATTTTCCAAATACGTATACATAATACAGCTTTTGTGTAAGGTTGTCACACTACAGAGAAATGCTCGTTTCTAAGGTGATTGAGGAGTTGATTTCTGGAGCAGTGATGCTCAAACTATTGTATCTGCAATAGTGATGTTGCGAATATTCGCATTCGCAAAAATTCATGCCAGTGTGTTGGTGATGCTGCGCATATTCGAATAGTTCTCGACATTCGCATCGCATCCGATATTCGTTACATCACTAATCTGAAACATGGTACAATTTCAATAATTTAAAAATTTGCCGACACCCCCAGAGCCACAAGGCAATACAAGACTCATAGCCTCAAACAATATTTTTACCAAGGAACTGACGGAACTTTTCAAGAATATCACTGCACACTAAAGTGTTGAGAATTACAGCTCTAGAAACTTGATTCCATTTCAAGAGTCAATAGTTTTGCATCCTTTGTAGTACGGAGGCGCTAGACTAGATAGACAGCGATTCGAGCTGCTATATGTTCTTCATTTGAGTATAAAATATGATTTTCTTTTAGTTTACTGATAGACAATTGAATAGATTTAATAGAGGGGTTTGCAAAAGTAAAGCTAAAAAAAAAAATCAAATCAACTAAATATGGGTATACATATATAATATTTAAAATCATATTGTATATAGTAGATAGATAATTGTTTATATGTATAATATGTATATAGAAACCAATCACTATAATATTTTTTATCTCATTTACAATAATGGCAAAAAGCTATAAATCAAAGAGACAAAAAAAGAGCATTCATCTTTTTTGTTCGAACGTGTAATTAATGTTAAATGATTGTTGTAATTATTATTTATACTATTATTATTATTATTATTATTATTGTTGTTGTTGTTGTTGTTTTTGTTGTTCTTGCCATAGCTGTCATTTGAAATAATTGCAAGCTGTGATATTTCCTACAAAAACATACAACCGAAGAAACACTACAATTAGCATGTGCCCCAAGATTGAATTCGAAACCAAATTGAAAAAAAAAAAATAAGCGTTGGCACACTAAACCAGTTTTAGTTATTCTACGCCAAATGACATGACCAATCGACTTGACCAAACCCTGACTGCTGACCATTTGCTGATTAATCAATTGTCAAATATTTATAAGTACGACGACCAGTAATGGAGATGAGTTAATAAATGAATGGGCGTTCGAACATCATTCTACATATTATGCATTCTATTGCAGGGATTTTCAACTCATGTTCAGCGGTGCACTAATTGTTTTCTTAAAATGGGCCGCCATGACGAATGCGCCTAGAAGATTCTACTGCCCTGAATGGAAAAGTACTTTAAGTTTTTATAATGAAATCAAAATTGTAACAAAAAGTTTCTCAATCTAAACTACATTCAAACTTCCATGGCTGGAACCAAATTGAGTTCCAGTAAAAATCAGAGTGAAAATTTTATACATTTTTTTTCCATAACTTGAACTTGTGTTGTATTTTTTTGGGGAAATCCCATACTATGAAAAATACTTTTTGTTTAAAAACTATGAAATATAGACAAGGGAGTCTAACAGATTGTTCAAGATACTGGATTTATGATGATTTGAGTTATGGTTGCTCGACTTTAAATCTTTATTATTTATAGCATTGTTGTATGGGGAGTTTTGTTTTTTAATTTACATGTCTAAGGATTCTATACATGTCTTTTTCTGGCTCTGAAAATTATTGAAAGTGTACCATAATAAATAAAATGTTGAGAATTACTACTCTATATATTCTACATTCTATAGTAATATGTAATTATATAATATTGTATAATCGATGAAAGCAGAAGCTGCTGTTCCTACTAAACTCATTTACATTTACGATTGACTTAAAAAAAACCCTTTTTTAAATGTCATGAAATTTGAGTATGACTCAACTAACACTACTATGTATGTAAGTAAGTAGTAAGTGTCGGTTCAAGTGATAATTATAGATTAATCAAATGTTATTCGTAGTATTACTTAGAATACCTAATGTATCGATTTGTGGTTAATCAATTGTCATGTATAACGTCAAGCCACCATCATTAGGGAGCCGTTGAAATCAAACAGTTGCCTCTATTGCCTTTAGGCCTAGGGTGTAACATGATAGTGAATAAGTTGGCTTAAGTTATTTTGATGTTACTGTAGTAGCTGTCACCTATGTTGATAAGTGCCACCTCAAACATCAACACACAGAAGTGTGGCAACATAGTAACGTTGCAGCTAACAACTTTAATCAAATGAAAAGTTGTGGTTTACAATCATGTTGTTGGAGAATATATAAAAAAAAAAAAAAACAGCAGCAGCAATAACATTATCAAGTCAAGCGAGATCAGTAACAGCACAAGCAACAGCAACATCGAGAGCACCCATCAACGATGACAGTAACAATTTGCACGTTGCAACATTGCAACAGCAAATCGTCATTATAATCACATGAATTGAAACCATATCAAGATGCACACCAGCACTTCTCCTATAAGTATAATTGATTTGATAATTTTATATTTTTCCCATTTTTTTTTCTTTTTATTGTATTTTGAGTTTGCAATAAGAAAATTATTGGCTTGCAACATTCTTGCAATGAACGTTACAATGTAAGTAAGTAGTATGCTGGCTGTTGTTGTTGATTATTAGTCAGTCAATCTGATAGTAGTAGTCAGATGTATTCAACCTATCAATCCATAAAGATTAGCGTTTCACATAAAAATTACAATATAAATTTTAATAAGACGATCTAATCTTTGGCATTTTTTCTCTACCTTTGTACATACCATACTCTTATAATTTCTATGTATGTGTCTACATACCTTGACATGGTCCCGGATATGCTACGGCAATGGCACGTCCAATTTTGCAAATCATACGATTTATATCACATGTGCTCTTGTATGTCTTGCCGTCGACACCGCAAACAGCTCGTTTCGGATCAATTATAGTTTGATCGGTCTGATCGTTATCGTCGGGCTGACCGTCAGCATCAAGATCATGATCACCGTCATCATGTGGACAATCGATTTTGCATGCAATGCAATGGGGTATCATGTAGTGATCCTCAACGCAAGTTAAACCATTTAAGCATTTGACGCCATTACAATTCGCTGTGGTAAATAAAATAATTTTTTTCAAAAGATTAAAAAGTATCCTTGATACTATTGTCTAAGGACAAAATAGAGAGAACATTAACCTTTGTTCATCAAAGTTTACTCATCGAAATTTTTCTTTATATTGAAATTATAATCAAATGATTTAAATTATATAAGCCTATACGTTAAACGAATAATTATACATATGGTATGTTCATTATATTTAAAAAATAAAATTGAAAAAGTACGCGTCACATTACATAACAGGTATAATGACCGACTTAAGGCACAAGTCAATAAACTAATTACATAGCATCTGCTCTGGCAACAAATACCTCACGGAGTAGGTTCAAGCGCCTTCACCCTAGTGACCTGTGGGCAATTGTCTTCATGCTAAATAATTACAGCTGATCGTTTCTGTTGATATATACGTTTCAAAAAGTTAAGTCGGTAAAATTTTAAATATTGTACAATTGGTTAGATGAAATGCCTCTTGGAACTAGTTTGTCTGATCATAAACAAGGTATAGACCAACATCGATGTCCGATGCAAACGCCTCCATGGTGCCTAAACCAAAATTTTATAAGGACACATGTAGGCTCTCATGGAGTTGGCAAACGAATAGAGTTTTTTGGGGCGAAGTAGAAAAATAAGACAATAACAAATTCCACAAGGACTACCTCTTCCAGTAATCGGACAAAGGACTCTGTTTTAGGCATGTTAACGGCATCGGCAGTAAAATTCAGCAGTTTACACTGACTTGGCTTAATCAGTTCTTCTAGTCACGCTGATCATTTCATATATATACATATGTATTCATATACATATATGCTTACTTGCTCCAAGGCATGGCTCTATGATATTAATACATCGAAACAAAGTGATTCAAGTGTAAAAAGTTTTAAAAACAAAAAATATTTAGTCTTCAAATATATGTATGTATATATAAATGAATTTCTTCAAGACTTCGTATTTGTACATATGAGTTACAGAAGTTGAATTTGATTTAATGTTCTTTTTAGGAGTTCTTACGCAAAGGATGCCAACGGGATCCTATTACTAAGCCTACGCTGTCCGTCCGTCCGTCCGTCCGTCAGAGAGCTCTATCTCATGAAGCGCACGTAATATGTAGACAGTTAAAATACACAGGGTGTGTGTAATTCAATTGCCGGTATAACGACAAATAATAAAAATTAAATAAAGTAAATAATTTAAGAGATCCCCATACAAGAAATGGGTTCTCGCTCCAATATGCGATATCCAATATTTTATCAGCTTTATTTTTTCTCATTTTGTTTATTTTTTTGTATAAATACTGTTAAACATTCCCACTTGATCGATTTTTTAAAAGCATTTTACTCCATTCAAAATTTTGTTTGAAGTCATTTACTTCTGAATTTAATCTTATATCTCGATTATAATTTATTTTTCTAAATGCATACATCCTTAATAACTGCTCCTTATCACCAATTAAATTATTGTTTAAGGAGAAATTCCCATAATATTTTTGGTTTCTTTTACTATGGTATCTCATTTTTATTTTTTTCTAAAACAAAGATTCTTTTTGATACTCATATATGGTAAAGCAAAAAAAATAAAATAAAAAATAAGTCTTTAAATATAATGTTAGTGATGATGATGAGCATCATCATCACATTCATTAATACAGAATAATTTATAGCAGCTAATAAAATGACAAATTTATCATTGAGCATTGGCAATGATGCGAAACGCCTTGGCGCCAACTACTAGTACAATGTGACACCAAATAGACAAAAAATTGCAATAATATTTCTACATGAAATTATTGAACAAGTCGCTGTCGTCGTCCATAGTCATTGGTGTAACCATCGGCGACCGGTCCAAATAAATGCATCTGAAGAGTTAAAAGATGTTACAACGAAGTCAAGAAAACTTCAAGGCAGTCAGCAGCACACACTTGTGGTTCATGGCTCATGAAATTGTAGTAAGCGCCATCTGTGGCACGCGTCGTCTTGATTATAATACTTGGCTTATCTTGTTGGACTGTCTATACGAGTATGGCTGT
The DNA here is from genome assembly GCA_037043315.1 of Amiota communis. Classification (NCBI taxonomy): domain Eukaryota; kingdom Metazoa; phylum Arthropoda; class Insecta; order Diptera; family Drosophilidae; genus Amiota; species Amiota communis. The sequence goes on along the minus strand of JBAMAV010001387.1, from coordinate 3,463,721 downwards.
CTGTTTGTCGGAGTGTCTGCTGTTAGTGCCACTGACGTAGGCTGTATACCGTTTGGTTGGTTGGATAGTCATGCCGCGCCTACATTGCTTGTTGCTAATCCCCAACAAGTTTTAAAAGATACTTTTGTAGAATGAAAGAAATCTTAGAATTTAAAATTATCCAATAAATGTTTGTATAGTATGTATGTATGTATCTATGTATGTGTCCAATGTGCAACCAAACAGTTCTCTTCTGTTCTGTTCTCATTCATTTTCCTTTATTGTGGTTCGCATATTTCGCGCAATTTGCAAATGTTCGATTCATTGATCATTTCAGAGTGTTTGTGAGTGCTTCCTGTATCATTCAATTATTTAATATTTTATATTCTTTGCTACCATTCCATTCCCTTCTTCATTTTGTGCTTTTATGCTCTGTTTATTGCGATTTATTCTAGAAGCAATTGATGCAATCTCTTGCGACAAGTTGCAATCGCAAGACTATTTAATTAAATGTGTTATTCTATTGTATGTAAGAGTATAATCTTCCAATCGAATGAGATAGTTCTAATTAAGTACTATAATCTTATATATAAATATATAGATCATTGATATACTCACTTCGACAATGACCACGATATGCAACTTGTAAATTTGGATTATCTGTGCGACATGCACGTTTCTTCAATTGACATTCAGTGTTATAAGTTCGTCCATCAGTACCACATACTGGATTTGCATGATGCTAAAAGTAACGATTCAAAAACAAATTAAAATTCTGGATTAAAAAAATTATCTACAATACTATGCATACCAGAGATTCATGTTGCTGTTGTTGCTGATGTTGGCTTGGAAATCCATGTTGACTAAATTGTTCATAGATGCCATCAAGTAATGCGAAATCATCAGAATTGCCAAAACCAATTGTTGCTGCATTACCAGCATTTTGGTCATTACCAACGATGTTGTTGTTGTTGCTGCTGCTACTACCAATGGAGGATAATGTTGCTGATGATGATGGTGATGATGACGTAGGAATTTTACTTCCGTGTTCATTGCTGGTTTTGCTTAAAAAATGACGTTCACCAGACATTGTGGAATTTACAGGAGTGGCCATGTCTAAAGTCGACATTTTTAATGCTGTTGTTGCTGTCAGCGTTTTCTGTTGCTGTTGCTGTTGTCTTGCTGTTGCTACTGTAAATGTTGTTGCTGTAGGTGTTTCTTTTGTATTGTTTGCCATATGATCCTTATGTTTACGTCTCTTATGTTTGTTGTTATTGTTGTTATTATTACGATGATGATTGTGATGTTCTTGTTGTTGTTGTTGTTGTTGTTGATGAAGATGATGATGTTTTCGTTTACGTTGTTGCATATCCCTATTTCCTTCATATTGTTGTTCTTTTGTATCTCCTCCTTCTTCAGCATTTTCAATGGTTCTGACATTCTGGTGAATGTGTCTAACTTTATTTATATTAAAATTGTTGTTGCTGTTACTGTTGGTATTGCTGTTGCTGTTGCTGTTATGGTTTCTTTGTCTCTTTTGTAGATATTCGTTAGGTTCGTTAGTAATTGTCTTATGTCTAGACTGAGCATTATGTCGGCGAATGTTCAATGTTGTTGCTGTTGTCACTGTCATTGACGATCTTGTTAAGTCATCATTCTTGTAGTTGTTGTTGCTGTTGCTACGTCTACGTTCACTTGGATATGGCGGCATTTCAATATTACTTAGTATCTGAACACGACGCGTGGTAGGTTTCTCTGACTGCTTTTGCTGTTGATGTTGCTGCTGCTGTTGTTGTTCTGTGTATTGTTGCACATTGGTTGCAATCAAAAGTTTTCTTGGCTTAAATGAATCATGCTTCTGTTGACTTTCAGACGATGACGACGATGACGATGACAATGATGATGTTGATGATGATGATGTTTGTGGTTTCTCTTGGCTTTGACTTGAACTTTGAAGTAAACGTCGTTGATGTTGTTGTTGTTTTCTTTGGTTGTTGTTGTCGTTATTCTCTGGATCATGATGATGATGATGTTGATGCTGCTGTTGATGTTGATGCCGATGATTATTGTTATTGTTACTGTTACTATTATATTGGCGCTTGGCACCATCTAAATCTAAATTAATGTTTGTAATTTCACTACTTAGACTACGAATATCGCGTGGAAATTTCTCAAATTCCATATCCATATCAATCATCTTTCTTATCTGTAGATTTTTGTCTGGTTCTTCTTGATCTTCTTTTATAATTGTTGGCAACATTTGTCTTTGATTTGGTTCATTGTGATGTTGTTGCTGTTGATGTTGCTGCTGCTGTTGATGTTTTCGTCGCACAGCGGCTCCACATTCAGGGGCACAGATACATTTCGGCCTCCCCTTACGCTTGACGCATTTCTTGTTTGCTCCGCACTTAACACTCTTACAACTCTCTGCAATCGAATATAATTTTTTCAATATTATTTTTACAGTCGCATAAATTAGCAGAAAAACTTTGATGTTATTTACATACATATGTCTGTTTGTCAGTCATAAAGTTACTAAATGATATACATGTATGACGACTCACCTATGCATGGTGCACATTCCACGCCGCCTCCAATTGCTGTTGCAAAGAAATACTCGACATTTGAAAGCTCACGATCAGTGTAGGAGAACTCTGGGTTTGCTCTGCAACATTCCATTTTTGTGATGTTCAAAGAAAAGATCTCATTGCATTTGCCACTGTCGAGAGCAGTTTGCCAACAGGCGCCGGCTGTTTTTTTAGAAATATGAGAACGAATGAATGCCGTCAAAAAGAGATAAACACTAATCTACTAGATTGTGGTATAAAATTCGTAAGACCATGTACCTAACATTTGAATTTACATAAATAGGTCAATGGTGTCTTATGCCATTGTACAATATTTTACCGAACACATTATGGTATAAAACCCATTCAATTTCTTGGAATAGAATACTAGAATACTTCGGAATAACAACTACAAAAATTGTTGATACAACAAGTTGATAGTTGCTATTTGAATTTCAAGTTGTTTATGTGTGTGGTATCAAAATACACCGAATAATAAAGATGAGAAAAATAATAATTTTAAAATTTCTCACCGTCATATGTCAGTGACTTATGAAATTCAAAACAGGGTTTTAAGAACCAATTTAGAAATTGTGACTTCATTGATACAGAGACTCGCTTTAACTTACACTATCATATGCGTCGGGTCTACCGAATTTTACTGTCAAAACTGAAATATTTATGTATAACAATACATTGTCTAATCTTCTTTGTTAATAGCACAGAGACTCCCTAGTGGGACTACCAATAAATTCCTATAAAAATCAAAACTATATATATTCGTACTATGGAATTATACAGATATGTATATAATCGGGTATGTGTTAGAAAACACCGAGGTTTTTTTTGTCAATTTCGTCCAAAAAACCCCTTCCTTTAATAACTTCAGATAAGGGAGAATTAAACCAAATCGTCTGTAAAAAACTAACCGATTCCAAAAATTCAAAAGTGTTTTTTAGCACACCCAAAACTGGAATTGGACTGGAATTGAGACGAAAGCGGTTTCTAGCACATACCCGAATATGTTTTGTATGTTATGAAATTATCCCTGGTGTATTTCTATTTTTGCTAATATAGAGACTATTTAGTGCGAATTTGTAACAATATGAGGCCGCATTAACTAAGCGACTAACTTCCACCTAATTAAGTGTGATTCAGCCATTAATGCCTACATATTCTTGTGCCAAAACTATAACTTACATATGTGTGAAATAGTATAGAGTGTAATCTACCTTTGGCAATAATTCCTATTCCCTAGACTGAAGTATATATTAAATCGTAACAATATCGAAACAACTGCATAGACCATACGAACTTGTCCGAAAAAATAAGATCATACGCAATTGGTTAACAATTTAAAGTATGCAATGTAAAAATTAAAGTGTTTCATTTTCTAAAATTTCCAATTCACTTGTGATTTGCGTTGACGACAGAAATTTTCGGTATTTTCTATGGTACCACGATTTTCTGGCTTTGGTGACCAATATCTGTCATTGATTATCTTTCCACAAAGGGTCTCATGTATAAATTTATGATTATGCAGTCGCTGAAATTGACGACGTAGAGCACACCTTTTTTGAGTGTCAGGTCGCATGTCGACAAATGCGGTGAACCTAGACTTGGGTGACTCTGCTCAGGGGATGAGGAGGGAGGTTTAGTGGAGACATCACACACATAGCCACGACGGTGGCTATAGGTCCGAAAAGATTCCTCCCTACGTCACCAAAAAAAAAAAAAAAAATAGTTCTCTCCACAGAAGTAAAATTTTTACCTTTTCCCATTTTCACGAAAAATTCACAATTATTTGCTCGAAAAACTTTTTGAAATGAATTGAAACAGTAAGTGGCAGAGTCCCTTTAACATAAATTCCTAAGATTCTTGTGATTCCCCGTTTTAAACAATAAAATAAGCTGTCAGACTGAAGTTGTTCTTATTATTTCGAACAGTTATTTTTGGATGTTTTCGAAAAAAAGTGATAAAATTAAAGAATAGAGACATGTGTCCCGGATTTTTTTTCTGCATTTATCAAATAAATATACATATATATATATCGAAAAAAGAATGGATGACGGATGAGAGCTGGAAGCGTATACTAGAAAGGAGTAACGTAAAATCTAGACAATTAGCTGAAAATAATCCACAACGTAAAGAAGAGTTGGCTATTGAATATACTGTAATGAACAGGCTTATAAGAAAACGAATCAAACAAGTCAAGAAAGTATTACTATGATGATCTGGCGAAGAATGCGCAGAAGGCGGCTGAAAAAGGGGATATAAGAAATCTCCATAGTCTGGTAAATACTATTGGAGGTAGGATGCACGTTGCAACGACTTGCCCTATAGAAGACGAAAGCGGAAACATGGTTACTGCACAGAATGAACAGCTGGAAGTTTGGAAGAGATACTTCGAAGCAATATTATATTCCAACAATAGTCCAATGAGAATCTCCCGATCAGAAGGAGATATAATGTAAACAGGCAAATAAAAACTAGCCCTCCCACACCAGAGGAAATTGAAACTGCAATTAACACCCTGAAAAAATGCAAAGCTCCGGGAGCAGACAAAATCGCCGTTGAATGCTTCTAAGCGAATGCTCACATGATGGCACAAAAGCTAACTCCGATCTTGGAAGCTGTTTGGAACTCTGAAAATGAATCCTAAATCTTGGAAGGAATTGGTAATAATCAAGATTCCGAAGAAGGGAAACCGAGAAATATGCTCTAACTGGAGGGGTAACCAACCATCATGAAAATCCTCAACCACATCATACTAAGCCGCATTTCCGAGCCACTCAACAACGTTCTACGTAGAAATCAAGCTGGCTTTCGCCCTCAAAGATCTTGTATTGATCGAATTCAACTCTCCGTTATATCTAGTTTTCATAGATTTTCTGAAAGCGTTTGACACCTTTGATAGGGAAGCAATATGGGTGGCACTTCGAGCTAGAGGGATTTCTGACAAAATTATCAATATCATAAAAGCGTCATATACTGGGTCCTCAAGCCGAGTTTTGCACGGTGGATAATTAAGCGATCCTTTTGAATGCAATAGCGGAGTGAAACAAGGATGCACACTGTCGCCCTTGCTCTTTATTACCGTTTTTGATTTGGTATTTGAAGCAGCGGAATTGAATAGTTTTGGAATCAACTGGAAATTTAACCGTAAACTAGGAGATGTAGAATATGTGGATGATGTTGTGCTATTTTCTTCCCGTCATTCGGACCTTCAAACCCAGTTAGATAGACTCGCCACAGAAGCCTCAAAAATTGGTCTTAAAATCAACTGCGCAAAAATTAAAAGTTTGCGGGTAAGCCCCACTAATACAAGCGCCCTTAGTATCGACAACTTGCACATTGAAAACGTTGACAAATTCGAGTATCGTGGAAGCCAAATTACATCATCCGGAGGAGCACTGGACGATTTAGACTGCAGAATTCGTAAAGCCAGAGCTGCCTTTGGACAATTAAATAGATTCTGGCGAGAACCGAATATACGGCGAAAAACCAAAATACGAGTCTTCAATGCATGCATAAAGTCGGTCTCAGAAGCGTATTACGTATATGGTGGCCCCAAACCATTAGAAATGTGCGCCTTTGGGAACTTTGCGAACAAAAACCAATCGAGATTGAAATTCGCAAGCGCAAATACGGTTGGTTGTGTCACACGCTACGTAAAGACTATAATGAGATACCGCATGCAGTTCTGGAATGGAACCCACAAGGCAGTCGTTCCAGAGGCAGACCTTAAATGACCTGGCGCAGGACGCTCAACCGGGAGACCGGGAAATCTATCATCCAGTGACGAGCAATGGCGTGAAACAGAGAACATTAGAAATCCTTTGTTAATAACTTATGTGAATGACTACGTTTATAATTTGTTTAAATTATGAATATGTCCTTAATAATAATAATGTATTCAGAAAAATATCGAATAGATACTATAGTAGTATATGTAGCTTCATCTAGTGTTCACTATTCTTTGAATTCTTTTAAAATACATAAACAGGAATTCACACAAGGGCAAGTATACAACTTTTCTTCTATGAAATCAAAACTTATTTGTATATTAAACTGTGAAATTTGAAAAAATATACATTTGTAACTAAAGTCCTTACTAAGTTATGTATCAATGATGAATTGAAAAATATGTTCGATAACAATTAATGATATCCCAAAAGGAAAAAAATTCTCTACTATGACATAAGTTTTGGCAGTTAACATGTAATTTATGCCACAGTAATGTTTTGTATCTAGAAACATGTAAATATATGTGCATATTTGTACCTGATTGTATGACACTTTTTATTAACATACGAGTGAGTACTCGTATTTATGTAACCGTTTACTGATTTTTCTCTGACTGGTCTAAAGAAATTTCTTACAAAAGATTTCATTAAAATAAAACTGACAACAAGAAAATTCTATAAATGTTTTTTTTTTTGTTGTTCTAGTATTTTCTTCATTAAGTTTTTATATTGAGTTGTAGATACGCACGCACCTTCTACATGACGTAAAGTAAATGTTGTCAATGCGATAAATAAAGTCAAACGCAATGAAAGTGACATCGTTGTTGTTGCTATTGTTGCCGATGTTGTTGTTCTTATAGGCGCCACTGTTGTTCTTGTTTTTCTTCTTGTTGTTGTTATTGCCTCATTTGCTGTGGTTGTTGTTGTTGTTGCTGCTGCTGCTGCTGTTTTTCTAGTGGTATAGAATTTGTTGCTGCTCTCTTGTGGACTAGTTGTATCTTTTTGGTGCCAATGCATTGACACCTCGTTGTCATTATTATTGACAGCGCAACATTGATTGATGTCAATATTAATGGCGTCAGTTCGTAAACGCGTTTTGCATTCATAGCATTTTATGAATTTTAATTGCATAAATTTCATTAAAATTATTATTAATAAACTTTCAATTGAACTAATTATATGTTTTTCTTCTTCTGCTTCTGTATTTTGTTTTATTTTTTTATCTATTTCCATTTCCATTTTCGCCGGAAGTGATGTTGATGTTGATGTTGCTCCTTCTGCTATTACTTTTTTTGTCTTTACTGTCATTTTTGTTGTTGTTGTTCTTCTCCATCTAATTCTTTGATTATTTCTACGTTTGTATTTATAATTCGATTTCAGAAATGTTAAATCGCTTTGTTTATACTCTTGATGTGTTATTAGATTTGTTGGAATTTCATTTGTCGCTTTCATACTTTTAATTTATAATTTTTTGTAGAAATTTTTCCCAACTGAAAATAAGAAAATATAGAAAAACATATGTGAATATTTTGTTTCATTTTTCAGTTTTTTAAAGCTAATAATTTAATCAAGTTGATCTCTTTCTTCTGAAAATGATACAATAAGTTATGGAATGGTTTTCAGTCGGTTTCAATTCAGCTTTATTTTGTATGATAACATGAACATTTAGTAAATTGTCGCTCAATAACAAGAAGACAGTCCACAAACAAGTAGTGGCCTCTGTTTGGCTTTAAGCGATACAAATCTGGGGTACAGCTGCTGCCAGTAACATACTGGGGATTCAAGCCTGCAAAAACGAGGCACTAGACTTAAGAACAATCGCTAAGGGCACACGAAATTTTTCAAAGCATTAACTGTCACCAACAGAGGCTGCAAGCAGTTTGGATACGGCTCTTACTCATGGCGAGAAGTGACGTCGCCTGAAGAGGCGCCACCCTTATGACCTTCTAAGCAGAATGTGACAACATATCTAGATAAATGTACACTACATTAATCGCCCCACGTAACTATTTTTTTTACATATATAATTATAAGAATATTTTATGATATTTTCCGAAATATTGTAATAAGTGATTAAAAAAATATTGTTTTAAACATGGCACCAAAAACAAACCCGATCAGCCTAATTTTTGACACATCATGTTGTGTTCTATAAAAACTCGAATTAGTCTACCATAAATTTGTATGGCATCCATTACCCCGTTTATACGACAACTGTAACAGCTGGACTCAGAACAATTTTTATCTAGGTGTTTTTATGTGCGACGTCATTGAGTTCCAGGAATTTGCTATCGCAAAGTTACCATATGCATAAATACAATATAATGTGGCTCACCCCTGAAAATAAGTTTTTTTTCAAAATCACTGTTGAGTCCAACAGTTTTTCTTAAACTATGTAAAGCGAAAAATCGATAATTGCAAAAAAACTAAATTCAACTTGATCGAGATTCGAACATGGACTGTGCAAACGAGAGACCGCCACTCTACCATATGCAGCACCATTGAACTATGTAACGAGATCGCTAAAACCAGACAATCACATTCTTTTAAGTAAAAGTATAATCTTTACCTAGATCTCGATTTTTAATAATATTTTCCAATGATTTTTCAGTATATAGTTCACAAAATTATTGAAAAAATGATAATAACAAAGTAAAATAAATGTCAAAACATTTTGAAAATATTAAGCGTTTATACTCCATTTCAGTCCGTTTTATGAAAATAACGACGAATTTGAAATATGCGCTTATTGAAAACACTCGTCTGTTCAGAACGTAATGAAAAAGTTTCTAAGTCAAGCTGATCTCAGTGAAACTCGTTTTAGGATTATCACAGCTGAATCAAATGAATTGAGTATTGAGTAGGAGTTGCAAAGACTTTGGATAAAAATTGAATTAGAAGTTTGGTTTTATGATTATTTGTGTAAATAACAATTTTGTAAAATTTTCTTCCAAAAAATCGGTCAAGTATTCGTGAATATTGGTCATATACTTATAGTGTTAATATCAACCTCCTGCCCAAACATAACGGAAATAAAGAATGTAATTAAGATGCTTAAACTCAACAAAGCGGCAGGCTTCGACGGCATTCAACCTGAATTGCTGACGATTGACCCACAAACATCAGCCGAAATCTTTCATCCGCACATTTCTGCTGTTTGGGTCAAAAAAAAAACTACCTCCCTCCTGGACGAAGGGCATCATCGTGAAGCTTCCAAAAGAAGGGTGACTTTCGCGACTGTGGAAACTGAAGAGGAATAACTCTACTCAATACCATCTACAAAATTATAACTATGCTCATACAAAATAGGCTTCAGTGCATTGAGAATGCTTTAAGGGACGAACAGGCTGGTTTTCGTCCCAATCGTAGCTGTGTTGACCAAGCAAACTCACTTCGTACCATCGTTGAGCAATCGATTGAATGGCGCTCTCAATTATACATGCTGTTCGTCGATTTCAAGAAAGCATTTGACACACTTAAGCGCAACGCCATCTGGCTGGCCTTGAATCGAAATGGAGTCCCCCCGAAACTAATCCGCTTTATATAAGCGCTGTACGCGGACTCTGAACTGGCGGTCCTGCACAATGGCACCAACGCTGGAGTAAGACAAGGCTGCCCCCTCTCACCACTTCTCTTTGCCATTGTGTTGGATGATGTCATGAATAGCCTCACCCAGCACAAGCAAACTGGCATAAGGTGGAACCTATCACGCCATCAGGAGGACTTGGACTTTGCCAATGATATTTGTCTCCTTTCATCATCAATGATTCCAATACATGCCATATAATAATCAACGGTTGTGCGATCGATTTCGTAGAAAGCTTCTACTACCTCGGTTGCACCATAACATCAGACGGAGGAGCGGAAGCGGATGCTATCTGCAGAATGAGCAAAGCAAGGTTAGCATTTGGCCGGCTCAAACCAATATGGGCAAGTCCTCAAATTTCTAGAGGCACAAAACTACGAATATTCTCCGCATGTGTGAAATCAACGCTGCTATACGGAATCGAAACATGGCTGATCTCGAATTCCATCACACAGAGACTCCAAACTTTCGTAAACAAGTGTTTGAGGATTATATGTAGAATATTCTGGCCGAACACTATTTCCACCGAGGCACTATGGCGTCTAACAAACGAGGAACCAATATTGAAGCTGATAAAGCGTAGAAAGTGGCGTTGAATTAGCCACACGCTAAGGAAACAATCAGATAGTATCGCGAGAATGTCGCTAGAGTGGAACCCGCAAGGGAGCAGAAGCCGCGGCCGGCCAAAGACCACCTGGAGAAGATCTATCCAGCGTGATGTCAACATCACATGGGAGGGCGCAAAAATAACAGCCCAGAATCGTGTGCGATGGAGAAGCCTTGTAGAGGCCCTATGCTCCAATTAGGAGACAAGGAAAGGAACTTATAGTGTCCAAATTTCAGTTCGATAAGATAGAAAACAAAAAAGTTTTTCTAATAAGGACATTAATTTAAATTTGGAAATGTTATGTTATTAACTTTATTTTACTTTTATTATTTGTCGTTATACACGCAATTGAATTACACACTCTGTCAAAATTTCAAACCTCTAACTATTACGGTTCATGAGATAGAGCTCTCTGACGAACGGATGGATGGACGGACAGTGTAGGCTGGCACCCTTTGGGTACGGAACCCTAAAAACTGAGAGACCGTTAGTAAATTAACTCAAACAGATGATCTTGGCTTAATCGATTCTCCTCTCTAATGCCAATAATATAAATCTATACTCGTTTAAATACGCCAAAAGTGATACATAATATATTTACTTTAGTTTGAAGTATATACTATGTAAGTAGCTATGTATGTATAATATAATTATGAAAAAAAAACTTTCTGCTTAAATTAGATACGAGTCTTAAATAAATAAGACAAGGAAATGAACATGAATAAATAAATAAATTGACTACTTGAAGAACTTAACTGACTGACTGCAGTTAATAAGACATCCAAATAGAATGAGATTTGCACTTGAATGAGTCTTCGGATACTTAGAGTAGAGTAGTAAACAACAACAAAATATCTACAAGTGGCAATAACAAAAAAACAAAAATAAAACAAAAAACAAGCAGCAACCAGCAACAAGCTAAACAATGATGCAACTACAATAAAATAAAAATGGGAATAAAAAGCCAAAACAACAACAAGGATAGCAAATACTTACAGAAAAATAACAAAAATCAGAAAGAAGGCTATCATTGGCTATGCCAAAGATGTAATACTCTTCATGCTCCTCCGGGTTGCATCCCACCTTCCTTTCTTAGCATCGCTATATTCTCTCTGTTACAGTTTGAGTATCAACAAAGAACACAGTTTGAATGGAACTTTTATTGTACTTTTATTCTTTATAAGTTTGTCATTTAATTTGGGTTTGTATGGGGGGTACCCCCCCTGGTAACACTAGGATCATTAAATTTACATGGTTGATGATTATGAATCAGAAACCTATGGTGTCAGTTCGATACGTTCAAAAACAAAAAACTTTTTCTAATAAGAACATTAATTTAAAAGGGGGTTTGTATGGGAGGAACCCCCCCTAGAGGTCCGATTCGGTTGAGTCAAATGTATGGTAAAAAGAAACCAATGCTCTCTAGCCCGAAAACTGAAACTGACTAGTTTCGGGCCAGACGGAACTCGTCTCATCGAGCTGATCACAAATACATATATATACTTTATGTGGTCTGCGAGATCTCCGTCCTTCTGTGTGTTTCAAACTTCATGACTAACTTATAATACTATTCACTCCCGTGAAGAGTATAAAAATAAAAATAAGAACAACAACAAGAACAATAAAGAAGAATGACAAAAAAGTACAAGAAAAATTGACAGCAAAAGAGGCAACAATTAAGTCTCCAATCCAAATGCAAACGTTGAGTTGACATTGAGCAGGCGGTTTTCAAAATGCGACTAAAAATAAAGAACCTGTTGCAACATTATTGTCAACAATAAAAACAAAAGCAACAAAAACAAGAACAAAAAGTTGCAACAAAACCACGAACGAAATGTTAAACGACATGAACGACAATGTTAGCAACAAGACTATGACGACAATGTCGCGACAACACACAACAAGAGCAACATCAACAGCAACAGCAACAACAATAACACAATTTTGCATTAACAACTAGCAAATGGCATTGACGATAAAGACACATACAGGTGCTGAATCTATTAGGGAAAGGAGGCATGAATGAACGAAGGAAGGAAGGAAGGAGAGTAAGAAAGAAAGGACGCTTGATAAAGAGACAAGACAAGTAGAGCATGTGGCATGTGGCAGAGCTGTGCAGTTTATCGTAGGCTTGGCAAATGTGGTCTGACTTGCAGTTTATTTGGCGCGCCAAATATGCAGATTGCAGTTGTTGTTAGTAGATGTCGTCCTCATCAAGACATTAAGGACGTGATCAAGCGAAAATAATAAAAACAAAACATATGTGAAGTTAGTAGGTAGGCGCTGCCTCAAATTGACTGATTGAATGACAGACAAACTGACTAAATGACTGAATGACTAAGTAAGTGAGTGAGTGAGCGAATGAGTGTGCAACTAACTATGCCAGACATGCAACAATTGTTAGAATCAACAACCAAGACACATGAGTAAGACAACAACGATAACGACAACAACGACAACAACATTAATGATGATGATGATGGCTACGTTGGCGATGACTACGAAAACGTGATTCAAGTTGAGCGCGTGCAACATTAAGTGTGTATATGTGTTTGCTGTTATTGCTGCAACTTAAAAACAACATTATTCGCCTATATCATCGTTGTTGTCTTCGTCGTCGTTGTCGTCGCCATCACCACTACCTTCATCATCATCATTATCATTGTTGCTGTCGTTGAGTCGGTTGAGTGCTTGGCCAAGCATCCTAATTTGGATATCTTTTCTGTCTTAAAAACAAGCAACGTCCTTGAGCAGCAGTAACGTTTTTTTTTTTTTTTGTTTTTATTCTGTTCCTCTTATTCCTCTTGTTGTTGTCTGCCTATACAAAGTTGGATATCCGTTGCAAGGTTTACGTTATGCCTGATGACTAAACAAACAAAATACTAAGTTCCAATGAAGATAAGTTGAAAATTTTTCTTGTTATTGGAATTGTACAATTTTTTTTTTTATTTTTTAACAAGAATATGAAGAACTGTTCTGCTGATGTTGGCTACTGTTCAGAGATCAGAAATTGTTGAGAGTCTGGCAGAAACGAGATTTCATAATGATGATTCGCATGGAGAACATCATCAATAATAATTTACATATGAGTGGGCCAAGACTAGCATCATCACTTATCAATATCACAAATAATGAAGAATTTAAATCGAGCATTTGAGCAATTCTTTCAAAGACTTTGGGAGAGTATTTGTAAACTATCAAACTAACAATCCGATATTTCTTAAAAACTCAGCACTTGTTCACAACTAGTTTATCATTTCTTACTAAAAAATAACAAATTTCAAAGTGAAAAATGTAAAAAAAAGTAAAAAAATGTATATATAAGAAAAGAATAATAATCTATTAATATTGTATTATAAATTCGTCCTTAATTACAGTGTAAGCTAAAAAGATCTATTGTTTTTAAACGTTTAATGTTACATATTTTAATGTTAAGGCTTTTAAAAAATGTATGCACCCAATTAGATTCGTTGTTCCATACATGATGAGTGATGAGATGATAAGATAAACAATGCCCTCTAATAATGAGAAGTACATATTATAAATTCTATTCATAGTATTTGTAATTCTCAATGTCTGATAGACCCACATTCTCAAGAAAAATCTTGATGTCACAATGGCCACTGAGGTATCCAGTCAGGAACTGAAGGTAATTCCTCTTAAGAAGAAGAAACAAAAGATTTTGGAAAATCCTCAGTGTGGTTCCATTTTAGTAAATTTTTTGCTTGCCTTTTGGCCTTTGCAGTTTTTCCAGTAACTAGCTAATTTTACAAAAATGTCTTCATAGTCCAGTCTCCTTAAACTCAGGACCAATAATGAAATAATTGACTAGGATTTCCTTGAAAACAATTAATGAACTATTGTATTATACTTCGTATTGCAATAAGTAAAATATAATATAAAACTTGGTTAGGACCATGCAATGCCATGCTATGCTATGTCATTTCCTTACATGGAATGACCAAATCAAGTATTGTAATTCTTTCCTGTGTTTGTTCTTTAAGTGCAGTGACCTGATTTGTTCCAAGGAGCATGTGAAGGAGGAGGTAAAAGTATGGATTGCGCATGAATTGCGGCATTGCACCGAAAATTATTGCGTTAACATGCGTTGCGACATTTTCGTGGACGTTGTCGTTCTCGTTGCTGTCGCTGTTGTTGTTGGTTTTATTTTTCATTTTCATGTTGCCACATGTTGGTTGTTGCCATGCAATAAGCAATAAGCTACAGGGCTATACCAATCGTAAGGCCGGCCGGCCGGCTTATAGAACTTACACATGTATGTATGGTATAACATAGGTAGGTCGTTTTTTGTTGGTTGATTCGGATGGTTCAGTTGGTTTGGTTTTATTAAACTGGACTCGTCTGAACTGGACTTGAATTGGCTGCCCAGACAGAGAGACATACAAATGTAAGTTAGTAAGTACGAATGAACATGAAGTCAGTCAGAAATAGGAAGAGTAGAGTAGAGTAGAGTAGGATAGAGTAGAGTAGAGTAGAGGACACTCACCTCATATACAATACTTACTTACTTACTACAATATGTTAACATTATGTGTTCAAGCGATCGTTGGTTGTATGGTTACTTGGTCGGTTTGTTGGTTGGTTGCATTCCTTATAGGAGACATTGGTCTATTTTTAGCCCACAATCAATTGTTGTTATTATTTATTTATTTCTTGTTGCCGTTGTTTGTTGCATGCACTTTGCTCTAAGCATATAATTCATATTAGATTTGTGCAACTTTATGCTGTCGCTTTATTTTTAGATTTGTGATTTACAAATTTTTCAAACTTACAACAACAAAATTGTGAAAAATAAGACTTATTCAATTTTTTTTTTGGTTATATTTTTCATTTTGCTTGCAACTTAAGAATGCAACAATAATAACAACAGAAGCAACAGCAGCAACAACAGCATCAGCATCAGAATCAGTAAACTCAAACGAGAGCACAAAAATTGCATTGCAACAACACAAGAACGACAAGAATGCTGGACAACTGCATATTGTATGCATCTACAAGACACAGAGATACCCACACATACAGGCACTCACATACACATACATAGATACAACATACCATAGTGGAATTTGAGTGGAATTACCTTTTCTTTTCGCTTGTATCTCACTCTTGGAATACCTGTTTGTATATTTTAAAGATTTTTTTCTTATTTATTTATTTTTTAATTTTGTTGTGTTTTTTTTGGCATGTTTTCCTTATTCTTCTTTGCTTCTTCGCTTGCAGCATGCATCCTATGCAATTGTTGTTCTTGTTGTTGCTGTTGATATTTTTGAAAATTTCTTTCCTTTTTGTTTTTATAAGAAATGCATTTCAACAACAAGTGCTTTAATTCAAGTCTATCCATTCTTTGAACTAATAAAATAAAGATTGTGGATGGTTTTTTTTTTTGGGTTCTTGAAATATGAGAACTGCATACTCAGGTGAGTGTTTATGTGATTTTGTGTTGTTTGAAGTATTAGTTTCATGGTTATTTAATTACATATAAAGTTTAAGATTAGAATTTCAAGGACATCTTGAAGCTTCAACACGAATCATTCTTATATTTGGTATATGAATGCTAAAATTTATCCAATTTATCCAATGACAAAATAGACATTTTTACCTTCAGCATCCAATAGAATCAAAATAGAGGAGGCATTGTAGGGAAGTGGCTATGGATTCCCCACCATTGCGGCTGTGGTTGCATGTGGTATACAAGTCTTAAAGCCACCCAATCGAAATTATGTTTAATTTCTTTCTTTAAATGTTCTGAGGAATCTCGATTAGATTTCTTTAGAATTGATTCGCAAAGTACTTTGTCTAGTTAAAGCTATTTTTCATTACATAAGAGTTCTTTTCTGGGAGTTTTATTCAAGCTCTCTGTGCTTAAAACTTTATTCAAGAAGGAAGATTAATTTTGTTCACTCATCAGTACCTACTGGTATGGAGTCTGACCAGCGGATACTGCCCCTTTATGGGAGTATCGTGGTTTGTTGCCCAAATGTGGGTAGAGTTTCGCTCGGCGTAGAGTTGCGTCACATTTATACAACCGAGTGCGGCAGAGGTTTTAGATTGACCTTGTTCCCGACCAAGGAAGGAGTCATATGACCAAAATAAGAATGCCTCGGAAATTGGTACCTGTGAATATATGTACACAAGAGGCCGGTGATAGACGCTCAATCTGTGGTCTTAATAAATGCAAACCAATGTGAATTTTTATTTGAATGTTCAGCTAGATAAAGAAAGCTTTAGTGGCTTCTCAACATCAGAAGCAAACTATCGCAACGCAACAAGCTAACTGTGTACCAGCAAATCGTTACGCCTAAATGGTATACAAGTCTGGAGTATAGCTGCAAAGTCGAATTTCAAACGGGTTCAAACCATGCAAAACAAAGACTTGCGCCTACTCACTGGTTGCAAATGGTAAGTTTGTAACACCACCTGACTTCTTGATCTCAACCTGGCTACTGTTGAAGATCAGATCGCCTCTTTTTTCGAGACGCACAATGATCGATTGATGGCACATAAAAACAGATTAACCAGACCCCTGGCTTATGCAGTTCCTATAAGAAGGCTGAAGCGACGACACTTTTATACATAATACTAATATTACTTTTTTGACATGTACAAAAACTGGCGATCACTAAAATAGATACCAGGTGTCTTATTAGCATACTGAGCAACGATTTAACACCTAGCCTAAATAAAAAAAAAAAAACAAAAAACAGAAATACTGATAATGACAGACAGAAACAACTACTGTCAGGCAAGAATTAAGCTTCAAAAATTGTTTTTTTTTTTAAGGACATTTATCAATTTTGATAAGTGACTTTGTCACCTTTCTAAATCTAACTTTTCTATCTAACAATCTAAGAAACTTCTTATGAAGCATTGAAGTATTGTATTCGTGATCATAAAATTTCAAACCATAAAAGCCTAGACTTCTGAACACATTATCTTAATTGTGGCCTCTGAATGAAAACTGATTTTAAATTCATAAAAATTCGTCGAGTAAGCAAACAAGTTTTTTGATGGAAGAGTTTATTAATACTACATAGTTACTTACTTTGTCTTATGATGATAATAATAGTTGGAATTTTCAAAAAACAAAAAATGAAAAAAAAAAATAAAAATTCTAGGATAAAATCATAAAATATTTTTCGATATGTGCCCAAGTAAAAATTGTTCAGGTTTTTGGCCACAAGGCCAAATGCGCTTTATGCATTGCGTTCTTCTGCGCAGACAAAGGTCGTTTTAATGTTGTTGTCGTTGTTGTTGCATTGCCAAGCCAAGAACTTACATCGACTGTCTGTGGACACAGACACATTCATATGTACAATACAATACCATACACAATACATAAGTATATATGCAAACATAAGATGCAGACAGACACATGCAGAGATATTCACTCAGACAGACAGACACAATCAAGTGGGCGAATGCAAAGTTTTGTTGCAAATCTGATCGAGTTGCTTAAACTGGAAGTCAGCAACCTTTGCATAAAATAACAACAACAACAAGAACAGCAAGAAAAAGTCAAAAAAAAGCAGAAAATGCAATAAGAAAAAGAGAACCGAGAAACGAACGAATGAGCAACAAAGTTAAACTTACTACCAAGAACGTAAAATGATAGTGAGACATTCAGTCTTACCAATGTCTAGCCAAATCGTGTTTAGAATAACGCTCACTCATGTTGTTGCTGTTGGCATTGTAGTGTTTGTTGTTATTGTTATTGTAATTGTTGGTCCCATTGTTGTTGTTGTTGTTGGTGCTATTATAAACAGTAAATATTATTTTAGACTTTTTTGCGCCGTCACAACAAAAATACAATCAGACAAACGTACGAACGAACGAACAGTCAGACAGACAAGACAGTTAAGAAGAATAAACACACATTCGAGCGTAAGGAGTGCAATTCATACAGAAACAGAACAACAGTCAGACAGAAAGGCAGATAGACATATAGACAGACATTCAGACAGATGAAAAGATATTTAAAGAGACAATCGAATCGAAGGAATGAATGACCGAAAGAATGAAAGGGTGAACAAACGACCGCAAGTCTAGCAATAAGACCAGACCAGACCAGACCCAATGCCATTGCTATACATATGTATCTGTCCAGTTGTGTTTAGTTTATTCCATTTCTATTCAGTTGGAATCTGGCCTTTTTCCTATTTCCCCTCTCTATACTCACTATATCTCTAGTAGCATAGGTTCCATTCAAGAAACTTGACCAGAATGAGATTAAAATGACAAAGCCTCATTGGCCTAACTCGAGACGGCTCGATTCGATTCGACTTGACTTGACTTGGCTTGGCTTTGTCTCTCCTAAGCTCAGCTCTGAATTTAAGGTGTATTGTTTTTTCCGTCGGTATTGTGTCGATTTCTTTAGCAACATTGTTACCATGTTGCGATTGCGCAATATGAAATTTTTGTGGCAAACTTACAATTTTTCAATGAATTTTGAATTTCATAAGAATCATCATCATTATCATCGTGATCATCATGTGATGTGTTAAATTATCGAAGATTATTTTTGGGTATTTTTTTTTTCGTTTTTTGTTTTTGTATAGTAAATTCCTTTTTAGTCTAAAAAATCATCAACATCAAAGACATCGCATCTCGTATAAAGCGTCATACGAAAACAAACGAACAAGAATCATTAAAAAGAAAAAGATCACCAAGAACTAAAAACAAATCTTTGAAAATATAAAAGAAAAAATGTGAAAAAGATACAAAATTATTAAAAACAAACAAATTGTCTGTCGAAGAAGCATCAAAACAAAGTTTGTTATATACTCGTATATGTAAGAATGAATGAATGAATGACTTGGCTACGCATGGAAACGATTAATGACATAGTACAGTAGCGTACGGCCAAGAAATTGAATGAGACTCGTAGATACAAAAGCATTCATATTCATAGATACATACAGATACTTATACAAACAGACAAACAGAAAAGCCGACAGCTAGACAGATATCAGAGATATTTGCTCATTCAGCATAGAATGTTATGCAAGCGACAGAATCATCATTTTCAATCAAATCTAAACAGACAAAATTCAGAGAGACGATAGCAAAAGGAAAGAAAAACATTGAATTTGTGATCAATGCATGGATGAATGGATCGATGGATGAATGATATACTGAAAAAAAGAAGAGTAAGATTAATAAGCCGTGAGATTTCTTCACTGGACGCAGAGTAAACAAAATACACTCGTATTAAAGCAAATGAACGGTTTCGGATGATACTAAAAGATTATAATTTCACTATATCATTGATTCATATACATACATACATGTGTACATATGAGTAAGTATATGTGTATTATTGTAGAATATTTGTTTTAATGACATTCGCCTTAATATGCTGCGCTTGCGTTTTTCTATCGTATGCACACATTACGCATACGTCATGTTGCATCTATAAAATAAACGAATGAAAGATTTACGCTTCATTTGAATGAAAGATTTGCCAAGTCATATAGAAGTTGTTGCTCACGTGCTCCTATGCCAAATTAGCGGGTATTATGCTTATGGTTTTATGTGACTTCTACTGCTGATTAGTATCTTCTGAGTTAGCGTAAAAGTAAACAGGAAATCTATGAAAATCATGTGATTGTATAAGTTTGTTTGTCGATCGTTCCTTCATTCATTCATTGTACGTGTATTCTATATTCACTCATTTGTTCTTTCTTGTCATCACCCATTCATTCATTTGTTCCTTCATTTAATATTTATTCTTATTTTTCTTTTGCGGAATTCATTTGAACGCAAACGCATTTCATGCGTTAAATTGTTGTTTTCGTCTGTGTGTCATTTTTTGTTTTTTTTTTTTTTCATCCTCATGTTGGTTATCTTTATTATTTGTCAACATCGGCGAAAGCAACAACAGCAATAGCAACAATTATGCTATAGTCATAATAACAAATAAGAATTATGCTGATTCTTTTGGGAAAAATAAAATATTAAGAATAAAAATTCTGAAGATATTTTTTTGTTATGTTTTAAATGAAACGTGAGTTTATTTGCTTGTTATTTGTCTCGTTCGGCTTTATTTATTCTTTATTTGTTTATTGCAAATAATAATTTATTTTTATTATTGTCTGCCTTTAAGGCTTGTGTAATACGTTTTATTTATTTAAGGTTTTCAAAAGTGTTAAGGGTTAAGTGTCTCACTCATTCGAAGGAGGAAGAATAATATTTATATATTCAATAAGATACAATTTCAGTTATATAAATTATGATACAAGCATAAGATATAGAAGTTATTATACTATTATGTTCGTTTCAATGTTGACATGAACTTAGGTCACCAGAAAGTATATTTTTTATTCTACTTACAATTGTAAGAGAAAGGAAACTTGTCTTTAAAATATATTAGAATATTCCAATTACAGAGGCCAAGTGAAAACATGATTAAGTTGAGAAACTTTACATATTTACTTACTTTAATAATTATTCAAAAGTCTAGGACAGAAAAATTGAGAGAAACCCGCCTTGCGCGGGCCGCGAGACGGGCACTCTACCATTTACACCACCATTGAACTACGAAACAAGTTCGATAAAACCAAATAGTCATCTTAAATATTATTAGGATATTTTTTTAAAATAAAATAACCACTGCAGTAAAGAACAAACGATTTTCTCATCCTATTGTTGATTGACATCATATTTTATAAACTATAATCCTATGATAGATGTTTTTAAATAATTTTAAATTATATTTATACTCTCCAACCCTCAGGAGAAAAGCTATATCTCTGGTAACGTTTGGTGGTTTGATACCATAGTCCATACTTGGGCTTTCACCATGACAAATGTCAAGGAAAATAAATATAACAATCATTACTCGATCCTGTTTCGAAAAAAAAAAAACAGAAAGAAGGCTATCATTGGCTGTGCGCTCTTCCGGGTTGCATCCAACATTCTTTTCTTAGCATCACCTTATTTTCTCTGTTACAGTTTTAGTATCAACAAAGAACACATTTTGAATATCAACAAAGAACACAGTTTGAGTTGCATTGTAATTTTATTGTACTTATACTCTTTATAAGTTTGTCATTTCATGTGAGTTTGTATGGGAGGTACCCCTCCTGGTAACCCTAGGATCATGAAATTTACATGACTGATGGATACAGGACAGAAACTTATAGTGTCGAAATTTCAATTCAATAAGTCAAAAAACAAAAAACTTTTTCTAATAAGAACATTAATTGAAGTGGTGGTTTGTATAGGAGGTACCCCCTAGTGGTCCGATTCGGCTGATTCCGACAAATGTTCAGCGTTTGGTAAATGTACAAAATTTCAGCTCTCTAGCTCAAAAACTGTAGGACTAGTTTTGCGAACAGACGGACATGGCTAAATCAACTCGTCTCAACGTGCTGATCACAAATATATATACTTTATGTGGTCTACGATGTCTCCTTCTGTGTGTTACAAACTTCATGACAAACTTATAATACTATTCACTCCCGTGAAGAGTATAATGATATGGCTGAACTAGCTTCTGGGTAATTGTAGCAAACTTAACTTGGAAAGTAAGCTGTTAATCTACAAACAAATTGTTGCTCCATCCTGGAGCTCTTCAATTCGCAGGAAAATACAACGCCCCACAAAGACCTCTACATCCCTATAGTTCTACAGGAAATCAATTTTTACAGCAGCCAATTTTTACAATGACAGACTTCGCTTCCACTCAAAACTTCTTGCAGAATCTAATTAACTAACCAGGTCGATGATTCACAGGCGCCTTAAAATTTGAACCCAACACATTCTCAATAAAATTCTCCTCCATTTCTATAAACTGATTTTAAATGAATTCCTGAAAACTTCCATAGTTCTCACAACAATATGTTATAGCTGAATGTTTCAATTAAATGAAAGATAAAAAAAAGAAAAAATGAAATGGTAAAAATATATAACATGTGAAACTTTGTATCTGAGTTCGGAAATAAATGACAACCTTTTCATTAGGTTGTGAAGAAACCAAATGTAAAAGGGATGAAAAAAACCTTGTGATTTATTTTTCGTTTTTAAGTGTTTGTGCAACCAATGCCATAAGTGCCAATGCCAATGAACGGTCAGTCAATGCAATTTTTTCGGTTTCTCACAGAATGTTCCACTTTAAAAATAAATGGTAACAGTTACTTGCAAACTATGCTTTGTATATTTCTTTGGGTCCATGGTATGATTGCTTCCATGCAATGACACTGTAACCTTTCTAACAACTTTTAGTGAAATTTACAAAAATGTGACAGAAACGATTATAGAACACACAGAATAGCTTAGGATTGATTAATCTTATATTACTGTTTTATTCTTTGATAAATATATATTTAAATGATTTTGACTAAGATCTTCTGAATACTATTGCCCACTAGTATCCAACGAAAGAAATGGTAGTCAGTTTTCTTTTCGATCTGGCATTTAGATTTCCTATTTTGTAAATAGTTTTCTTGAGACGATTATGATGTCACCGCTTTCAACTTTATATTAATGCAATAATGCATAATTTGTAAATTATATTTACTTAAAATCATAATATAGATTTTTTTTTTTTTTTTGATTTATAAGGTCAAAATAATTCTGACTTCATAAGTAATAATTTTAAAAAAATGCTTCTATTTATGAAAGACTCGATAGATAAATTAAATATCTCGTATATTATTTTAAAGCGTATTGCTTAAGCAATTAACATTTATTAAAATATTTTAAGGAAATTCCAATATTTTATTCAACAAAATAAGGACATTAGTTTTTATATTGTAATGAGGAAATATTAGATAAAAATTTATTAACTAAATATAACAATAATAATTTACAAAATAATTCAAGTCGATTTACCTTTTTTTCCTCAGTTTGGTCTTAGTTAAATATTTTTTATTGTATTTCATTCAATTACTTCAATTTATAAATAATTTTTGTTGGACAAACTTTTGTCATTTATATGCAATTTTAGTTTTCATAAGTTTTTTTTCTACTCTATTTTTGTGTGTTTGTTGTTAATTTTTCATTTAATGTTGTTGACTTTTTCGTAGAAAAATTTACTGCAAACATGTGCAGGCAATAAAGATTTTTTTTTGTTTGTCGGCAAAGTTTTTATATCTTATAACATTTTAGTAGTATGTATTTCATTTTCATTTCGCATTTAATTTTTGTTTTTTATCTGCACAAGTTTTCACAAATTTTTCTTATTAACTAAAAATTTTAATATGAAAATTTAATTATTAAATGCTGAGTATGGAAATTTCTTAATTTTAATGTAATAAATGTTTTCTAGGTAAAAATTGTAAACAGAGGAAGCCACAAAAAAAAAAATATGAAAATATTAAAAGAAATAATTTATTTAGAATTCAGGAAAGGAAAAATATGTCAATTGATGATTGATTGATTGATCGGTGGTGGATCAGAAATATATTTATCTTTCAATTTTGGCTCGTGCCAATGTGAAAGATAAAAAAACTACACGTAGAAAAGAATTATTCTTATTTAATTTTCCAAATTTTGTTTTTAAAATTGCAACACAAAAAAATAATAATAATTTTTTTAAATTTTTTCACTTAATTAATGTTTTAATATTACATGCAAATATAAATTTTAAATTTCTTCCTTATTTAATTTTATTTAACCCGCTTTTGCTAACGAAAAACGTTCGTTGCAACTGATGGTCGAATGCCGACTGATTTTTGAAAACCAAAGTTCTCTCAATTCAAAGTTAAGAAAGAGGCAAAAATATTTTTTTTTTGTTTTTGTGTTTCGCAAAATGCTTACAAACACACGCACGTGCTAATGCAAAGACAGCCGGTTGTTTGTCGTCATTTGTATTGGTATTGGTATTTGTATCAGAGTATCAGAGTATCTGTGTGTCACAGTCACAGCCACAGTCTCTGTATCTGTAACTGTGTGTGGGTTTTTGTATGCGTTCGTTCGCAATAAACATAACCCAGTGCACATTTTGACTTGAATTTGAAATGAAGTTCCTTGAAAAGATGTAAAGCATGTTAATGCAAAGTAGTTTAGCAAGCAACATATGTAATGTGTGTGGTGGTATAGTGTGTTAGCAACATGTTGCTAGTACCTATGTTTCCGGATATGCATTTCCGGTTCTTCTTCTATTCATGACCCTTTTTGTTGAATGTAAAATCACCATACATAAGTTTTCATTAAGGAAAATTGTGAGAACATGCTGCTGCAACAATATGTGATCCAATATTTTACTGTATAATTAATAAACAATTGTATTACTTTGCAACATAGTAAGTTTGTTTTAATGCTCATTGTTGTCCAGCATATTTATTTACAATAATAATATAAGAAATCAATTTATTGTCTCATTAAAATTTAAATGAAATTTAACAGGCATTTGGTTGTTGATGCTGCTGTTGTTCTTGTTGTTGTTAGTTCATTTGTAGTTATTTTCAAAGTCAAAATCATGATGTTGCAATATTGTAAATTTTCTAACTAAATTATCTATTGTTTAACAAAAGGAAGGAAGACTCGTTGCATACTGGTTGGTTGGTGTTCGACGAAGCTTGAAGATTTTGTTGCTGTATTCATCTAAGAAATACTCGCAGCAATGTTGCATTGAAACGACTAACAACAACAATGATTTCTTTATAGCACCAACATAATCATAATTTACATCTAATTGTCTGATATTTTCGAAACAACAACAGCTGCAGCAGCAAAAACAACTATAAAAAAAAACCATCCAAGTGCCGGTTAAAGTTTTGAGCTGCCTTTAGCTGGAAAGTGTTGTACATGAATATGAGAATAAGACGAAAAGACAGACAGCTAGATAGACAAGCGGACAGATAGACGGATAGACACGATCGAGAACAACAAACGAACAAGTGGCACGGAAGCTCGACAATGAAATAAAGAGATTTTGATGTGCAATGAATGTGGTATGTGGCACGCTTATCAAATACCACCACTACCATCACCATCACCACTGACACTAGACTCAACTCAACTAAACTAACTAGCCAGACTTAACATCAAACCAGACTCAGGCTCAGACTGGTAGTGAGACTGCGAATGAGACTCAGACTGAGGTTGAGACTATAGAATGAATAGAAATAAAAACAAAATGTGGCAGCAAACGTCGAGCATCGTCAATTATTGAAAGAATTTTATTGGGCATTTGCGTGCAAGGCGCATATTAAGCAATGTTGCATTGGCTACGTTGATGGAATTCACCAAGACTCAATACAAAGACGAAGACCATGGGGATACAGCACAGCAATTTGGTAGATATTCTTGTTGTTGGTTATGTTGTCTCGCGCACAGCGCCATGTTGCATTTACCTTAACTAATGATACTGCCAACATGAAACTAATGAATGAATCTGCCACATTCAAACGAATTTATTGAAATGTGCATCTAATGAGCTTTAGTTTTGTTGTTATTGTTAGTACGCCACCTCGTTGTCTGTTCCCATCTAGATGTTGTTGCTGCTTCTGATGTTGATGTTGCTGTTGCTTTTATTACTTGTGTTATTGCATGCAATACAAAAAAAAATATGATGCATAATTGCAACAAATGTGTTTTGAAGTTTGTTTTAAATTTGAAAAATACATGCATGCTTACACTCACATAGATACAGACACATTTACACTAGCGCAGCATGCATGCAACAGACAAACCATTGGCAACAGGAGGTGAACAAACAAACAAATGTTAGTGGTAAAGGTGCTACTGCTGTTGCTGTTGATGCTGGTGTTGAAGTCGCTGCTACTGTCCAAGTCAGAACAGACCAGGCCATGCCAGAACAGAACAGAACAAAACAAAACACAGCAGACCAGGCCAGGCCAGCCAAGTCCAGTCCAGTCTCAGTGTCAGACTTGCTTTTAGCCCAAATCTACCAAAACGGAAGCTGCTTTTTGCCATTAAGAGTTTAGTTGCATGCCACACTATCTCATGCTGTGCATATAAATGAACTTGCATTGTTTGCTGAAGCCAATTGCATTTACTGTTTTCGTTGTTTTTGATAATGTTCTTGGTTTTATTCTTGTTCCTGTTGCTGTCATTGCCACTGCCACAAACAATGCCAAGGCATTTACTTTGCCATTGCTGTACAAAGTATAATATATAAAAAAGAATTTCTATTTAATCAGCACAAGATTTTGAAAAGAAAATGATAGAATTTATCGCTTCACTAACATTTCAATTATCTCATTACATTAAGCAAATACTCGTAGATTTCTTCTTTTTAACTTAACTCAGTTGTGATTAAGAATGAGAACGTTAGTTGGTTAAAATCAATATTAAATTAAATTATAACAATTTTCATAATATATGTTCTAATCTCTTATTACTAATTTTCCAATGAATGGTTCTCTTTGAAAATATATGGTCAAACTGTGGGCCATAGAGTCAAAGCCGTATGTGTTCTACTTATACAATATTTTCATAAATGTTAACTTAATAGTGTTGCACTGTCATTGAAATGAAATAAAGAATATTATTATCATTATTATTACATGTTCTGGATCAGGCCTATTGTCTTTGTGGCATTAGTTTTGATGATGACATTTGACGAGAAATGCAGTTATGAATAAATAAATTTAGAGTTTTAAAATTGTTTATTTGAAATTAACAAAAATTAATAAACACAAAGATAACAAATAACACGGTGTGACAAAACAAAGGGCCCAATATGCACTTCACAGAAATATTCTTCAGACTATGCTTGAGTTTCCCTGAAATTTTCATCAAAATCGGTTCAGTAGTTTCGTAATCAATAGGGATCATACATAGATATATGTATATTATATTGTAGTATACATATATATGGTACGTGTCAGAAAAAAAATCGATTACATTTTCGTGAATTGAAACACATAATAGCAAGAGCTGAAAGCTGCTCTTGTGTTATAGTATCTTATGACCTCGAAAAATTTCTTGCTGCAGACGCGTCTATGTGTTGTATAGCCGCATCTAGGTGAATTTTTTCGCCCTGCTATATTTTTCTAATGACATTTATTTTCACAAGAATGGCATACCATACGACGAGAGAAATTACAAATTCATATGTTGTTATTTCATTTTCTATTGAACGTCATTCACTAAACAATGGACAATCTGTCGTATTTTCTGCTAAATACTTCAAAGCATCGCATATGTCCCTAAGCATTATACTCGTATGTAAAATTTTATCTTCTTGTATGTAGCCAGTGGCCAAAAATACTTTCAGTGGAGATATCAACCTGAAACTTTGGTTACATCTTTCTATAAATGAGAGGACTATTGAATGAAAAAATAGGGGTGGTTCGACCCTTCTACGCCCACCACACCACCCACTTTCTGTAAGAAATATGTTTGAAAAAATTTAAAACGAAATTTGGTCAAATATATGACGCTTTCAATGAGAAAAATAATTGAAAAAAAACTTAAACGCAATTTCTTGGGACCTAATTTGACACGTTTTGATCTATTTAATGAGACATGCAGAAAATATTAAAAAAAATCGTATGTACGAGTATAAGGGTAACAACCCAAATTCATAGCGACTTTCGATGATATCTTTTTGTATATTTAAACATGTCTGGCCTCTTTTGCATTACTGTGTTTGAAGATTACACGACGCTCGGCACATATCAGCAGCTGGATCTAATACTTTATAATCTTAAAACGTAAACAAATATTAGGAAAAAAAATCATAAAGTGATTTGGGGGGAATAAATACAAAAAACACAGAATACGCCAAGATTAAAAAATATTATAATACGTAAACTTAATGCTAATACCATCATATTTAATATCCATGTTTACAATTTAAATTTGAAGACTTTCTTAAAAAGGTTTTAATGCTCAAAAATGAACCACACTATTAGGCTGCTGACATTTCACTGAACAATAGAACATTTCTTGTCACTTTTGATGCTATTTGTAGAAAGTGCCGTTAGAATTAAAACAAAACAAATTTGCATTTAAGAAGTTTGATCATATAAGAAGAGACTGTGTAGTGGATTTTAACTCCAAAATTTTGACTTTGGTTTTTTATTTCTGGCCTATGGCAGCGACCACTGTGCACAGTGGGTAAAGCAAAAAAAAAAAAATAAGTATCCAAAAACCTACTCCATGAAAAAATTTATAAGTATGTGTCCCAACTTTCATTGTGATCTATTTTTCTCATCCTATTCACCCGTCGGCCAAGAAGGGTTATGTTTTTCGCGCGTATCTTGTATGTATGTAATTATCTTTATTACCTCGTATCTTCCAAAAAGTTCGATGGATTTCGACAGTTATTGTTATATTCATCTTAAAAAGCCAAGTGTCCTTAGATAGGTGATTGAAAAAAAATAATGGTGGATTTTTGGTGCGAAATAATAAAATTAAAGTGTTTTTTATTAGAAAAACGCTTTTGTCTTATCGAACTGGTAAATATTTACTAACCAAGCAAATTTCAATATCCTAGAACTACTAGCCCAAATTCAAATTAAAGTTCTTATTAGTGCATTACTTTAAATTGCATTTTTTGCAGTCGGGTATTTGATTTTTTTTAAATTATTACTTGTTTTATATTCAGAAAGAACGTACTACTGCAAAGATAGAGACGGCAATCTACTCACAGAAAAAGGAGACATTCTAACCAGATGGGTAGAACACTTCGACTAAACTCTAAATAATCCGTCTTTGCAACAGGAAATAATAGATGATAGGGTCTTAGCAGACAATAACGGCGAAGAAAGAGTTGAGACTCCAACATATGAAGAGTTCAAGACGGCAGTTGAAGATCAAAAGGATAATAATTCAACAGGCACTGACGAAATTCCGGTGGAAGTGATAAAAAACATGGGTGACGCAAATTTGAGAGAAATTTATAAATTAATGATAAAAATACGGGACGACGAAGTACTACCAGAGAAATTCGAGCTAGGAAACTAGGTGTCCGTCAAGGAGATGGCCTCTCTTGCCTCCTTTTTAATCTGGCACTTGAAAAAGTCATCAGAGACTCCAAAGTAAACGTCAAAGGCACCATCTTTTACAAATCGGTGCAATTATTAGCATATGCCGACGACGTAGACATCATATCGACATCAATAGCAGACCTCAAGGAAGCCTTCAACAGCATCGAAGAGAATGCGAGAAAAATAGGTCTAATAATTAACGAAAGAAAGACCAAAGTAATGGTGTCCACAACATCTGACGCAATGAGCCATAGACTTGACCAAAATGTTACCTTTGGGGAATACAACTTTGAAGTAGTTGCAGACTTCACGTACATGGGCGTAAATATAAACAACGAGAACCAAAATGTAGAAATAGATCAACGACTTCTTGGAGAGCAAAGGCACGAGACGGATCAAGCTGGAGACTCACGCTGGAAGCAGGCGAAGACTCGACAAGAGTTGTAGAGCCAATAATGATGATGTTACTCAGAAAGAAATAATCTTAATTTCATCCATCTAACTTTAAAAAAATATATATTGTTTCCTTAAAGTATGAATAAAAATTCTTTTCTTTGATATTAAATATATTTTTAATAAAAATTAAATGGAAAAACTTCAAATTACTTTATTCTAATTCATATTAGTATAAATTTTTGTTTTTCTTCCTTATAGTACTATGTGCATTAGTTAGTTGTTGTTGTACAGGAAAAACTATAACCATAAAGTAGTTCAACGACTTTACATCATAAAAATTGTCGGTTGCGTATGCGTGATTTTGATGCGTGTTTCGTGCCTTAAATGTTCGCTCATGTATCAGGCGAATGCACTTTTAATGCGTTCATAAAATTGATTTGCCTTAAATCTCTTACCCCTCATAGTGTACAATCTCAACCTTTTTCTTATAAGATTTAATATTTCAATTCTTCGTTGTTTTTTGGTCAATTTAATAAATAAACAAAAAACAAATTAGAAAAAATATTAAATCAATCGTTCAATAAATCAGTTAGTGACTCTTGAATTGACCTAAACTTCTATTAAACACAAATGAAATCTAATAATATTTAACAAATTTTAGTCTAAAATTTTCTCTGGGAAAATTTTCAACAATTTAACATTTCCGGTTTAATTGGTTTATTCATAAATTCTATTTACCATATTCTACTTACTGCATATGCCAAGGAATTATTTACCAACAAAATGCTAATGAAAAAGGCAAATAAACTATTTATGTATGCATATAATTTTCGTAAATATGTATATCAATATGTATAGTGAGTGTATGTATGCACATATTGTATATCAATCAAATTGTTTTGTGGTAAAACAAAAAGTAAAATAGAAAAAGATTTGTAACAAAAATAAATTACCGAATTTTTCAGTAAAATTGAAATTCAATTCAAATGTATTCATTTTGATTACATTTGGCTATTTTTGCATTTTCATTTAAATAAATATATATTTTCTAATATTTATATTCTTTTTCTCTCTCTCTCTCTCTCTCTCTCTCTCTCTCTCTCTCTCTATCTCTATCTCTCTGTGTATTATACAAAATTTCCATTCATAAAATTATCCATTGATATGTGATTTTCTATTTTGACTTCCGTCTGTCGAAATAAATCAAAATTAAGTTTTCTTGTGCATTCAATGATTCAATGCAGTTTTGATTTACAAACAAATTTCAATCTAAAAACGAAAACAATATGAAAAAGAAATGAATGAAAATTGAAAAATAAAAGAAACATTAAATTAAACTTCAAAGTGAATTTTATTTTAATGAACTTTGACATTTGTGCTGATTATGAATTTTCGCATTCGAACAGGAAATGATTCAATTGTGTGATAATTTATGCATGAATGACATCCTTTGTTATACTTATATATGTATGTATGTGCTAATAATAATTCAATATTTGCATATCGAACTAATTTTAAATGATGTTAAATGATTAATTCTAACGGAAATTGTATTTTCTCTATTCATTAAATATACACGTACCTACTATAAGTGTATGTCTTAAAGAACAATAAGTTCTAACAGCGGTGTTAATCTTACCCTGAGCAGCTACCTACAAAGCAGAGATTAAATTTTAAAACGAAATTATTCTTTTTAATGCTTTAACAATGTAACAACAGCAACAACAAATTAGACGGTTTCTCATAAGTGATCAGGCCATTGTTTCCGTTAAGGAACATAAGCAACTCGTTTAAAGCCCCTTCGTAAATGTGACAATAACAATCTATTATACAATATATATCAATTACTTTCTATAAGTCATAGAAAAGCTCGACAGTAGCTCCACACATTTCAATAATAATTTTTTGTTCGACTAATAACTGGGGTGGTTCAAAAAATAAAGAAGATTTCGGAAAAACCAAAAAGAAAGAGCCGAAAAATTGAAAAAAATTAAATTAACCAGGTGTGCGAGTGAGATGGCTGAACATTATAACCATTAACGCTGGAACAGAATGGTGAAGCTGAAGCTGATCTGAAGCTGAAGCCCGAAAAAAAGGGAACAGAATGCGAGGTTTATCCAATATCGCTTTTGTTTTGAATATCAATCAGCTGTGCTTGTCATTTGAGAGGCAGACAGATGATTTGATGCCGAGTGACTTTGATTTCACGGCTTCAGACTCAGACTCAGCTTCAGCATCACATTATATTCGTTCACGTACAAATAGCTGCATTTGTTTTTTTTTACCGACTTCAGGCTCAGCTTCAGCTATACCATTCTGTTCCAGCTTTTACTATGAAAAACATCAGAACAAAAACCAAGCAACCTTCATTTAAATATCGAAATTGACAAGGTGTTCGAGTGAGATGACAAAATTTTAAGGAATAAAGAGGATTTTCATTTGACGAGAAATGATAATATATAAAAAATTTTACAGGTAACCAATCATTATCCAATAAATGTTTGAGAATGAGAGGCAGAGCAACGTCTGCCCGGGTATCGAATAAAAAATAAAAAAGTCTGAATGGCTGGTCAAATGTGAAATTCTTCTTGACTCAACGGTTTTGTCTACTCATATTGTACATTGTTAAATCTCATACTACTGGCATTAAATTAGGTATTGAATTTCCATTTATAGAAAAGATTCTAGATTCTGCTGGTCGTTCCAAAATTATTATACTTTTTATTTTTTTTTTTTTTTTCTATTGTAACAGATATTTAGTATATTGTGATCAGCATTATCCTGATTCTGCAATCTTAGGATTCGATTGCGCTTAAATTGTGCTTTAAGTTTTCAACTTAAATGAAGAAATATTGTTAAATCTTTCAATGACAATACAGAATGAGTTCCGACCAACAAAGGATACTATAAAATTAACAAAATTGTTTTAGATTACCCAAATAATTCTAATATACACTATAAGATGTTTGAAGAGATTGACAGATGTTCCATTAAATTAGAATATACACACTGAATCCATAAGTCCAAGCTTACATATGCCCCACTAAATAGACTTTCTTATTCAAAGTATATCTACAATATATATAATAATATTATAAAGAAGTAATGTTTGTTTGGATGTTAGAAGTAATCTCCGAATCTACTCATTCGATTTTAAAAATTCTTTCGCCAGTAGAGTGCTACGTTGTCACTGAGAGTCATGGGCTGGATGTACAAAAAACTAAGTTCAGGCCAGTTGCAAAAAAAAAAAAAAATAGTAAACTGTAAAGGGCCCCACAAACTGTATTCTTTATTGATACTCCAAACTGTAACAGAAAAATAAAAGTGATGCTAAGAAAGGTAGCATTTCTGATATCTGGCATTTGTCGCCGTTCGGTTGGATGCAACTCGTGCGAGGCCGGGTCGAGTACGCTATTACTACATAATTAAAGTATTATTTCATAACGCAATAAATATTAAATTTAAAGCCAAGAAAATAAGTAATAAAATAAATATCTATAAAATTTATTTAAGAAATACAATATACAAAAGAAAAGAGAATTAAGCTAGAAAAAAAATTTGAAATTAATATTAAAATATTAAATAACAACTAAGTAAGCAACAACAATTGAATTGTTGTGTAATTAAATTTTACAAAGAAGCTTAGGAAAATTTATTCACAGACAAATGGACAGACAATGAGATAGAAAAACTGACAAAGGCCATTTTTAAGACGTCATTAAGTTAACTTAAATGAAGTGAATTGAAATAAAAGGCTAAAGCGAAGTGTGTAAAAGATACTTTTGTATTTGCAAGCGTACAAAGTGTGTAATTTATTGTAAGTTGGACAAACACAAAAGAAAATAAAATCCATTGAACGCATAAAATAGCAAAAACAAAAACAATGGTGCACATAAAGAGATGTTTCAGGGGCAATGAAGTGATAAAAGAGTGCAGGTTGCAGGTGCAGATAAAGTTTACTAAAGAGCGGTAAAAGAGAGTAAATGGCCAGTGCAAAGATAATGTATCTTTTGTAATATGATTGGCGTTGACAAGAAAAGAAATAACGTCATTAACAGGCGATAACCAATACAACAAGCGTCATCAAGTGTCATATGTTACTGAACAAGAACAATTACAACAACTAAGTACATACTAAATACTTATTATAAGTCTATTGACCATTGACAATGCAAGTGTGCATAAAGCTAGACATACTGACTATCTCACCGAACTGACTAGACTGACTAAAGCGACCAGTAGATGCACAATATAATAATAATATTTGCACATAAATTATGAGGGTGTTTTTATGTGAACAATAAATTGATTGTTTATGAATGAGATTGTGCAATAAATAAACATAGTCTTTCAATATTATTGCAAGTAAATACTGTTCACATTTGACACATTCTACATTTTACACGGTTGTTTTTGTCTTTACTCCATAAATTCTCACAGAGAAAGAGGTTATAAATGGTACACATCAATGAAGTCTAAAATGAATCTCTTCTAATCTGCTTTTGCCATTTCAAACGACTCATTTTAACATTTGAATAGCAATTGAGACAATATTGCTGATGACTTAGAAAAGTCCACTGACAGTATTAAAGAACTGTTTTGATGCCACAGAGATACAGAGTGTCCTGCTTTCTGAGGAACCAACCTGTATTGTCTACATTCAATTTATTTTGATATGTACCAACCTGTATTGTCTACATTCAATTTATTTAGATTTTTCACAATATAATGTATTATATTTCAATCCCATAAGTCAACGATCAATTATATTGAACGAACTCAACTATTGGGCAATTATATTTTATAAATCTATGGACTGCTTAACACACTGACTGTATTTATGCATAGTACCAGTATAATACTAGTTAGTACATGATGGTGATATGATGTGATACGTCATCTAAGCTTGCGTTCACAGTTAAATATTTGAGCTCATTAAAAGGTTTATTACCAACAACAAGAAAAATAACAAAAATGACTAAAAGAAATAAAAGCAGAGAGCAAAAAAATGTAGAAAAGTGCCGCCAGTCGTTTGTTAGTCACATGCACAATGCTAGACGAGGTTAAGGGTCACCACTGTTGTACTTGTCACGTGCTTGTGCTCTTTCATATGTTCATGTTCATCATCTTCATCATCATCATATCATATCGCATTTCAAATAAAATGGATGACCAAACAAAACCGATTATTGGTAAACATCAAAGTGTTGGTGGGCGCAATTTCAAACAACTGACAATTCACATATCGTCATCGCTATTAACTTGAGATACAATAGTTTAGACTTTTGCCATTGCTATAGCCTTTTGTCATGTTTGTTGTTGTTTGTCATTTAAGTGTTTCATTGAAGAGTAATGCATATCTATGCGTATGTAGGTGTATGTGTGTGGGTGTGTATATGTATGTTTATGTATCGTGATTTAGTTGCCTAAGTGGCTTTCTCTAGTACTAAGGTGCATAGTTACTAGTGTTCGGCTCAGACAGTCTAACAACATTTGAAACGTTTTTCTGTTTCTATTTTCTCCTCAAGTATTGAACAGACTTGGCGGTGTTTTTCCAATGTCAACTGTCGCCGCAGCCGACAAGGTTATCATATGACAAAGAAGAAAATACATACAAGAAAATGGTAAAATGCAAAAGAAAATTTACTTTCCTGTTAAGCTGTCTGCAAGCTGTCTGGACTTAGGTCTAGTTAAAGTTGTCCATTTATGTAATTTCTTTATAATTACATATTTTAAATAAATAAAATTATGTATGTGTTCCCAAAGAATGAGATTAATTATTTTGGTTCCTATATTCCATTTCCAATAAAACAAATCATAATTTAATATAATACTTGATTATATAACTGTACAAGTATAGTATAACAAATATAGCCATTCCTCGATTTAGTAATCCGTTCAAATTTTGCATAAGAAATGCATGCAAAAAAGTGCAGCTAACTTATATATTTTATAACATGTTAACATTCAGTTTATAAAGCGATATCTACTCTTCTGGGCAATGCTGCCATGATGTCCAAAATTTCTTCGCTTGAGACTTTGATAACTGTATGAAGCCAAACCGTTTAATCTGTCCTCGCCAGTGGCATTTCGTTAATAAGTTTTCAACCTACGCAGAGTTGAATACGATCGGTCACTGGGTGCAGCAGATACCAGAATAGTTGCAGCTATTTGCAGGTATCGATGCACAGTTGGGTAAAGTTTTAGGCTTCAGCTTCCAACTCTTTGATATATGTGACATAGTTCGGCTAATAAATTTCGAAAATTTACACGGTCCAAGCCCAAGCATATTGTCTATTTGATGGTCGAAATAATATTTTGGTTGAACGGCTATGTCAATAAGGAGAATTGCCGGAGTTGAGTGAAGATAACTAGGAAACCTTTTCTGAGCGGCCTTTACGTCCATTTAAAGTTGCTTGATAAAGTAGTGTATACATATTTGATCTTCCCGATCGCATTTCATTTCATATTTATATACCCTTACAAAAAGCACCATTTACTATATAATATGAAAACAATTCGAAAAGTATTTTATTCTTTAAGAAAAGCTTACATAGCGTACATGTATACCTATAGGCAGAAATTCAGAAAGATAACATTTAATTTATAAACAAAAGAAAACATATTTCCAACATAGTAACACTATTTTATTTTGATGAAAAACTTTTAAATAAAGAACTTGCCATCGTGGTGGATTAACCCGGTCTAAAATTTTGTTCTAGTATTGTCTGCATCGCTTCCCTTACAAGATAATTATTTTTGCTTTGTTTTGTAACAAGAATTGGATATCTATTCTACAAGAGAAAGTGTATGCGGCAAATTTTTTGTTGTTAAGTGTTGGCAGTTATCAGGCTCTGGTTCAAACTCCTGATAAGTTCGGTTTCTCACTGAATTAGTTCTTCAACATTTACCATAGAACATCATTTTTAATATTCTCTTCATAGCAATGTTTTTTAGTATACATGTAGGCCTCTTTTAACACGTCCTCATTCAACATTTACTACTTAGTTTTTGTTTAACAAAATTCAAAATTGTTTGACAACAGTTTGTAGATATTAAGGCTATAGAAGGCTTAACTCTCCAAAAGTTTTATCAGAGTTTAGCTTTGGCCAAAAGCTTTGAATCCTAAATTCAGATCCGTCTATTGATAGACGTCCATTTTCATCGTCAAACAACATTTATTTGGTCAGTCGTGAGCATTTAATTTGTATTGTTAATTTTAAAAATTTCAACAAAGCAGTATCGCATATCAGATTAAATTTACAGCAGATAGTGGAGATTTTAAAAAAGTTTGATCAAGATATTAACGGAAAACGATTGGCGTTGGATTATGGGAATGTGTAAAATTATAAAAGAGAAAAGAGACACTAATTAAATCAATTCCATATAATTATTATATGGAATTTTTCTTAAATTTGATCAATGAAAATTTTTGTTCGCACCAGTGTGTACTGAAAATATGTGTGCCGCTATGTAAATTGCAGAAAATAGTCGGATCAAAACCCTACCCAAAATTCAATATATGCACTTAGTATTTCATACTCATTTAATCGGAAGCAATTAAAAAGAAAAGAAAACACATTTTATTTATTAAATTAATTGAAATACGAGCACTGATCCGATATGAACCCTTCTGATATACATATACATATAAATTTTTATCGCAAAAATTCCGCGCAAACACAAAAAGTCACACACGAAGAAAATCACTGATCACCAATTGCAAAAAACACACCATGGCTGGATTAAACTTGCGTGGGCCTTCGTGGCCCATCTCATGTTTATTATCGTATTTTTTCCAATTTTGAAAACCGTTTGGAAAAGGTAATATTTCGAAAAAGTTAATTACACTTGGGACATTTCGATAAACTTTTTCGAGATTCTACTGTATTATAATATTTTTTTAATTTTTTAGATTTGTACTGACTTCTAATCCCAGGTCATTTAAACATCATTATTATTATCATTACATAGTATAAATCAAAGTCGAAATTTCAAGAAGTTCGGATACTGATTACTTCTAAACCACTCAACGGATTTTGATAGGGTTTTCACTGTCGTTTAAAGAATTTTCTTAGAAAGGTTTTCATTTACATAAAGAATCGATTTTAAAATACGAATATTTTATTCGTTTTCAGTCATCATACATATAAGTTTTTACAAAACCACTCACAAATAATTGCTTACTTTTTTCGTTGTTAAAACTATGCTTCTTCTTGAATTTTGTGTGTTGTTGTAATTGATAACTGAGTGCGCACAAGAGTATTACGCTATTCGCTATTTTCTTTCTGTATTATGATGATGATATTCACTGAGAGCGTAGCAAGAGAAAGAGAGAGAGTGTGTAAAAAGACACACTCCACACAAACTTTATAAAAAAAAATAAAAAAAATTCTTGCTTCAATAAATATCAAAGCGATTTTTTCTACATTTTTTGAATAAAATTGTAAATTGCACCCTTGCATAGCAGGGCGGGTTTTTAGTTTGTTTAATAAACGGTTATAAAATAAACAATTTACACTGAAGAGGTCGTCAGACAAGTGCTGCCAAGTAAACTCAAAAAGTACTACCACAATGATATCTATAAATTGGCATTACTTCTTCAATTTTGCAAGTGGTCATGACAATTCTTAACAGATTTAAATTTTAAATACAAATATTTTATTATAACAATTCATAGAGCTGAAGGCCTTGATGCTAGTGCTCTAATTGTGTAATAGTATTATTTAAATGCATTATAATTTATTTTAATAAATAACATAAATAACAATTCATGCGAAAACTAATTTCTTTTATTATAAATAAAGTTGTCTATATTTATAAGAATGTGGTAGCATTTGGGTTCTGCATATATAATAAAATTTTTGTTTTAGCAAAATTCAATGTTATGAGTAATTCCAACTGCTGACATTACAAATTGTATTCAATACACAAACATATCGGAAGTATTGGCCTTAGTTGTTCTGGTTATATTTGCATATTCATTAGTCAGTTGTTCCCATACGCTATTTGGCAACAATACTCTTTCTATTTTTATGTGTTTGTGCTTGAGTATCATCAAAACAAATCAATGTAAAATTATTATTTACAAACATTTAACAGTAAAAAAATTTAAAATTGCTTAAGATTTTGAAGAGCAAATCAATAATGCAATGAATATAAGTAAGTAAATTTTGTTTTTGGTATTTTATAAAGTATTTGAAATTAATATTTTAATACTCTAACCTTTATTCCAATTAAAAAAAATAACAATTTGTCACCATGATTGAAGAAATTGTCGATTCCATCCGTCATCATCAGTTCAACAGCTGTTGATTTGCATTCATGCGAAGATGCCTTCTTTGCATACCAATTGGTCAATTGGTTGGTCATGAATGCAAGTCAATCTCAAGTGGTTAAAGTAAAATATAATAAGATGCAGAACTCAAGAAAATAAGAAAAACATAAGGATATAAAAATATGCATTTGCCAAGTCAAATGAGCAATAAAATTATCATTAAACAGATTATTTGATTATTTTATGGAGAGAACGTGCCTC
Source organism: Amiota communis (assembly GCA_037043315.1). Taxonomy (NCBI): domain Eukaryota; kingdom Metazoa; phylum Arthropoda; class Insecta; order Diptera; family Drosophilidae; genus Amiota; species Amiota communis. The sequence continues at coordinate 3,424,379 of JBAMAV010001387.1, read as the reverse complement.
AATAAATTATAACTAACAAGAAAAAGAAAAAGATAGTACTTTCTATAATATATGCAGAGATGTATGATGAAGATTAAATTATGTAAATTAAAATTTCATATTTAATTGTATATGATTGTTAAAGTAATATAGAAATCTTGTATTTGTAATGTGTCACAGATTCTTTTATGACAATTGTTTTTTGCAAATAAAGCAATTTCATATACCTGAAACTTCTAAGTTTCAAATTTATTCTGTTTTTCAGTAGAAATTCATTCTATGAACTAAATTATTGTGATCTCATTATATTGTATTGTCCATAATTTTGTCTATGCTTCACTTCAGTTGAGGAACAACTCATTAAAAAAAAAAAAACCCAATCAATATTATTATTATTTTGTTTTTTGTTCAAAAATCTTTAATTACAAATGAATGAATGAGTGAGTGAATGTTGCGATTTGAATGTTCAAGTGTCAATAGAAACTTACAATCTTCATCTTCGTCATTTGTTTTGCTTTCATAAAGTTGGCAATGATCAGATTGATTACAATAAGGTCGATTGTCTTGGTGACTTGAATTTCATATTTTGACATAAATAATTATTGTGTTGAACGCCTGCGCGTCATCGTCATCGGTAATACATAGTAGAAAATATGAAAGTCTTTAAATTTTTTTGTATACTCCAATGATTCCAACTTAAGACCCGCATTTAAGCAGGCGTCAATTACTCAGACCTACATTTTGTATAGTAATATAGCCTTGAGCTAATTTTTGTTTATGTTTATCTATGGTTTTGTTACCACTTTTTGTCTGAGCCGCAATCAGTGCATTATGCTCTTTTACTAATGAAAGTGTAATAACTAACCCTTGTCGCTAGAATCGAACAACAAATGATTTGTAACCTAACCATTCATTATATTGTACTGTATGGTACTGTAAGTATTGCCATTGGATTGCATTCAAGTTTTTGGTTTAGACGGTGGCCAGACAGTTTTATCGATTGTTTGCTTGTTCATTTTATGAGTTTCCTACAGGAAGGCAGGCGCTTCTTTTAGTCCTTTTTTTCGCATTATTATTTTTTGTTTGAATGGCGCTTGTAGCAGACACTTGTCCTTTTGGTTGGTTTGGTTTCGGAGGAAGTTGCTTGTTTATCGGGTGGTTGTTTGGTTAACTGCTTAAAGCAGGCAGGCAGACAGGTAGTACAAAGGCCATCAAGAAAAATTGAAGTGTTTTCCGGGTTAATTCAGGGTTGGCTCACCGAATGACTAGTGGGCATGATTGTTTTTTTTTTTTTTTTTGTGTTATATACTTGTACTTACCACTTTCTATTAAATAATATTGTATAAAATATGAAATGAATTTTATAAAATTTATTTAAAAACAAAGGGGTTGATTTTCATTTTTAACATTAGGGCTAAGAAAAGTTTCATAACATTTGAACCTGTCCAATTTCTTTTTATTTAAATATTCGCATGTATCGCACTCGTTCAATCTGTCATTACTTGGATGTAAGCAAAATTGTTTTAATGAATCATTCCTATGATATGAAATTATATACATATGTACATAGTATAAGTATGTGTATAATGAAGATATGTACATTTGAAATGTGAGTTATGCCCGCATGCTAACAGTCAATTGGCCTTTGTTTCTAAACAAAAGCATCTCACTCACTTACTTCTTCTCTGATTATATTGACATTCTTAGTAGAATGAATGATTGTGTATGTATGTATGTATAGTATATTCATTTAATTGCTTCATAACTTAAAATGATGAACGACATAGAAATTGGGATTAGCGAGCTTTAATTTCATTTAATTTCAATTACATATTGTGGTTTTCCGTTTAATATTTGTGTGTCATATTTTGAGCGGAAACGGTTTTGACGAAATTAACTTTTTGTTAGTTTCGCATGTTTTTTCCTATTAATATTTAATTCCCTTTTCATTGTTTTCTACAGTTACAAAGTTAGAACACCTGCATTTTTTTGTTTAGTTTTGTTTTAATAAACTTGCAATGCAATCGTTTTTTGTTTTCATTACAAATAAGGCGCCATGAAGGCTGACAGGTAGACAGACAAAGAGAAAAAAATAGACAAATAGAATGGGGATTTCTGAAAAAAACAGGTGCAATAGACAGACAAGTTTAGTTCAAACAAACAAAGCATATTTAATGGTAGTTTCATTTAAATAATGCAGGAAATAATAACTCTATGGTCAAATAGATGCAAATATTCGTATAGTAGATACCCTCCTGTAGAATTTAAATTTGTAGTACTATATTTAAGTGAGGAAGTATAATAGGTAATCAATGTACAATATATGTATATATTATTATTTTAATTTTATTTTTTATTTATCATTTATTATTTTTGTAACTCCACGTATGTGCGAGATATATGTCGTTTCCTATACGGTGAATTCAGAATTAAACCCAAACTATGCCTAAATTCCAAAAAAAATATGCATGAGAAACGCTTGTAAATTCATTAATTCTTCTTAAAGTTTCACTTTTCTTCGCCTATATGTTACCTAACTTTGTATAAATATAAATAGCCTATTGCCTCCAACAGGCTATAGGGTATAGAAAGATGTTTTTGAGACAAAGAAAACATTTAAAATGTAAATTGAAATGACATTTGTGTTTCACAATAGATAAATAGATAAACTTTTGTAATGTGCAATGACTAGTAGAGTAACTACTGTTAACTTCCGTCAAGTTTCAATATGAATAACATTATGCTAGTTGCAGCATATGTGTATGTATATTGAAGAAAAGAGAGAGAGAGAGATACTTATAATGTAATGAAATTGAAAATTGAATTCTCAAGTGAGTAAGTAATTTGAAAACATAGTTGCATTTAGAGCAATGTTAAGATGATAATTTTTGTATGTTAATGCATTGGCGACAAATAATAATGAAATATGTACAATAATCAACAACAAGAATAGAGAAAACAAATTGAAAACTATTTAGATTGTAAATTGTTTATAGACAAACCAATAATGATAATTTCATATTTATTAAACTGATAAGGAAATTCAAAAATCATCTTGAACCTGAAATCATGAATTCAATTTGAGATTAATTTTGGTAATGAATATGTGTTAGCAGCAGAACGCTAACAATTAGAATTCCATATTTCAATACAAACTGTTCAAGTACCTAAATTTAACAGAATAACTTCTCAAGGGCGCTAAAACTCTTGACTTGAATGAAATTGAAATGGATCATATGCATTTCATAAAACCAAAGGGACTGGATAAACTTCAACAAATACATATATGTACGTATGTATGTTGATGGTTTTCAATATGCTTCTACCATGTGTACACATACGCATGTATGTAAGTATATGTGCCTGCACACTCAATTGCTCACACAATTGTTACTGCATGCATCCCATAAATACATGATCGGTCTTAAGCAGCGTTACATGGTACATACATACTTACTTGATTATTTATACGCACAATCGACCCTTTTGGTAATCGAAACTACTTTAAACAAAAGTACGTTGCCATTTAATACAAATTGACTGGTATATTGAATGTAACAAACATTTTGTAACAATTTTGATGGTTCTGCAGTCTTCTTGAATAAATAATACTTATGTAAGTACTAACTCATACATTGTGATGCATACTAGAAATAATCATCACTTTCATTACATTTTGTTTGTATAAATTTGACAAATTATTATAAAATCCACATTAGACATCTATACAAATGCATTCAGTTTCTTAACCATATCTTCCATATCGCTTTCCTTGATTTATAAGTTTATTTATTTGCACATAGTAAACAAACAACATTGATTAAGCAAATTATATTTAAAATTGTACTTCGGTAAAAAAGAATAATTAGATCAAAATAAAATCAAGAAAATAGCAATCAATAAGTTCCGTTATAAATTAATTACACTAAGGCGGAGATAAGTATTTAGAATTTTATAGATAGTGTTGTTCATTGATTCCGTTTAATAGAAATGCTCATTTTTCGAAGGCAAGAACAATTTTTGATTTCTTCTAAACAGACAGCGAGTTCTGGTTATCTGTTCACTGTCATCCAGTTCCGAGTTGCGAGTTCTGAGCAGATGTTTTTTGTTTTGATTATACACACAAATGGAAATTTTTCTGAAAAAAAAACATGATTTAGTGTATGGCAGCTCATTTTTTCATTCCATACAATTAAAATTTTACTGAATGCCATCATCAGCTGTTTATTGCCGCTCAACAAAAAGAAAGAACAAGACTATCGAAAATCACCTAAATGAGGACAAATTTACGAACACTATTTAGGTTGACCATGCCAACACCGAGATCATTTTCATTTTCCCTGTGGTTGTTGTAATCTGATCTCGAGTTCTGTGCGAGTTCTGCTCTGTCTGAATACACTATAAGTCTCCTAAGTACGGGAAAACTTCTTTCTTTTGAACATGTCGACCCTGGTTTCGTCATTAGCAAGGGCACGAACCGCAAAAATTTTGGGAGAAGATTGGCACACCAATCATATTTTTTTAGAAAGTCAACTATATCTTTCAATGAATTTCCTTTTTCGTTATGCCTCTTCAATAAATCCATGAACATTTGCTTATCGCTCAGTATTATTTCTTTGACGAATTTTTTGTAGATGTTTATTATACTATCTACATCTTCGCCCAAAGCAAATCGATTCAATATTTCAAAAAAAAAAAAAAAAAATGGACGAATGAATTTCAAAGCGACTTTTAAGCGATTCTAATAATTGGTCGAAAACTTCAAAACACTGCTTCCTAAATGTCTTTTAAATTGGGAACAATCACGCTCAGAGTGTCAGTTACTACTTAAATCTTTTTGTGGGATTCGATCATACAGAGCTGAGAATTTTGCAAGGCCGTGTTTAATATTTCTAAACACTACATAATTTTAAATGAATAAATATGATCAATTAATAGTTATTTTAAAACATTTGCCGTGTGCCTACCCACAAAATTTCGTGTGGGTATAACTACCCACCATACCCGCATTTTCTGCCGAGCCAGGTTCCTAGTAATATTATGTAAAATGATAAAAAACATCTCTTTAAATCATTAAAAACAGCGTTTAAAAACTATCAATCATATCATTTCTTTTGCTATTGCATTGACTGCTGCTTTAACAATGCTGACTGCCGCTGTGCTACACAGCAAAAACACTCAATGCGCAGTCAAGCAATTATTTTACGACTTTTGCTACTTTGACTGCAGCAATTTAAACACTGGTTGAAATAGAATTCCAGACTCAATAAAATATTTACCTCTCCTTAAATTTTGCTTCCGATAGGCAATAATTGATATATTCAGAATATAAAACCTTTTGCAGTACTCGTATGTTGGCAAAAAGGCAAGACGCCACCTTAACACGAAATGTTGTTTTTTAAGCATTAAACCCTTTTGTAGTAAGGGTGCGATATATCCAACACAATTTTATCAATATATGTATATACCCTTATAATTAACTCGGGCTTTAGAATGAGATTATGGAAGGGTATATAAATGTTTTATATACTATATTTTTAATTCCCTCGCTTGCTTAATCGCACACAAACACATTAATACAGTTGTAGAGCGTTACTCATAATTGCCGCCTGTAGTCGTCATGACTCTGGTTCAAGTGCAACAACAGGGCATGCCCCAGCCACAGACCCAGCTCCATTATTTTACAGTTGAATTGAGTTAAGGTTTAGGGTCATGAACTTAAAATGACTGCAACTTGGGCACACGACGCCGTGGCCGTCGACAACAACATCGATGACAACAACAGAACAACATGCGTTTTGTGGCAGCAATTATGTGCAGAGAGTAAAAGCAATTGGTGTCGATTAGTTGCTACTGCTAGCTAGATAATTGTTGCACTAACCTCTGAATGTAAGGATTCGTGTGTTTAAGTGTATGTGTGTGTGTTTTGCTTGTGTGTTTGAAGGGGGCGTTGTCGATGACAACGTGCTAGTTGCTATGCTTTAATGCTTTTTATGTGCTTTGACTTTGAATGTTTGCTATAATTGCAATAGCAACATACTGCATGCGCCATGCAACAATATATTATAGTACTGAGTAGTTGTGTGCGTGTGCATGCGGCATGTATCTGGACAGACGACGCACAATTGTTGTTGTCAAACTTGCAGCAACTTGCTTCACAACTATGCATTTAAACACCACCAACAACATCAATTGCAACAATAATAAAAATAATACTACTACTACTCGTAACAAACAAGAAAAGATTACAAATGCATAGAGGGGAAAATTTCTAAATGTATTTTGTTGTAGCTACTGCTGCTGCTGTCGCCAATGTGGGGATTGTTGTTGGTTTTGTTTTGTTTTACTTTTACATTTATTTTTCTTTTTCTTTTGTTTATACAAGTGTCGATTATGGAGCAGCAGCAGCAGCAGTTGCTTTCATTGTTGTTGTTACTGATAGTGCTACTGTTGTTCCAATTGTGGTTTCTACACTTATCAATGCCTCATTCCCCCCACCCACATTTTGCTGATTAAGCAATGATTTCACTAGCTGCACGCCTTGTTTGAGGTTTTTCATTTGTTTTAATTTATTTTTGATGTTTTATGTTATTTTTTTCTTTTTTAGGATCAAACAATGTTTGAAAATGAAGAAAAAACTTGAATACTAGTTCAATTTTACAAGGTAAAATGTTTTTTTTCTTTCTTATTCAATATTTTATGAGGTGTTACATGCCATTGAACCATTGAACTGTGGTGGTGCTGCACTTAAAATGGAAAGAAGTGTGAAATGTGTAAACAAATGGAATGGTTTCGTATTATCGTATTTGGAAGGGTGTAGTACTGTGAGTGTTAAAACTTCAATAAAAATTTATATTTCCGATAAACACATATGATCAATCGGGTGGTCGAACTTTACATTAATAAAGATAGATAGATTCAAAATAGATGCGAATAAAAACAAAAGGGAAAGTATTGAGTGTAAAAGTAGAACAAAAAAATATCATTAAATTGTGGATATATCAATTTATCAAGGTTAAAACAAATGATTTAATGGAAGTTAAAGTGCGAAATTTCATTATTACCAAACTACGGGACTACGTCGCTCAAGCAGTTGCCGATATTTACATACCACAACAGGTTATCCTCTCAGGCCTGGTATCGAAAACCAGGGATCTAGCAGGCAGAAATTGGTTGAATGAGCCTTGCGTTCATATCTACCAAAGAGAACCTCCAAGCTCCTACACTTCAACAAGAAAATGACGGAAGTTATTGCAGGGGCACTGCACAATCGGACTGATGGCCTACAGGTTGCAGGTTACACATCCTGACCTCTGTTGTAGCTGTGAAGATGAGGAGGAACCGTAGAGTATCCAATACCTGGGCAGTAGTGGATTACATCATACCCCTCACAATTTTTATCAGGCATCACAATGGGCCTTAAGGCTGGGTGAACTCGCCAGTTATCGACCACCCAATGTCAAACTTATTCTCCTGTTTTATTGTGTGGAAGATGATGTGATTATTCGTTTAATGTTTGTTATTAGAGGGTTTACTGCATATAACTGAGGAGTTGGTATATAAAGGCTACTAGTCTGTCTAATTAGATACTTCTATATACTATGCTTACTTGTGTCCAACCAGTATCTTTTGAGCTACTGTCTTGAGTTTATCATCGACGTACTTAGTCACCCACTCATGATATGCTTTTCCTCTTTGTTATTTTCTTTTCATTTAATTTCTTTTATTTTATGTTCGCTTCTGTTTTTTAAGTAAGAAGTATTGTGCGTCTTATCAATTCATAGCTCATTGCTTTAAAGTGCATCTAAGTTTTTATTGTTTCTCAATTGATAAAAATGCATAATTCAATTTACTTCAATGTACTGTGTGTGTGTTTAGTATCTATAATAGTACATTATGACTCAAATCTCATGCTGTGGTCAGTCACTTCAATTTATAATATATGTAAGTACTGTGGAACAAGAACAAGTAAGAAATTGGCAAAATATGATGCGCACTTGTGAACATTCATAGAAAATTTTTCTAAAGTCTCTCATCCACTGTGTTGTATAATACTATTGTATTTCATTTTTATTCTCAATGGGCGCCATGGTGATAATGATGATCATTATAGTGATGATGGTGATGATGATGGTAACTACTGTTGCATTTTGTAATCTGCATATTTTGCGTTGACATGTGCCACACCATCATCAAGATAGCATAGAGTGCCGTTTTGCTAGCTTAGAATATTTAGAGCAATTGGGAACATTTCAATCATAGGCACAGCTACACAGTTTGATATCACTTACACTCACTAATACATTAAAATAATTGAGTGCATTGAATTTGGTTGAGTTTGGTTAATTAAGCTAATGATCTGCTGTAGATGCCATCCGGTAGTTGTTACATAGTAGGTAGTTGCTATAATTCTATTATTAGTCCATTGTCATACTCATACTGGGTTTATTATCATTATCATCTATCGCTCCCTAAAACTAATTTTCTATAAAGAAATATGAGGGCCACTTACAACACAGATACACGATTGTTCAGGTACTTCTATGTGTGTGTATGTATATATCAGTTACATGAGTGTATCTGATACAATTTTATTGAGTTTATTATCATTTATAAAATTTTTGAGGTAGGTTCGATTGTGTATACACAAATTACTAAATACCTTCACTTTTCTCTCTACTGATCTACTGTGCTTCTTTCATGGTTGATAAGGCGGAAAGCATTGCCAACAGCAAGAATATCATTAATGCAAACATATACTGTGCAAGTTCAATGACAGTTTCAGTTAAACAAATTGTTTCCGTATTATCATCGATAACCATTACATTTTATGTATTTCTCTACATACATACATACATACATATACTTATGTACATATATGTATGTGCATACATATTTATGTTTGTTTTATTGATTTATGTGCATGTATTTGTGTAATGAATTTTGTATTTTTTTTCTGTTTTTATACTTCCACGAAATTAATATCAACAGATGAGGAGAAGAAGAAGAATGAGTTCAAGGCAAAAAGTCAAATTTTTGGGGGAGAATTGATTTAATAAGAAAAGTAGTAAAACATATGTGTATGTTTATAAATTCAAGAAAAAGAGTTGAATTGAGTTCTTATGAATTTTGTTTTTCTTATCTCTTTGGCAGTTCCTTCTTTGTTGTCCCAAGTCCCAATGTGTTATTTCTATTTTCTTCTTTGAAGTTATAATTTGTAAAATTCAATGAATAAACATTAATCATGCATAATTGTATGAAATATGCTGATAAGAATTAAAGAAATCAAGCAATGATCCAAAATAAAAGTGCAGCTCAAACGAAATTGAAACAAAGAATTCTTATAAATTTACAAAGTAAATACGTGTATGTATTTTTATTTTTTCTATGCATATTTGTATTTAAAGAGCCAAAGAAACGCAATACTCGCACATCCCAATTCCATGCACTTTACGCATGTACTTACAGACTAACATATCCATGTAGATACAATGGACATGTGTTTGTATGTGCGCGGGTGTGTATAAAAGAAGATGAAAATAAATAAATAAATAAATAAATAGGAATTAAATCGGTTTTACTGTTCATTCAATGATCATTAAGAGTTCAAATTGGATGAGGTAAAGTAGGGGGAGAAGGAGAAGTAGGATGTGGAAGAGCTACTAGAGGTGGATGAGGCAGGGTTGAGTTAGTATGAATATCAGTGACAACAACAATTACGACAAATAAGTAACAGCAACAGCAAGTATTCAATTGTATTAAGACAAGATAGAACATGACGATGACGATGGCGACGACGACGACAACGACACGACGACAGACAGACGACATAAAGCACAACTGCAGCAACAACAAAATGAAAGCATAATCACAGTAATAAGAGATGCCAGACTGTTTCAACAAAATTCTATATGCTCAAAAAAAAAAATGGATCTACTATATAAGTAATCTAAATGGTCTCATTTGATAAATCAAAATATATAAATACATAAAACAAAAAGTACAGAAAAATGTATATAGTACAATACATATAATAAACTATGTATACTTAATTATTGAATTAGAAGTAATGAAATCTCCGAAGTCTCTCAATATTCAATTTCTCTGTTAAAACGTATTTGTTCCTAATTTATATAACGTTTATTTTGGAGTATTAAAATTAATCAGATTGACTTATTGTATTCTATGGCAACACAACATTTTTCATTTCAAGATAAAAATATCTATCAGGTATGTGCCAGAAATCTCTTTCATCTCTATATCAACCAAATTACAATACTCTGGTGCCAGAAATCTCTTTCGATGGGTTTGAATTATTTGACGTTTATAAATACGGTTTGCTTAAATTATCTCTTATTTGAAGTTAAGTATAAAAAACAAAATAAAATACCTACACTGTAGCTTATTGTTTTCCTCAATAAACTGCATTTAAGGAATTCAACATGTCAGTTGTTTTAAGTTTAGATTTGCATTTTAAACACCTAAGTTTGAAAAATGAAATCTCCGCTACACACAACTACAGAAATCATAATCGGCATAAAAATCTCATTATTGTAGATAAATTTGTTTTGAGTTAGAAAGCAATCAAGAGATTTAACATTTAAATTCAAAAAAATCAAATAAGTGTATTTATTATTATTTATTTTTTTATTTTTAATTTTGTTTGTTTTTTGTTTATTTATTTTTATTAATTTATTTATTGTGTATTAATTTAAAAGAATAGTAATTTTTTCAAATAATATATAATTTTCCTAAATTTTGAATACCAATAAAAAAATGCATAGGGTGGCAACGCTGAGCGAGCTATGCTCAGCTAAATGAACGCAAGCGGAACAAGAGCCGCACATTTATTTTTAAATCGAATGCCGGCGCGTGAAGACACATTTGCCGATAATCCGTTGCTATTGTTTAAATCGCCTAAAGAAAAATAAAGAAAATAAATCTGAAAAAATATGTACTATTTATTTTAATAATATTTAAGAAAAATACACAAGTGATTAAGCAATTATTGAGTACATACTAAGTAGTAGAATATGAAATAGTGAAGAAAAAAGGTGCCGAAAGTGGGGAAAAAGAATCAGACAAATTTCATGATAACCGGCAAAATTTCAAAAAACATAATTCAATTAAAATGAATTTACTCAAAGTGTCATGCTATCAACATCACGATCATCATGAGCAGTATCACATATTCTTATTACAAATACAAATAAGAGAATTGTAAGCAAAAGTGAACCGGAGACCAGACAGAAGTTACTACTATCATTGTCGACCGATCGTTATCAACTAACCAAATAACATAATTTAAACGCAACTGAAGCTCAATTAATTTTAATAAATTCACATTAAATATAATAAGAATAATTCTTACTATTCTCATTCATATGTTAATGCATGCTGAGTATCTGTGTAGTTTTATATTAACTGTGTGTGTGTGTGTGTGTGGGTTAAATAATTGTGATTTATTAGTTTAATAAAAAGTAAAATTGCTTAATAAAAAGTGAAATAAATTAATAAAATAACTTAACTTATTTGATTAAAAAAATAAAATTAAAATATTTATAAATTAAAATGAGTAAAAAAATGCATCAACAACAACAACAATCAATTACCAAAGTAATTAAAATTAAATCAAAAATATGCAAACGTTACCTCAAATTTTTGGCATATTTGTGTTGCCTATTGCAATTCTTAAATCCTTTACCAAGTGAAGCTTTCAACTATCAACCACAACCAAGTTACGTCATACAAACGCCAAAGCATTTGAAAATCTTTAAACCACAGGTGCGAAGCTCATATTTTGGGTTAACACTCGTCATACGTGAGACAAGGTGAGTTTAAGTATTTAAACAAATACATAGTATAAATGAATTTGTACACATATGTACATATTTTTGGGGTTTGATGTCTTAATTTTATCAACAAACAAATGTATCTGGAAACATTTTTCAAACTTTTTACTACTGCACCTTTTTTTTTAAAGTCGTTTGCTTTTTGTGTCAATACTTTGCAGCTGTGTTTATTTTAGATTCTTAAAAAAAAAAGTTTTATTTATTTTTCTTTTTATTTTCGATTTTTGAATTGAGCCATCAAAGAAGTGAATTCATTTGTTGTCGTTCCTCAATATACTAGTACATACATACATAAATAAAAATAGAGTTTTGTGCACTGAAGTTTATTAATTTAAATCAATTGCCGTAGATGTTTCTTTTTATGATTTTTTTTTTTAAAGTTTCAATAAAGCGTCTTTCAACAAATCTTTACTACAAATCAACTCTTTCATTCATTCATTCAATTATTGTAGTAGTACTCGTATATTTTATTTTGCCTTGAAAATAGATTTCGTGCTAATTATTTTTACACTCAATAAGGAGGAATCTGCTGTGTAATGATTTTTATTTTCTTTAAATTTTTAATAGCTTTTCAACTTAAATTGAATAAGTAAAAGAACCCGGAATCAAAAGAGTCAAACAATAAAATTTGGCATTAACACAGTTTCAACTTTAAGCCACGTTAGTAGTAGTCGTTAGTAGCTTATGGTCATTTCAAGTCAGCCAAATACAATAGTACCAAGTGAACGAGTAAAATAAAAGTCAATTGGCAAAATTTTAATCTTAAGTGTCATCTCGACCTAAATAAAACTGTTGTTCATTCCTAATCTCTGCATGACATCACCACCAAAATCACTCACACCTTAATGGAGTCATACACTTTCAATACTTCATCGCAGATTTCATTTCTATTTTGGATTCCAGTTTGCAAATTTGTACATTTTATAAATTTAGAACACAAAAATTAATAAAACCATAAGTTAAAGTAACAAACAAAAATTTAATTAACTTTATAATAAAAGAGCAGAGTTTAAGAAGTTTATATTTCTATACAAATATCAAATATCCTAGTGATTATATATGGTATTGTATAAAAGAAAGATCTCTAGGTCATTTCCACTCAGTTGTGAATAAGTTTCACAAAAGTTCTTTTACTTTTAATTCAGTTGAATAAATTTAATAGAATTCAATCTGTTCTTAACTCATGTAGTATGTATGCGAGTTCCAAATCTTATGGTTCACATTCAGAAATTTGTTTGAACTTGTGGTAATTTATTATAATTATTTATACGTCAAAGGCACCATCTTTTACAAATCGGTGCAAATATTAGCATATGCCGACGACATAGACATCATATCGACATCAATAACAGACCTCAAGGAAGCCATCAACAGCATCGAAGAGAATGCGAGAAAAATAGGTCTAATAACACTGTGTCACAGCGAAAAAAAACTTCTTATCAGACCTAGTGGAGGTTATAGGTCATAAAAAACTAAAAAGAATAGACTAACAAAAGCTACCATAACAAAAGTAAGAAATGTTGTGAGAGTTAGGAATGAAAACTCCCGTGTTTTCGAAAATCACTTTGGTGTCCGTCAAGGAGATGGTCTCTCTTGCCTCCTTTTTAACCTGGCACTTGAAAAAGTCATCAGAGACTCCAAAGTAAACGTCAAAGGCACCATCTTTTACAAATCGGTGCAAATATTAGCATATGCCGACGACATAGACATCATATCGACATCAATAACAGACCTCAAGGAAGCCATCAACAGCATCGAAGAGAATGCGAGAAAAATAGGTCTAATAATTAACGAAAGAAAGACCAAAGTAATGGTGTCCACAACATCTGACGCAATGAGGCTTCACGTACCTAGGCGTAAATATAAACAACGAGAACATAAATGTAGAAATAGATCAACGACTTCTTGCTACAAATAGACAGTACTTCCGCCTAAATAAATTCCTGAGAAGCAAGAAGCTCGACGGAAATACAAAAATGTCTATATACCAAACGCTGATTGCACCAGTTTTAATGTACGTCAGTGAAACATGGACACAGTCTAAGGCAGATGAAAATATAATAAGCATCTATGAAAGAATAGTTCTTCGAACCATTTTTGGAGGCGTACGCGAAAATGGAGTATGGAGAAGGAGATACAACCACGAGCTTCAAAGACTACACAAAGGGGCCAACATATTAACGCAGATAAAAGTGAATAGATTAAGAGTAGACGACACCTATCCTCCGCAAAATATCCTATTTGGCAAATGCCGAGAAAACAGATCAAGAGGACGCCCAAAACTAAGATGAATTGATGGAGTCGACCAAGATGCGCAAGATCTTGGCATTCGGTCTTGGAGAGCAAAGGCCGAGACAGATCAAGCTGGAGACTCATGCTGAAGCAGGCGAAGACTCGACAAGAGTTGTAGAGCCAATAATGATGTTGATGATAAATTTTATCAGTCAAAGATATAGAAACAAATAAGTCTTATCTACAATCTGTCAATGAAATATTTAATTAAATTTACAATAACAAAAGCGAAACAATACCTTATAAATTCATGTTAAAATTGAACCTAAATGAGAGGTCAGGTGATTACTTGTCTTTTAGTCATGATTAAGTCTTGTTATAAAATACACGTTGTTTTTAAAACTATCTTTGTAAGTAGAAATATGTATGTGCCTTTTATGCTATGTTTTATGGTTCCCTTTTTTAATCGTAGCGATCTTTAGTTTTCTGTGGATCAAAAAGTTGCTCAAGAATCATGAAGTACCAACAAACTAGAGCAATATCATAAATTAAACATTTATTGTTTATCCACAGTCAAAACAATACCCAAAAATTAAATGCTATGAGTTTATGATTTGAGGATAGTTTCCAAAGCAGAAGTTTGCTTTTAAGGCTCCATTTAGTTCAATCAAAATATTTCATAGAATTACTCAATGGGATGTGTTGAATTTTCTATAGAGACGGATGAGCGGCAAGTCATAAATGTTTGTATAAAATACATATGTCCATAAGTGTATGCTAGATTTGTCAGATGTGTTCAATAAGGTTTTATTTCATCAAACTGTGCCTGCAGTAAAATTAATTTTATTACAACTATTATAAGTAGATCAACTTCATTGGTTACCAATACATCGTTCTGCCATCTATATATAATATTTGATTCTCATAATTTAATTTCTGTTACTATTTAGATATAAACTTTTTATAGAGTCTATTATAGTACGATTTACCATTGTTGTATGTACTATTTATTTTTTTTTTTGTTGCTTTCTGTTTGCAATTTTGTACTTACGCATGCGTGCCGCAATTAGTTCAAATACACGCAATTATAAAGAAGAAATTGGGCGGAAAATCACGTCAAGTAGCAATTTAACTCACATAAATTTGTTTTTTTAATTGTCTAATACTATAAATTCGTTGTATCTTCTCTTCTCTTTAAAATTCGTTTTTGGTTTGAAAAAAAAAAATGAATGAATAATACATGATTACTTTAAAATTATTAAAATCTTCAATTTTGTGTTGATATTTATAAGTATGTACTAGTAAACAAAAAACTAGAAGTACGACAACAACAAATCTGAAGCATCATTAGTCTTGTAGCTATTTTATTTTGTTTTTTATTTTTATTATTGTTTTATTTTTATTTTTTTTTTTTTGTTTTCGTCAGCAAAATTGTTTATCATTTGTCATATTTTTTCAACTGAAGATTAAATTTTGAATGTTTACAAGAAGAAATTTGAAATTTTATTTATTGGCACACTTTCACTCTCATAGTATTATAATTGGTTTGTCTGTCTGCCCACATTTATGTTTTATATTTTTCTGTTATAAGTTCATATTCATAGACCATCAGGAAGTGAAATCTATTTGATCTATCTGTCCATATTGGAAAAATAACAAATTACAATTACAACTACAACAATATAAAAACATTCAGAAAATATGTCAAGAAAAAGTAGCTTTTACAACTTCCTGTGTGCAAAACTTTTGGATTCTTATTTAGGTATTGTACTATAAAACATAGTTCGCAAATAACTGTTACCATTTATTTTCAAAGTGAAAAATTTTTTCGGTTTCTCACTGAACGTTCCACTTATTTTTCAATTGTTTCAGTTTCTCACTGGGCGTTCCATTTATTTTTCACATTTTTCGGTATGTGGTCGCCCGTTTCAATTGCGGTAAAAAAGTATAAATTTCAAAATAACAGTTAAAAACGAACCTTTTGCTCAATCTCACACAATGAGAGCCTGAAAAAAATAAAGATGCAAGCGAAAAGTGCAGTTTTTATTCTTGTGTGACGTGAGTATACTAAGTCGAGAAGAGGGAGAGAGAGAGAGAGAGAGAGAGAGAGAGCGGAATAGAAAACAAAGCAGATACTACCCATCGAGCATTTTGTGAAACTTATAATCACAATATGTTTTTTATTATCATTTATTATTATTATTAATATTTTTTGCTATTTATTTTATAAACTCATTATATGAAGACTCAATTTTTAATCACCTAAATGAGTCAAAAACTAGTTAGTAAGACGACTATTGGAAATTTAAATATCAAAATGTTTGCTGGATAACAAATAATAGTCCATTGCAATGCACAAGCAGACACACATATGTAAAAATTCGTGGCAGCCCCTACCATAAAAAAATCAAAAATAAATGGCATTAGTTGTACACAAAAACTTAAAAACGAAAAATAAATCACAAGGTGTTTTTCATCTCTTACATTTTATGGTTAGTTGACAATCTAACGAAAAGGTTGCCATTTATTTGCGAACTCTGCTATAAAATGAATGGAACTTTTTTTAGAAAGACAATGCCATTATTTTTGATATATGTATTGTACGATTATTATGCATTACTTATACATATGTCACCATAACAATCGAATATGTAGGATAAAAATGCCATATACATTTTTTGTTTTGTAAGTTTTTCTTGTTTCTTTTTGAATACAACTGATCCGAAGTTAATATTCCATCTTGTATTTATGTTTTTAGTTAATTAAATTCATTATTCATGGTTTTAGTTAATTTTTATTCAAAATAAACAATAAAACATCAAGAGAGAAAAAATATTAATTACAATACAAATTTTGCAAAAATTAATTTAACCTTCAACTTGAGTTGCGATGAATGCAAAAGATCTTTATGGGAATGTTGTTATTTGTTATGTATTCGTATAAGGAAAAGAATCTTAATACTTTCTTGAAAGAACATTAAAATGAGTCACATTTAATTTAATGTTTCTTTGTTTTAACAATATCAAAACTTTGGATTGTTTTGAGCAACTTCAACTTAAATAATCATAAATGAAATCATATACAACTCAGTGATTTCTTAAATTTGTATGGCACATATAATATTTAAGTTAAATTTATTGTATACAAATTTATTTCTTAAAATTAGAACTGTATGGAAATGTATACAAATGTGTAGCTTAAATAAGTGACGATCGATGATGCTCCTTGGCTGACACCATGGGTGGTTGTTCAATACTATTCTTCTTATCCATTCAAATTGTGAACTTACCTATATTGAGGTAGCTTTACAAATTGCAAAAATGCACATTATAATTCTACAGGCATTCTGGAGAAAAAACTACATATCTTATTAATTAAAAGTACAATCATGAATAATGTGGATAATGTTCATGTCAAGTCTCAAATAGCTAAAGATAATATCTTCAAGTGGTTCTTGTGACAATTTGATTTTGATTTTAAAGCCAAAGAACAATACTCACCCTGAGCAAGAATAGGTAGAATCTTATATAAGGTGTCCAAAGAAAAAAACCATTGTCTTATCAACTGAGCTTAGTCGTCTCAGAACGTCTTTTGTCAACAGGTTCATACAATAAGATTTGTGTAACAGATTATCAGGACATAATTTAGAAAAACTTTGTATTCTGAACTAGAAGTATGCCGCTATAAGTATTGAGATATTGTTTTTTTTTTATAATTTAACTTTATGAATTGGTTTATTATGTCCTTTGTAAAATAACTCCTTAATAACCAAACTTATCTATGGTACATACATATGTCCATATGTGAGCAAATCGTCATGATTCAGGTTTTTCTGAGAAGTTTTATTTAATGAAAAATTATTGTAATTGTTTTCTTGTTTTTATTTGTTCTGATTTAAAAACTTGACTTTCAGAGATTCTAATTTTAAAACAACTTAATTTTTATTATGTATTATTTTTTTTTTATTATATTAAACATGAGAATACATTAAAAACAAAAGAAAATAATACAAAATAAAGTAAGAAAACAGATGTGTTTTACAGTTATTCCGTTAAGTTGTTTTCTTATTAATGTTGGCACAAAAGTTCATTTAACTTGAGAAATCAAATATAAATCAGAAAAGACGCAGTTATTCATGGGTTTGGTCACCACTGATTTCTTCATCTTATTGCTTTTCTTTTCTTCAATTGTGTTTTTCTTTCTTTTTTTTTTTGTTTATCCATAAGAATTTAGTTGTTGTTGGCTTCATTATACGAGTATGTCTGTCTGTCTGTCTGTTGCATTTTGTTTTAACAAAGACAAAAGCAAAGTTAAATGCATAAATATTTTATCTTTGGATGTCCGTTCTCACTCTTAGTCTGTCCCCAGTCTGTTTGACTGTTTCATTGTCTTATTCCATGAAAACCATATTTCAGTTCTGAATGCAGTCCACGCTATTGCTTTTGTTATTGTTGTTGTTGGCATTGTCACATGCAAGAGCGATGAGTCAGAGACAATATAATAATAAAAAAAAAAAATCTGGATTCCAATCCAAGCCGAAGAAAGTGTAAGACAGGAAGTAGTAAGACGTCGGGGGAGAATAGTAGTTCGAAACTTGAATGCTTTTGGGCATTAAACTTGAAAATTTGTTGCTATTGTTGCTATTGTTATTGTTGTCTTCTCTGGTTGTTTATATCTCTCACACTGACCGAATAAAAAAAAGCTTGTGTGCTTTGTTTGTGGGAATGTGGTGAGGTGTATTTAGTTGAAGGTGACGGCGCTTGAATCACTTGTGTGGCCAATCGACCACATTCATTGTCTTTTTACCGCAAAATTGTATTGTATTGTATATTGAACTTTAAGTTCACGCATGAACCGTTCCTTCAATCGTTCGTTCCTTTCCGTCGTTCGGTTCATTGATCATTCAGACAATTGTACATATTCGGACAGACTGGAAAAATGTTAGTAACCACAAATGAATGCATGTGCACACAAAAATCATCCTCTACATAAAATGATGGTGGAAAATACGAAGAAAATGTTTGAGTCATTGTTTGTATTTGTTACGGTTACTGTCTTTTCTCTTTTAACTTTGTTTTATTTATTTATTTTTTATTTGGGGAAATACGCTAAGTCTACTGATGTTGTTATTGTTATTGTTGGTAATGTTATTGCTGCTGCATTTCACTTTTAAGTATTGTGCGAATGACCAACTTAACCATGTTAACATATGAAGACACACCACAAACAAACCAAAAGAAAGACTGACTGACAGACAATACAGAAATACAGTCAGTCATACATACTGTCATACAGATTACGTATGTATGTGCATTGTTAATGCTTTGTTTATTTTCTTTATTTTGTTTTTTTTTTTCGGAAGTGTTAAGTAATAATAAATATTTGTTAATATTTGCATAAAACAACTTTGACGCAGATAAATTAAAGTAGCCGCTCGTGGATCACGTGTGCATGTTAAAAATTTCCAAAAAAGGTAATAAATTGAAATGAATGAAAAAATTAATAGCAAATAAAAAATTGACATAATTGTGTTAACTCTTTTTTATGGTAAAAAATTTAATTCTTTGCACTTCCATGTCAACGTTGTGATGATATTGAAAAATAGTCCACAATAACAATGAAATTTAGAAGAATTTTTCTATTTATTACTTGTTCTTGTTTCTATGAGGTTCCAAGAGAAAAATTTGGAAAAGTCGCAAATATGTCACAGCTCACAAATTCTAATAAATATTTTTAATCCAATTTAGTTTCTTCAATCATTTTTCACAATTAATTATAACAGATAATGTACTAGTTATGAAAATATACAATATCATATGTTCGATGAAGAATATATATGTTTATCTGAAGACTATATGGAAAATATGATACATTTTTATTTTTCGAGTATTTATTTATTGCATACTAAAAATACACAAAGTTCATTCGCTTCCTTTTCAGTATTATCTAAGAATATACTTAGAATGATTAGATTGCAATGAAAACTTAAGATGATGGAAAGGAGTGCAAGAAAGGGAGAAATGGATTAACAGATTACTCAGAAGAAAATCAGCTTGTGAGCCACCAACAGTCTTTCTTCCTCGAAAAGGCGATTGCTTTATCTCTATCAAATAATGATGTATCGAATCTTTAGTCCGACTTTGTTAAGACATTAGGATTTATCGTTTTTTGATTAGCTCTTTTGTAAATGTGATATAAGATAGGTAAACCAGAAAATCCTATTTTTTTTATTATATTCTCAATAAGCCAGTGTATTAAAATGTAAGTGCCGAAGCAGTTGCGATACTAAAAGCTATTCACATAGCGCAGGTAAATAGAGGAAAATATATAAACTGCACGGATAGTCTGTAAACGGTTTTAGGAATGCAAAAATTGTATAAAAATCAAACACTTCCAAAACTCCCATCCACTTCCCGGAATTGTTCAACTTTTGTCCGATTGAGAACAGGACACAGTCAACTTACACTTACCCATTCTGTGGTAATAATTTGTCAATTAAACACCTTTTGGATGGTAGCACAAAACTTGACAACAGTAAAACACACATCTGCGGAAACAATCTTCCATCCACTTTAATTCAATTTCAATTCGTCCATAATATTCACAAAATATCCTCCTTCATCAAATCCACTAATCTTAATAATTTAATTTAATTCTTGTTATCAGACAAATGAGACGAAGACCTTGTAGCTAGTACTGTTAGATTATATATTGCAACCTAAACCTGTAATTAAAAAAAATAAAATATGTATAATTTAAGTGCATTTGACATTTTCTAAACGCTTTGAAGAACTACAAAGCTTGGGTCATAAAAAAATTTACTCGGTGTGCAAAGAGTTAAATTATGTAAATTTTTTTTATAAAACAAACCTCAGTCAGAATGACTCATATAATTTACAAAACAAATTGAAAAAATACGCACAAAATCAGCTTAGCTTAAGAAATGCACATTAACCAAAAACCGGCTTCAAGCTCGTAAAACACTAATTTATCGCATGCTATAGAAATTGTGTGCATAAGCACACAAGAGAGTTTAGATTAAATAAATGTAATGAGAATAAGAAATTGTAAAGAAAGAGACTCTGAGTCAGAGTCAGAGTGAATAAAGACAGTCAATCAGCAGCTTCTTGACCATGCTATTATGCTGTTTGCTGGCTGTACGGTATCATGTGTGAGAAAGTGGGTGCGAACAGGCGTATGAGTAATCAGCAAATGTTGATTTGATATTGAGAAGAGTAGTGTTGACTTTTGTTGATTTGATATTGAGTAGACTGAGTAGTAGTGATGACTCTAGCTGATTGTACTAGTAACAGCAACAAGTTATTGTATAAATGTTCTCTCTTACTCTTCCGCTCTCTTGGTTATGGTTATTGTTATTTAATTTTTTTATTTTTATTTGTTCGTTTCATTTATCTTATGTCTTTAAGGTGTTTCGTAGAGTTTTTCGTTGTTGCCGAACATTAAAGTCAATCAGTTGCACGGTAACAGTCGTCGGTGTGAGTCGATTTGTCGGTTAAAACAATAATTTGAGAACAAAGTAACATAAGTTGCAATAGTAATATTAATAAGAATTTATTAAATAAACTTCAAACAGGTGCCATTTCAAGTGTTTTATAGTGAATAATTTTTATTTAAGATGGCCATATTGAGATGGTCTAAATGTTTAATGGCGCTATTACTAGCGTTTATAGTGCTCAATATGCAAAGGTGTAGTGTTAATGCTTATAATTTATCACCAAAACCGAATCAGATAATCAAAGATCCTCAGCTTGTGACAGCAATGCCAAAGGTGCGTGCGTCATATTTTGGTTTCACGATGAGTTTGCGCAGCAAGGGGTAAGTCTATGTGGCAAGGGAAATACTAGTATTATTATAGATGATGATTTGTTGAGAGTTTGTGGAGTTTTGTTGAGGCTGCCGGCAACTAGTAAGGGTATGTATGATTGTGATGATGATGTTGATGACTCATATGAAGCTTTCAATATGAATGAATGAATATGCCTACCTGCGCGCCTGCAGCCTTCGTCTTGACTTAAATGGCAAACATAATTTATATTAACAATAACAACTATAATAAAAGCAAAGAAGTAATACAAAATACAATGTGTATAAGAAAATGAAATAAAAAAAAATTATTATTAATAAGTAAACTAAACGATGAAGTCATACTACATAGTACTACAATATTTTATATTTCATATTGCCATCGTTTATTGAAGTTTTATCATTTTGTGGAGAAGGAGGAGGCAAAGAGAAAAATATTAAAATTAAATAAAATGAAATAAAATAAAATGAAATTTCAAAAATAAAAACGACACGTTCCAATCGTCTGGGTTCTCTCACTTACTCAGTCAATCAATCACTCAGTTACTCTCATTTTTGATTTCTTTAATTTGATTAAGTTTTTTTTTATAGGGTCTCATAAAATTTTTAATAAAAAAAATAAAATGAAATGCAATAAAGAAAAATTCAATTTTGTACTCAACTGAACCAAATTTTTTATATTTTAGTACACAGGCCATGTCATTGTTGTTCTAGTTTTTATCAATAACACCTTCATTTCAGTCGATTTCATTTTGATAAGATTACAATTGTTTGTTTCTAAATATTATAGTACCTACATAGCATTGTACATAAGTTTATCTATCTATTTATCTATCTATCTATGTATCTTTGTATATATATATTTAACTCTGTTACGGTTGCAAAAATTATCATTTATTGCTGACAAATACTTATACTACTTATGAATGAGTATTTGATATTGTAATAGATTTCTTAGAATTTGTACATAATTCATTGTTATTCAAATGAGAATTGTGTCAATGCAGAATATTTTAATTTCCCATATACTGACAATTATTAATTCTCTCTCTCTCTCTCTCTCTCTCTCTCTCTCTCTCTCTCCGTTCAATTATCAATAAGATTTATTGATATTGAATGTCATTTTGATCAATAAACGGTCATCTTACATATTTAATGTATCTAATTGAGACTTTTGTTTTGTATATTGTATTATCATAGCATAATTGTGGGTGCCCCGCGAGCACAATCAACACTTGAAGCTCAACGCAATGTCAACGAAACAGGTGCCATATACAAATGTTCCTTGATAAATGGAGCCTGCATGCCATATGTATTCGATCGCCATGGCAATCGTAATATCGAAATGTCCGAATATATACTTGAGTCGGAGAAACGAGATTATCAATGGCTTGGAGCAGCTATGGATGGTGGCATCAAAGATACCGATAAACTATTGGTTTGTGCACCAAGATTTATAGCACCAACAACCAGTGATTATCATCTGCATGGCATTTGTTATTGGATCAGAGATACGCTGGGTGATAGCCCGGTTAATGTTACTAAAATATCACCACTGTTACTTAAGCAGGAGCAAGTGAAGGAAGAGAATGATCATAGATATTATAATTATATACTCGCTGAGCAGGGTTTAAGTGCTCATGTTTCCGATGATAATGAAGAATTTTTAATTGGTGCGCCCGGCATACACACATGGAAGGGTTCAGCAATACGGTATCGCAAGAAGAAATTAATCGATGATCCAATTGCCAGTAGACGTGATACAACAAGTAAACGTCGTAAAATACGTGATGCGGATAGTATTGACTATACGCCAGCTGTAACCTATGAAAGTGATGTTCTAAGACCAGAACTCTGGGGTCAACCAGATGATTCGTATTTCGGTTATTCCGTTGGCTCTGGATACTTTGATAGTGCCAATCCAAAGAAATTATTGTATGTTGCCACAGCACCACAGGCCAATGAACAACAAGGCGAGGCCTACATCTTTGATATTCGCAGTAAATCTATAACAAAGCATTTCGTATTTCGAGGCACCCAATTTGGTGAATATTTTGGTTATGCTGTTCTGGCTGAAGATCTCAATGGTGATGGCTTGTCGGATGTGATTGTATCTGCTCCACAATATAGTTTTGAGGACTCGCATGACAATGGTGCAATTTATGTCTTCATTAATCGTGGCAATGTAAGTTGTTTCTATTGAAATGAGTCACACACTCGATCAGTCAGTCAGTCAGTCAGTCACACAATTGTTAAATGAACTCACTCACTTTTTTTATGGTATTGATTACAGTTTAATTTTGAACGGATACAAATCGAGTCACCAGTGATCGAAAGCGGACGTTTCGGCACCACTTTGACGCGTTTGGGTGACATTAATCATGACGGTTTCAATGGTGAGTGTTTCTCAAGTACTCATTGCTACATTTACATTGTGTTTCATTGTCTTGTTTATTTCTAGATATTGCTGTGGGCGCACCTTTCCTCAAGAATGGTGCGGTCTTTATCTTCATGGGTGATGAGAAGGGCATTCGTCAACAACATAGTCAACGCCTCGATTCACCACTTGCCGCAACGCAATCCCAATATGGTACACATATGTTTGGACATGGTCTTTCTAAGGGTTCAGATATCGATGCAAATGGTTTCAATGATCTTGCTGTGGGTGCACCAAATGCAGAAAGTGTTTTTCTATATCGTGCATATCCGGTAGTCAAAATTGTTGCTACAGTTCGACCCAGGACTCGTGAAATAAGACCAGAACAGTCGCGATTTACAGTGACCGCTTGCTACGGCATTGAAACGACTTCGTCTAAGATCATACAACAAGATTTAGCCATACGTCTAGTCATTGATCCACAAGTAAAGCGAGCTAAATTTACTCAATCGAAGACAAACGAATTATCCTTTAATGCTCCTGCTGGCACCACTCAGCAGTGTCGAGAATTTGAGTGTGAAGTACGTTACAGTGTTGAGGATATCTTCAAACCAATTGAACTGGAAATGCATTATGATTTAATCAAAAAAGTGCCTGATTCTGAAGGTGAGTTTATTAGAGAGATATTTTTCCGAGTTTATCTAATGTGTTATGTGATGAAATTCTCAGATTTCTGTGATACCTGTGCTGCTATTGATCCTGCAGAGCCTAAAGTTTATACTGAGAAAATTATATTCAGTACAGGCTGCGCTTCAGTTTGTGTAGCAGATCTAATGCTCAAGAGCAGTGGTTTGACGTAAGTGTACAACTTAAGTGGTCAATTCAAGATCATTTTGTAATATGAGTTCCTCTTTGCAGATCGGATTACATTCTGGGTAGCAGCAACACTCTCAAGATTAACTATGAAATCGTCAATAATGGTGAACCAGCTTATCTACCTCAGATAAACATAACCTCATCGAATCGCATGAATTTTGCCAAAATACCATCGAACTGTAGAGTGGCGAATGTTATTGTTTTGGTTTGTGATCTCAATCGTGGTCAACCCATGGCCAGAGGTTCTAAGGATACAATAAGCGTAATCTTTGATGTCAGCAGTATAAGGGGTGAGAATATGGTCATCACAGCTGAGGTCTTCAGCACTGGTGAGGAAAAATACATGGCTGATAATATATTGCGTGATGTTATATTACTTAAAGAACACACTGAAGTCGAGGCAACTGGGTAAGTTTCTATCTATCTATCTATCCATCTAATGATTGTGAAGTCATAGTCATATTGAATTTGAAATGAATATTTTTTTCTAGTGCTCAAACGAATGCTCAAATTGATTTGGAGCATTACAAGAATTCTGCCGAAATCATAAACAATTACGAGATCAAGAGTAATGGTCCTAGTACAGTTGGTGCTTTGGAAGTAGTATTCTATATACCAGTTGCGTATAAAGTTAGTGGTGTTACAGTTCCAATTATTGATGTCTCTAATCTAACAATGCAATCGGTCTATGATGGACAATTGGTTGGAATTGATCTACTAGATCAAAACAATACGCAGATACTTATGGAGACCATTGAGATCTCAACAACGACAGGTGTCAATCATGCTCAAAAGACTGTTATCACGCACAACAATCAACAGTATGACGCTATCAAAAATGGTTATGTGAATGAAATGACAACCTTTGAATCAGATTCCGTGGCTTCAGCAGCGATGACAAGACGTCGTAGTCGTCGCGAGTTGGCTGCACTAACTGCCTCACGAGATCACTATGCACGTATATCCAATGCAAGGGCCCATGATCTCCTGAGTGAAGATTTTAAAGGAAAACTACCCGTCAATCGAACTATTGTTTTTAATTGTCGAGATCACGAAATGACAACTTGTGTTCGTGCTGTTATGCGTGTACATAACTTTAAACCAGAGAAACCGATTACGGTTCGCATGCACTACAATGTCAATCTGAATGAGGTCAATGAGGTACTCATTGAACCATGGGAATTCTTTGTAATACTCATCGATTTGGGTGTTACAAGAATTGGAGCGACCGCCGCTCAATCATTGGTCGTAGTTAGTAAAATCGAACCTAATATTATATCGAAACATCAAATGTATAGTACACTCATTTGGGTAATAATACTTGCCATTCTTGGGGGTCTTCTGCTGCTGGCAGCTATCACCTATGCCATGTATAAGGTATGCTTAAATTTAATTGACTGTTATTCAAGAAATAACATTGTTTGTTTATTTACTTAATTTCAGCTTGGATTCTTCAAACGTGCCACAAAAGAGGAAATGGACAAGTTAGTACATCAAGGACAGGTTGAACCTGAAGCTGAAAACCTTAACAGTAGTAGTAACTAAATCCAATCTAATCTAATCTAAATATACATATGTAGAAATTAATGTGATCTTATTGTAAATTTCAAATGGAATTGAAGCAGTGCTTTTTGTTTAGAATGACACACATCACAGTCGAAATGTTGTTCATTATTTTAAATAATTTGTTTAGTTTTATTTTTATAATTTTTTATAATTTAATATTTTGTATTTCAAGCAATTTAAAGACGATACCAAATGTTACCTTTACCTTTTAGAGAGTTAAAAAAAAAATAATATATTATAGTCTAATCAAAAGGATTTTTGATTAAATTTAATTAATTGAGAAAAATAAGAAAACATAAAATGTTTTTTTTACGTTTAATATTTGTTCCATAGTTTTACAATAACAAAAAAAAGTGTCATTGCCATGTAAATAGTATCTATATATAAAAATATATATACTTATTAATTACGTATATTTGTCTTAGTTTGTAAAGCGGCAATTTTTCTATAAAATAATTCAAAAAGACTTTAAGAGCAGAGATGATGGAAATGATGATCATGATGAGATGTTTATTTTTTAAAATATATTTTTAAGATTTGAAGATTTTTGTTGTACAGTTTGTATTTATCATACTATATAGTTAAAAGTATTAAATTATATGTAAATAAATAAATAAAAATATATATATATATATTTTTTTTTTTGTTGTAAAACATTTTGGGAATAAATTATCAGAACCAGGGGACCGGAGCTTTGCTCGTGTGTAGATAAGAATCGCATTATTAATCAGCCAAATCGGTATAGCTGCTTCCAAGATACATTATTTATATATTTACAAGAATTGCTCGTTTAAATAATTAAGATAGCATTGTAGTTTTAAGGATAGATGAAATTAATGAATTAAAATACTTTGAATATTCCAATAAATATTATAAAATTGTTGGTAAGATTGAGTGTAAGGCAGGAACTAGTCATCTCGTTACTGCCATCTCATTTTGACCTATAACATACCCAATAATTATAGCTGTTTCGAGAAACTGGTATTTATAAATACATAATTCCAAGACTTTCTTAGAAAATAAGTCAGAAAATTATTTCATTTCTAAGTAATAGTTTCCTAGGAATTGAAATTTGCTCTTTTGTAGACCATCACAATAATATGGTAATACACTGCTGTTCCTTCATTTCATAGCCCAGTAACAACATTTACATGATGACCAGGTTGTGGTGGGATCCTATCCGTGGAAATCATAAAACCTTAAAGTAATTTATTAGCTCCATTTGAAATAAAGTGTTTTTCATGTCGATCCGAAGATCGTAGTAGAAATAATAATACATAGAAGGTAATGAGGAGAAGACCTTGGAACATGTGCTTTGCTACTTGTCGGCATTCATAAGAATTTGGAGGAGATTTTTTTTTTGGTAAGTCGTTTATGACAACAACTAAGTAGCATGACTTAATTAGAATCCGTAAAATTTGATTGATCCATCTAAACATTTCTACTTCGCATATCGAGTCCAAAATCCTTGTAGTTATAATAATTGAAGGTCGGTCTTCATAAGAAAATTATGTTATTATGTTATAATTATCTACATAATCTGGGTACCTGGACATACATTGGGAACGAAGAAACAGATGAACTCGCCAGGAAAGGATCTGCTAACGGCCTCATTGGACCACAGCCATTCTGCGGGCTGCCTTGAAATTCGGCTAGACTCAAACTATGGCTCGATGACAAAGCGCATCGCTATTGGGTTGACATAAAGAATATTAAAGTTGCTAAAGTCTTCATACCAACTAGATCTCTCAAAAAAAGACATAAATTACTGGAACTGACACGGACAGGTGTTCGATAGTCTCAGGATTCTTGTTGCAGAGTAATGCAACATTTTACATAACATGCGGATCAGTGGTAGAGATGTGTGTAGACTCCTACATTGAAAATCAGTACTTGGAAACAGTTGCAATTGCAGATTTTTTTCCGAAGAAAATATTGAAATTCCTTATCTCCGAAGGACTGCGATTATAGGGGTTGTCAAAATAGGCCCACTAGCGGCCGCAGTGCCGAGATGTATTAGTTCCCGCCCTTCCCCTAATCTAATCTAATCTTCTACTTGTAAGAACTTGACACTTGTAACAACACGCAAGGCGTACCTTGGATTCGTAAAATTTGACATTCTACAATATTGTAACTGGCTAATTCTAAGATTTGAAAATATTATTGTAGTTCCCGTAGTTACACTCGCTAAAACATATCAAAATGAGGACTCCATCTGGTCTGACTTGGCATCTTACGCCTAGCATAGTAATTAAAATTATATACATACGTGCATTGTTTTGTTTTCTGATAATATTACTTGGCAAACATGATCTTAACTTTGCTTCGGGGTACATTGTATATGGTAAATTGATAAGGGATTAATTTTCAGAGAAAACAAAGTGAGACTTACTGACGCATATGCCTTAGTGGAATGCGATAAATGAATGTGGTTTTCTCAGAGTAATATTATTCATAAAATTCAGTTTGTGTTTGTTTTTTAAATCAGTTCTTGTATTTCATTTGAATTGAAAGCAGTGAAGAAAAATATCCATAAAAATGCGGACTAATGGAATTTATATAATAATTTTATTGCAAATATATGTCACAATTCGAATGGTAGTTGGTTTTAATATATCACCGGTACCAAATGAACAATTTAAATATCCAGAAAAAAAAACAAAAGAAAGTACTTACTTTGGTTATTCTCTGGTACTACGGGTAAATAGTATCATTATTGGAGCACCACGAGCAAATGTCAGCACTAATGGCAGTGTCATAAGTCCTGGGGCTGTGTTTCGGTGTTCACTTCAAACAACTGCAATGAAGCAGGGTTGCACGCGTCTTGCCGTGGATGAACGTAATAATTCTTATAACGAAGTCGGTTTTCCATTCAAAATCTATATAAAATACAAGAGAACTCATGCTCTTTTTTGATGTTCTTTAGAGTGTTAAAGAAAAACATCCATTCTGGAATGATACAAGCAGTTATATGAAAAATGTAAATCGGAATAATTCATATTTGGGTGCTACAATGGACGGTGGTCCTGGTGAAAAGGATCCATTGATGATTTGTGCACCGCACTTCAGTGCTTCTAATGAAGGTTTTGATGGCATGCAAGGCATTTGTTATTGGACACGAAATTTCAATTCGGCGGATTTTATAAAATATCGTTTTCTTATGAATGCTTGGAGTAAGTAAAGTAATCTGTGAAAAGGAGAATAGAGTTGTAATTGGATTGTATTGTTTTAATAGAAAACCAAAGACGTTTTTATCATGATTTAGCACAAATGGGTTTCAGTGCAGAGGTTATCAATAATCATACTGCTATAATGGGAGCACCCGGTGTCGATAATTGGCGAGGTGACTTGTCTAACTTGTCAGTTTCTTGATTTAATAATTTATAAAATAATATTCATATCTTATGACTCAGGTACATCGGTGCTCTTCAATGGTAAATTACAAGTAAATAAAATATTTAACAAAGGACATGGTTACATTGGTTATGCTGTTTCTGGAGGACATTTAAATGGTAGCAATCATGAAGAAATAATGTTTGTCGCTTCTGCTCCACATGGTGAATCTTACAAAAATAAAGATGTTTCTGGATTGGTAAGGAATTTGTCCCTAAAAGAAGTTTACAGATAGTTCTGTATATATACATGCATTTTCAGGTTTATATCTTTAATAAAAACAGAGTGTTAAAGTTCTTGCTTGAATCAGAAACTGAAGATTTTGGTGAATATTTCGGTTATGCTGTTCAAGTTGAAGATGTGAATAGTGACAGATGGGATGACATTTTAGTGGGGGCTCCTTTTCATGTGGGAGTTCATAGCAATTGTACTGATTGTTCAGATGTCGGTGTTGTATATTTGTATAAAAATACAGCCAAAGATAACTATTTTGGTCGATTATCTTTTGAGAAGCACATAATTAAATCTCCATTTGGTTCGGAGGCACGATTTGGTTCCAGTATAGCTAAACTTGGGGATATCAATTTGGATGGCTATAATGGTGAGTGAAATGCATTGCCAATTGAGTAGTTCATATATTGTATATTACCCATGAATCATTTGAAGATATTGCCATTGGTGCACCATTTGCTTATGGAACTGGAGCTGTTGCTATATATTTTGGCAGTGCAAATGGTCTTAAGACTGATCCCTCATCTATTCAAATACTGAAACCAACAGAACACTATCAGAAGAGTATGTTTGGATTTGTGATATCCCGAGGTGTGGACACCGATCGAAATGGTTACAACGATCTTGCTATAGGAGCACCTCTTAGTGAATCAGTTTTCTATTATCGAGCTTATCCAGTTGTCGAACTTATGGCGACTATTAATACTACGAAAGTATTGATTCCATTAGATTCGAAAGAATTGAAAATTATAATTTCTTATGGATTTAAATCAAAATCGACAAATGTCAAGAGGGTCAACATTTTTCTGGATATAACTTTGGATAAACAGTATGGACGATTTAGTTTTCTACCCTTAAATTCTGCAACTTTACGAATTACCAAAACTGCCACCACCAAAATTCAATATGATACATTGATCGCTCAATACAATGGTGCTCAAGTGCGTCGTGACATATTTCAGGAAATACCCATGCATATCAAAATTAGTTTAGTAAATGATGGCAAAAATGCTGGACAAAGTAAGCATCCATTTTATATATATTAATTTAAAGTGATAACACCATATTGTTAACTTCAAGAATTTTGTGAAAATTGTGTTGCCGCCTCCTCCGAGATAAGCCCACAACAAAAGAACACATATCATATTGTTTATTATGATCACAAATGCAATGGTTCTTGTCGATCGGTTGATCTCTCGATAAGTCATGCTATAGTGCCGTAAGTAAAGTAAAATCATATCCTTTTTAAATTATACAATACAATAATACGTATATCTGTGTAAGCAGGCTGGACATCACATTTGGTTTAAACCAAACCATCACTGTACATTATGAGATAATGAACAAAGGTGGTCGTGCTTATCAACCTCAGCTCATTATTGAGACCAATCCGATCCTTAATTTCAAAAAATCACAATTGTGTTCACCATTTGGATCAGCAGTAACATGTGATTTAATTAAATTTGAAAATGAGACCAGTGAAATTCTAATTGTTAAAGCCACTTATGAAGTAAGTGAGTCGATAGATTGTGATGAGATCTTGATTACAGCAAATGTTGGAAGTATTACATCGGATGAATATCCAGAAGATAATAGTGTAAAGAATCGAATTAGAGTATATAGACATTCTGTTTTAGAATTGTTGGGGTAAGTACAATAGATTTTACATATTATCAAGATTTATTAAATTTTATAATTGGACTTCTTTCAGAAAATCCGAAGTTAATACAATTGAATTAAATGATACCAACCTTATATATGATTTAGAATATAAATTAGAGGTAAATAACTCTTTCCAAGTTCCAGAACCCCTTACCAGTATTGTATTTTTTTCCTGCAGTTTACGAATTTGGGACCCAGCAAGTTAAAAAATGTAAACTTAACCATAATGATGCCATATCAATTTAATGGAAACAATTTTATTCAACTTAATGAAACCACTATAGAAATAGATCATCAGATCATTGATTTTATACCAACTACACAAAATTTATTTCAACATCAAAATCAAACTGATGAATATCACTTAACTGAAAGAAATTCACTGATATCTGAATTTAAGCTGAACCCTGAAGCTTTGAAAATATGGGATTGTGACTCAATTGATGGCATCAATTGTTTACAGAGCAATATATTATTTGGTTTCATCAATCCAGGTGATCATAAAATAATAAATATTAATTTGAGATTATCTTCAAGGGATTTTAAAAAGTCTAATACTGAGACTTGGTTGTTGAAATTAAATGCAAGTTTTACAGTTGCTAAAAGGTATGTAATTCTCTCACATTTGCTTAATAAAACCAGGGTAGACTAACAAAACTATATTATGATTATGTGAAACAGTAACTACAGTGATATCATAACCAAAATTAAACTACAACCAATCATAATACACAATTATCAAAGACCAAAATTACCTCTATGGATTTGGATTATATCGGGGGTTATTGGACTTTTCTTGTTGTCTATAGTGATTTGGTTCCTAGTGAGGAAGGGTTTCTTTAAACGCCAAACAAAGGAAGAGATGGAAAAACGTTTAGTCGAACAAATGGAACAAGAATATATAAGTGCTGAAATTCAACGAAATATTCGGGAATCTTTTCGAAAGGATGCAACAGAAGAACTTGATAAACTCTTCAGTTCATAAGCAAATAAAATATTGTATTGTACTATATTTGATAAAAACTTTCAATACTGTACTTAAAATTATAGAATATTTTATTTTTACAATACTAACAATCTTTTACATACTATTGATAATAATGTACCTCATATGAGGAATTATATATTATATATATATATTATATGTGCGCGTCACATTCATTTGATTATTCATTACTGTTGGTGCAAAATTTAATTGTTAAATTGGGAAAATTTTTATTAAATTAAATGTAAGTAATTATTTGATGAAAATATGCATGTTTTACAATAAGTTTTCTATACAATAGTCGAAAATGCCTCGTGGAACAAGTATTTCTGAACAAGATCGAGGAATCATATTGGGAATGCGGGAAAGTGGTGCCCAAATAAATGAAATAGCTTCTAAAGTTAACAGGCATAGAAATACCATAGCTAACTTTTTAAAAAACCCAGGTAGCTATGGCACAATCAAACGTAGTGGCAGAAAAAGAGACATCGACTCTAGATGCAAACGCCGAATCCAACGTTTAGCAGATGTTGATTTAATGAGCACTGGACAGATAGGGAGTCACATGGGTCTCAATATTTCGAGAAGTAGGATTCTTCAAATAATACACGAAAATCCCGTCATTAGATATGATTCTATGTCACCTAAACCTATGTTATTAAGTCGGCATATAAACGCACGCTTAGCATTTGCTACTAAATACCAATTTTTGGATAAAGAGTGGCGTAACGTCATGTTTAGTGATGAAAAAAAATTTAATTTGGACGGTCCTGATTGCTGCAAAAAATATTGGCGTCATCTGGGTCAGCCAAGGCGAACTTGTCACACTCGTGTACATGGTGGAGGATCGGTAATGGTTTGGGCTGCATTTAGTTACAAGGGAAAGACTTCAATGTGTTTCATATCAACAAAAATGAATGCGGAGATGTACATCGATCTATTGGACAACGAGTTAATAGAATTTGCAAATCAGCTTCATGGAAATGATTGGACATATCAGCAAGATAACGCGCCAATACACAATGCAAAGGTCACTAAGACATATTTTTCATCCAAAAATATTCCAGTACTGGACTGGCCACCTGTAAGTCCGGACCTTAACCCCATTGAAGACATCTGGGGAATTCTCTCCGCCAAAGTTTTTAGGAATGGAAGACAATTTGACACAGCAAAGGAGCTTAAAACTGCAATACTACAAGAATGGGCTGAAATCAGCCCAAACACGCTGAAATCGTTAGTAGACTCCATGCCATTTTGTCTCAATATGGTGAAAATTCAAAGAGGACATCATATTAGTTATTAATATTCTTATTTGATATAACATTGCTACGTTTGAAAGAAAAAAAAAACATATTATGCCTAATAAGCGTATAATGCACATATAATTCTTTATAACTGTGAATTTCTTTGCTTCAATGTTTTTATATATTTTTAATGCATATTGAATTTAAGTTTTATTTGGTCTAATTACTATGAATTTGAGAAATAAAACTCCATACTTTACATTTTCATAACTCTTCTTAGCCAAAGAAAAATCAAACAAAAAGGCATGCACATATAATTCATCATATAATGTATATATAGAATTCTAGATACTCTTAGTATAATATTCATATATGTACATATATGTATACATATTTCTTAAAGAGTCGAAAGTATTTTAATTTGTTGATAAAAAGTTGATTCACGTTTCCTGTTTTAAAAATTGAATTTTTTATGATGTCATATACCATTTGTGACATGAGAATTTATTTCATTGGTGAATATTTCGGTTATGCTGTTCAAGTTGAAGATGTGGATAGTGACAGATGGGATGACATTTTAGAGGGGGCTCCTTTTCATGTGGGAGTTCATAGCAATTGTACTGATTGTTCAGATGTCGGTGTTGTATATTTGTATAAAAATACAGCCAAAGATAACTATTTTGGTGGATTATCTTTTGAGAAGCACATAATTAAATCTCCATTTGGTTCGGAGGCACGATTTGGTTCCAGTATAGCTAAACTTGGGGATATCAATTTGAATGGCTATAATGGTGAGTGAAATGCATTGCCATTGCCATTGTTGATATATTGTATATTTCCCATGAAACATTTGAAGATATTGCCATTTGTTTATGGAACTAGAGCTGTTGCTATATATTTTGGCAGTGCAAATGGTCTTAAGACTGATCCCTCATCTATTCAAATACTGACCCCAACAGGACACTATCAGAAGAGTATGTTTGGGTTTGAGATATCTCGAGGTGTGGACACCGATCGAAATGGTTATGTGAATCAGTTTTCTATTATCAAGCCTATCCAGTTGTGGAACTTATGGCGACTATTAATACTACGAAAGTATTGATTCCATTGGATTCGAAAGAATTGAAAATAATTATTTGTTATGAATTTAAATCAAAATCGACAAATGTCAAGAGGGTCAACATTTTTCTGGATATAACTTTGGATAAACAGTATAGACGATTTAGTTTTCTACCCTTAAATTCTGCAACTTTACGACTTACCAAAATTGCCACCACTAACAATCAATGTGATATGTTGATCGCGCAAAATAATGAAACCCAGATGCATGAGATCGCTCAGGAGATTCCGATGAACGTTAAAATAAGTTTAGTAAATGATGCCAAGAATGCTGGAAAAAAGTAAGGATACAAACATTTGATATTTTAATAAGAGAAACACATTTGTTAAATAATTTCAACCCCCATTATTTTGTGCAAATTGTGTTGCTGCCTCTTCCGATCTATATTCAAAGCAAATGAACTTATCTCATTTAGTTTACTATGATCTCCAATGTAATGAAGTTTGTCGACCGGTTGATCTCTCTATAAGATATGCTATAGTGTCGTAAGTTTATTATAACAGTATATCTTTTACTGATAGGATTATGATATGATTTGTAAATTGTATTTCAAGGGAAAACATCTCATTCGGTTTAAACAAAACCATCATTATGGGATAATAAACAAAGGTGGTCGCGCTTATCAACCTCAGCTCATTATTGAGACCAATCCGATCCTGCATTTCAAAAAATCTCAATTATGTTCACCATTTGGATCAGAAGTCATTTGTGATTTGAATACATTTGAAAATGAGACAAGTGAAACTGTGAATGTTAATGTCACTTATGAAATAAATGTTTTGATAGATTATGATGAGATCTTGATTACAGCAAATGTTCGAAGTATTACATTGGATACATATCCAGATGATAATGATGTTAAGAGTCGCCTTAGAGTTCATCGACATTCTGTTTTGGAATTATTGGGGTAAGTTAAATTGATCAGGATCTTGGAAACAAGTTTTTAAGTTGTGACTTTTTTCAGAAAACCTCAAGTAAATACGATTGAATTAAATGATACCAACATTAAATATGATTTGGAATATAAGTTTGAGGTAAATTACTTTTTTTCATAATATTCCAAGTTCTAGACCCCCTATCAATTTCTCTTGCAGTTTACAAATTTAGGACCCAGCAAGTTAAAAAATGCAAGCTTAACCATAATGATGCCATATCAATTTGTTGGAAACAATTTTATTCAGCTCAATGAAACCAATATAGAAATAGATAATCAAATCATTGATTTTAAACCAATTACACAAGATTTATTGCAACATTAAAATCAAACTGATGAATATTTCTTAATTGAAAGGAATTCACTTATATCTGGTTATAAACTGAACCCTGAAGGCTTAAAAATGTGGGATTGTTACTTAATTGATGGGATAAGTTGTATACAAAGCAATATATTATTTGATGCCATTAATCCGGGGGATCATAAGACCATAATATTAAATTTCAGAATATCTTCAAAGGATATTAAGAAGTTCAATGCTGAAACTTGGTTGTTAAGGTTAAATGCAAGTCTTATAGTGGCTGAAAGGTATGTAATTTTTTCGCATTTAATAAATAAGACACAGGAACTACAGTGATATCATTACTGAAATTAAACTACAACCTATAATAAATAGTACATAGTTATAAAAAGTCAAAGTGTCCTCTGTGGA
Source organism: Amiota communis (assembly GCA_037043315.1). NCBI lineage: Eukaryota > Metazoa > Arthropoda > Insecta > Diptera > Drosophilidae > Amiota > Amiota communis. The sequence continues at coordinate 3,387,392 of JBAMAV010001387.1, read as the reverse complement.
TTTGGATCATATCGGCCATGATTGGACTTTTGCTACTGGCCATAATGATTTGGTTCCTAGTGAGGAGAGGTTTCTTTAAGCGTCAAACAATGGAAAAGATGGAAAAACGATTCGTCAAACAAGTGGAGCAATCCGAAATTCAGAGAAACATTCGGGAATCGTTTAGAAAGGACGCAACAGATGAAAACCAGGAAGAAAATTTTCATTCACATCTATAGATGTTCAGTTTAATAAAAATTTCAAACATTTTCCATTACATTCTTAAAAGATGAAAATTGTTTTATAGACGATCAAATTTAAAATACTGTTACATATACTATCAGTTTTCCTTTTCCTTTTGTGTATATTGGATTTCATAAATGATATACATACAGTGGCAAACAAAAATAAGAACAGCAGAAGAACAAAACGATTTGTATGATCTTATCAGTTTGATTGCTAACTGTTTATCATTTCTAATTCTCTTTTGTCCGATATTTCCTTACCTTTTCTCTCGCAATGATTATCATGTAAGTGCAGCTATATAAATTAGTCTGCCTGTGTCTCTTCAACTGTGCGTGCGTATCAGATACGAACGGTGTTCGATCATTAATTGATAATAATAAGAATAAGATTACTGTGTTATTTTCAACAGTGAATTATTTTAAAAACAATTAACAACTAAGTGCATTGAGTGCTATTGAAATATTGCTAGTATGGTATGTGAATGATATAATAGATTTTTTAATGAAAACCAATATTTTTTTCTTTCTTTTATGAATTTATTTAAATTTTATAAGTATATTAAGGGTCTACTACTACTATATAAAATTTATTATATCGATTTATTGTATCAACATGGCAACTTCAAGCCCTTGATTTAATAAGCTTTAAATACTTTTATAGAAATGATTCATTATATTCTGTGATATTTAATACAATCAAAATATCAAATAATTACACATATTTCACACTTTTTGAATGCTTATTTAGAATCTTTTCCTATAAACTTAAATATATTCATTGCATCAATTTCCCTCCTTAAAAATTCATTACCATAACTTGCTCTAGAGATTTTATAATAATTTAATCAAAGCAATCAATAAGTTTTTCATTTCTCTTTTGAGTTGAAATTTCCAAATTTGATGAAACAAAAAGCTTAGTCAAGTGAAATTAACAAATTGTATTTATTCATATATGTACGAGCGTAGTGTATCACCAAATCGAATCAGTTTAATGTGAAGTATTCAAACTGTTCGAAGTAGCAGTAATAATAATATCATTTGTGTGTTTTTATCATTTAATCGCTATTGATGATGACATCATTATCATTTCTAATTATCTTTTGTTTGATATTTGCTTACTTTTTATGTCGCAATAATTATCATGTAAGTGCAGCTTTATAAATTAGTCTGGCTGTGTCTCTTTCTACTGTGCGTCTTTATCAGATTCAAGCGGTGTATGATTAGTGATGACAATGAAAATAGTTTTTATCAACATTATCAACAACAATATGTACCAACAATTAGATGAACAGTTAATTTAACTGTACATAAGTATAATTAACTAAATGATAAGTGCGTTAATATTAATTAAAAGATAATAATGGTATGGTATATTTCATTCTGATAGCATTATTTTTCAAAACATCATCGAATACATAGGTTTTATTATGCACCCATATAATAATAAAGTTACAGAAACTTGAGATTGATTATTAAAATCACAACTTATTAACAACTTAAATCAACAAAATTATATGAAATTATCTAATTATAATTATAAATTCTATGTAAGCACATTTGTTTCTATCCTCAGTTGGGATTTTAAATATGTTTATTTATTGTTAATAAATCGTCATGATCTGGGTTTCCGGCTATCCATTTCCAAGCAATGCTTATGAAATTTAGTGATCTTTTGTCCCTTAGTTTGAATGTCAGGTTATTAATGGCTTGTTCGCTGTTTCTTATCTCTTCTTTTAAATATGGAAATAAGAGTGGTATATTTTTGAAGAAATTATTTTGAATGTTGTCCGTAATGATGCTGGATTCGGTAAGGTTGATAATGTGGAAGATCTTGTAAGTCCCTATTCCGATTATACCTAGAACTTCTTCTATGGTAACGACTTTGGACTTTGACAATGAACCATCAGACAAATGACTGCCGAAAAGGATTAACGTACAAGAAGGGGTTAGGTAGAAAATAGTTTTTTTATTTTTCATAATATTTTTTTTGTGTGGTTTAGTTTATATTTTTAAGCAATACTTTTTCAATATCTATGGTAATAGTGTAATTTTTATTTTTTCTTTGACTACTTCTTCTCTGTATCTTTTGGAGAGTTTGATTCCCAGTCTTTTATTTTACCTTACGTAAATTTCGTCTCCTATTTGTATCGTAAAAAAGGTCTACCGAAGAACAAGACAACTGGTGTTTTCCCAGTAACGGGAATTGTTTGATTGTATTCATTTACAGACAAATCTATTAGTTCTTCATAAGTTGTGTGGGAACTTCTTGTTTTAAACATTTCATAATGTCAACCAATGTAGAGTGTAATCGTTCTACTTGATCGCTTTTTTAATTCATTACCTAACATAAATACTATTGGTTGGGCATTAAAGGGTTTTTCGTTGTCAAAGACTTTTCCTTTCAGTATACTAAAATAAATTAGAACTTCTCTTAATGGCTTCTTTCTGTCACTGATATTCTTCCCTTTTATTTTTTTTTTACTACTGCTAATTTAGAGAAAAGTAAGGAATATATGTTTATTTGTGGAAAAAATATATTGTCCAGGATATTCAGGAGATAGTGTTATTAAGGGTTGGTCTTATTTATTTTCTTTACATATTTTGTATATCTTCGTGACTTTCTTTATTTTCTCTGCCACGGCGGCGAAATCATATTTTCCTATTATTTGGACTCTATTCTCCTTATCATTTCTGTGGGCGTGACTATGGGATTCTAAAATAATTCTACCCTATTCTGGAATATTTTTTACGTCTTACGTGTATTAGTTGTGTAAATCTGATTTTATAGTTGCTAAAAATAACGGGTATATTGCTGAGATTTTTAACATTATTGATTCTGTGGTTTTTATAACATTGATTATGTCTGGATTAAGATGTGTTTTTCTTAAAGTAAATTCAGTGAAGTCTCTGTGAATTCTTTTCTTACTATTGTATGTCTATGGTACATTGGAAAGACAATTTCGAAATTATATTGGGGTGTTCGTTATTGTACACCTCCAATTGTGCCTTCCATCTTTTCATTTTGACATTTGGGTTCTTATTGCTGAGAGCGAAGGTTAAACGTTGGTGATCAATAGAGATTTTTTCTTTTTTTTTTTTTTGACCCGCAAAGGAAGCATTTTATTGCAAGCATCTCTTTCTACTTTTCTGCAAAGGTTTCATCAGATCTACTTTAAGTTCTTGAGAGGAAAGTACGGCACCTAAAGCATAATTAGAAGCATCAGTAGTTACTTTGGGATAATAAAGTATAACATCATCTGATATTGAAAATATTTTGGAATTGTTGGAAAACCTCTATTTGATGCGCCAATAGATTTACGATTGTTTTTTTAGACAAATTCTTTGGAATTGTCCGCATTCTCCTTGAGAATTTCCGTGAAAGGTTTTGCAATTTGCGCGTATTCTTTTATGAATATTTAATTATTTTGTTCCACTATATTTGATTGTAATGTTATTATTTTTTATTTATTTTAAATTGCCTATAACCGAAAATTATTATTTCAGAAATTTTTAATAAGTAGTAGCTTTCTAAAAAAAAGTAGCATAGCCGCTTAAAGCTCGAATATTATATGTATTTATAAATTTAGCTGATGTAATAGTACATTATATACTTAGTGATTTTCGTCATTGCTGCAGACAATTCCCGATTGCTGCTTATTAGCTGTAATTCGATGCCCTTCTGATATTGTTTGAGACGATCTCGTCGTTCTTTTAATTGCTACAATTTAATTATTTTGTATTTTATTTGAATTTAATATAATTTTTTTTAAAATTTTCAACGGTCTATTCAAACGAACTAAAAACGCCTAGATGCATCCGTGCATTTTAAAAAAAGCTCAGTGGCGCCATCTCCCGCTGTATAAGGCATTTTGTGTTCTCTCCCCCGTTCCCCGTCGAGCAATAATTTTGTTAACAAACCGAGCTTGAATCAACATTTTAAATTTAAAACAAAAAGTGTAGCATACTTTTTCTGCCACTTTCACAGTTTGATGGTCAGCTTTAGTGCTGCTAAAACTGTAATACAGTTTTATTTTACACAAATCATTTCTTTAAATATTGACTTAGGACATGTTTCTTTGAATATAAGTTTATTTACCCCATTTCTTTATGGAACAAAAATGATGCTCTTCTATGTATGCAACACTATTTTTTTTTTGCATATTTCCAGTTGCTTGCTATAAATTCTGCATTTCTGTTTGCCTAGTTGAAATTTTATATTACGGTACGCCATACTTTTTTTTTCTTACTACTTTTTTAAAAATTGATAACTGAATTTTCGTTTATAGGCAATTGGAAGGAAATAAAAAATAATAAAATTAATTTAAAAACAAAGGAAAAAATATTGAATGGCATAGAGAAAAAAAGATCCTAGAACTAATATTAAAATGACACGACCTTGAATTATCTGTACCATTTAAAGATTACTTTAAATTCACTTTTAGTATACAAGAAAAACTACAATAATTTACTATGATACAATTAAAATTGATTTTTTCTCTTTATTTTGTTTCTGAAGTATTGATTTTCATAATCATTGATTTACATTTTTTTTGAAATACATATTATTGCTAAATCTTTAACATTAAGTAAAATGCATAGATATTAACATTATACATACAGGAGGAGTAGGAGGAGGGACAGACAATTCATACGTAATAAATAATAATACAATAATTTAAAATTTAAGTTCTTTTTCTTTTAAATGCTTAACTAAAATAATAAAATTTGTATATATTAGACAAGAAGATACAATATTTTTTCTAATTGTTTCTTATAAAATATTTATACATATTATACGTAGTATTCTAAAGATAATAGTTATGTGTATGGTATATACAAATTTTGATAGTTTTAATAGTGTTCTTTCTATATGGAAAATACATATGTCTAGTACATAGTACAATAATAAATTAATTATATATATTTCTATTGATTGGACAACAAACACAGATACATTTCATTTGGTTTTTTGTTTTTTACAATACAATAAGAGTATCTTGTTGTTTATAGTTTTAGATGCATTTCTTTTTGGGATAGGGAGAGTGGTTGTTTGGTAAGATATGTGAAGTGTTTTTATTTACTTTAAGTATATAGAATCTTAATGTATCCTAACAATTATATATGTAATTAAGTAGCATTGTGTAGTGTATGTTGATGCATAAAATACTATATATAAAGAAGAAATTCTAATATACATATATTTTTGTATGTTTTTTAACTTTATATCTTTTATATCTAACTACAAAAATTGTATGCTTTGTTTTAGTTTTTTTTTATATTCTGTTTTGTTTTGTATGTGTAAATTGATAACAATAAATACATGCGCACATACATAAATCATAAATAAATAAATAAATACAAATATACAGATCTCTATAAAAATACAGAATTATTGTATTGTCAAAATCATCATCGTTTCATTAATTTCATTTTATATCTTTATATCTTTTATATATATGTATATTTCTCTTCTATCTGTTTGTATCGACATAGATACAAACCTCGTACATATGTATATGTTTGCATATTTGATATGATGCCAGTTTAAGTTTTTTTTAATGGACAATTAATAATATTTTATATACAATTAATTACATGAATAGTAGAATTAAAATTCACAATAAGATATTATTTGTTTTGTTACTATCGCCATTCTTTGTCGGGTTGTTTGTCCATCTTAATAACCATAAAAGAAGATTAATGATGATAAAAAGCATTTGACTAGTTTTTCCATCAATCAACAATAAGTTATGATGATCTAGAGTAGTTGGGATTATGACATTAGTATGTGTCATTTATACTTTTCTTTCGGAGGAGAACACAGAATACTTAATCCATACTTAAACTAATCATATGTAACCGGTGAGAAATCTGTAAGTACTGTATATTGTAGTATAGTAGTGTAATTGTGGGGATTAACACATTGTCTCATTATATGGTGGATCTTTTTCCGATTCAGTGCTGCTCTTTATGTTCGATGATAGCTTAGCAATTTCATCTTGTACAAGATGTGTACTTATTTGTGGTATTGCCAATGTGGAGGGACCAGCGGCATCACCGTCTTTGGATTCCTCAGTGCTGGAACTGCTCTCTTTGAGTATGTTCATACCAAGTTTACTAGTGTAGGGTGGTTTAAGTGTTGAAATCAGTTTGGGAGAAACCGTTGAGGGCAAAGCCGCTGCCGTTTCTGTCATTCTTGATGCGCCTTCTGCTGTCGCAATGACATCGATGACAGTTGGCTGCGGTTTGCCTTGGTCCAGACTAAACTGTTTCTTAAGTTGCATGGGTCGCGATGGCAGTACTGGCAGGGCCTGCGTCATTACCGGCGCTGTTGCTGTGCTAAAGTCCAGTGAACTGGTGCTTTCGTCACGCAAGCGTCTCAAATCGGCAGCTCCAACAGAAACTGTTCGCATGGGCTGGTAACGCGCGGTAGCACTGCTGCCAACACCGCCAAGGCTCATACTGATGCCGCCGGCAGATTCAAGTGTTCCGGGGAATGCTGTAGCTTGTGTCAGCGATTGTGTATCACCGGCATCGAGTGATGGCTCAGCAGTTAGTGAAGGTGTGTCCACATTATATGAACCCGTCATCGAGGTGGTTGTTTCATTGGAACTTTGCTTAATAAAACGATATGGATGCGGTGAATAATCGGTATCGGTGCTTGAGTTCTTTTGTAGACTTTCGCTTGATTTCTTAAAAATCCGCCCAGAGCCATCAAATGGCGCATTTAGGAACTCACTGGTAGCACGAGTTGGTACCACAGGCGATTGAAATGATTGTTGTTGTTCCATGGATGAGTTTCTATGCCATGGGCGTTCATTTTTCAAACTAAAGCCTCCAGGACCATCACCACCAATGGAGTCAGTGACTACTAGAGGTCCACTTGTGTCGCTACTATCACCACAACCAATAATGCCACCACTTGCATGCGGTTTCGAAGGTGATAGTTCAATGGCAGTTTCACGACGCAATGGATAACGATGACTATAGTCCACTGAAGTTCCAATCTGCCAAATAATCTTTTGTTAATACATATGTAAATGTGATTATGGGAGGAGATCAACTTACTTCAAATGAACTATTTTCAGCAGCATCATCGACAGAACCGCGTGCCTGAAACAGACCTTCTAGTATCATGTAGTCATTCTCTTCACATTCCTTTAAGTGTTGCTTCTCCAACATGGCAGCGAATTCAGCCCGTGACATTTCAGTCTTTGGTCGATCTAAGGATGCTGCGAAAAAGGTACACCGTGTTTAATAAAATAATTAAATCAGGCTCGCTTAAATTTCAGTTAAGATGCAATAGCATCCGATGAAGACGACGCAGCTAAGCGGCGCATTTGGTGGAATGTGAGGCATATATTTTACAGCTATCATGGTATATGGGTATGTAGATGATGAATTTACATATGTATATGGGATGTATGTATGTATGAATGTTGTTGGTTGGATGTATTGAGTTTGTATGATTTTTTTACAATGGATTTTAAGTAATTTGGATTAGATTTTTGGTATAAAAAACATGATAATTTATGATTATTTTTAGCCAATTTTTACTTGGTTTTGAATTGAGATACAAAATGTTACACTTGGAATAGAGACAAACAAATGTACATAATACTATTATGTATTTATGTATATGTAAGTACATAGTATCAATATATGTACTATATCACCAATGTATGAATAATTTTTATGATCATTGTTATCACTTTGTGTGATACGATTGGGACCTAGGGGCATAGTCCGTCCGTAATTTTCCTTATAAACCAGACATTTCGAGCGGAGAACACCCATATCTATGCATCGTACATAGCTCAGATTTGTCGGAATCTGAGATCCCCGATTATTGGAAAAATAACCTAAGAAATCTAATCTCCGGTTTCAAACTGCTTAATTACTCTTAAGTTTCATCATAATATCCAAACAAAAAAAAATTTTCGAAGCTTGATAAATGTGTGTGTGTGTGTTAAAAAAGATAAATTGGATTAATCGGACTAATATGTCGCATGGACCCGGCCCATATACTATAGTATTATGACTTTTGGTAAATAAATCTTTTAAATGTCTAAACACATTCATAACTTGATTTAAAATAACAATTAACCGATTATATTAAAAAAATTCGAATTGGATATAATATACGAGGATCATTCAATAAGTAACGAGACAAATCACTGTAGCTAAAAATAATTTATTCATTGATTACGAAACTTTGGCAACTTTTCAACAATAAAATTCTGATCGATAATTGGACTTCCCGATTGAACCTCCTCCGAGCGACTCGAAGTGGCCATATTTCGGAAATCATATTCAAATTAAAATGGCAAGGGATTATCTTTTGAATAATGGCAATTAACACCAATAATCTGTATTATATTTGAATTTAAAGTTGTATACCTCTTTAAAAAACACCAATTATAAGGATGGAACCTTGGCATACTGAAATTCTTTATTGTATTGATTAAACAACTAGTTTCTGAGCTACTTTGTTTGTCTTGTTACTTATTGAATGCTCCTCGTACATAGTAGTAGTTACCATATAAAAACTTATATATGATTTTTAGTATGGGTTACTTTAGTAATTCTTAACACATTCAAACAAAAATTCACAATAAATCGATTGGGGAATAACAATTATTTACGCAATACTAGATTTGTTAAAAAGTATGGCGAATTTTGAATTAACACGGGCTACGTATATTCGATTGTGGCGTTATGTTGGTATTTATGTCCCTCACTTATGCTGACAAGGTCGGCCATTTAGAATGTTTAGTTAATTTTGGACAGCGTTTTTGTTTGGACGTCTTCGATTTTTGCTTTTTTCGGTCTTGGCTCATCCGCCAGCTTCCATTATGATGTTTGAGTTTTTTTTTCCCCCATTATAACCATAAAACCATGATTCGTCACCAGTGGCCCTCTGGAGCAAATTTGGGTCGTCGCGGACCTAGTCCAACAGCTCCTGAGCAATGTTAACGCGATACTGTTTTTGGCCGCAATTGAGTAATTTTGGCACAAATTTCGTGGCGAGACCCATCTCTTGCCCAAATCATTGGTTAAAATCGAATGTTTAGGTCCTCAGAAACTTCTCTAATGTTGATTCGATGATTGGCCAGTACTACAGTGTTTTCCAATCAGAGGTGTTATTTTGATATTCAAAGAAAAATGGCATTTTCTGATAAATAAATGATCGGATGTTTATTTCATTATAAAGACGAAGGTATGCCGTTAATAATGGAAAACAACATCAGTCAAATGGCCACCACGACCACGCTTACAGGATCATATCCTTTTCATGAAATTTTCCATAACCAAATCGCAAAGTGGCTGTCCTATGTCCTCGATAGCCTCACGAATTCCATCTTTGAGGTCTTGAATCGACGCTGGGCTGTTGGCGTAGACCTTATCTTTTACGTGGCCCCAAATGAAGAAGTCGCAAGGTATTAAATCACAAGATCTCGGGGGCCGATTGTGATCATCTCTTCGAGAGATAACACGGTCCAGAAACTTTTCCCGTAAAAGATCAATGGTTTCGTTGCTTGAGTGGTACGTAGCGCCGTCTTGTTGAAAGTAAACGTTGTTCAGATCAACACCATCCAATTCCGGCCATAAAAAATCATTAATCATCTCTCGATAGCGCAATCCATTCACCGTAACTCCAGCCTAATTTTCGAAAAAGTAAGGTCCAATGACCCCGCCGGACCATACAGTCACACGTTGAGGACGGAGAGGCTTTTCAAACATAACTCTTGGGTTTTCCGAGCTCCAGATGCGACAATTTTGCTTGTTCACGTAGCCAACGAGGTGGAAATGGGCCTCATCAGTCAAGATGATTTTTCGATGGAAATCTGATCATTTCTATGCATTTCAAGCACCCAATCAGTAAAGACACGATGTTGTTGATGATCGGACGGCTTGAGTTCTTGTGTTAACTGAACTTTATAAGCCTTTATGCAAAATACGGTGTAATGACGATGAGGAATGGACAAACCTGGGCTACTGCAGCAATATTCTCAGTTGTTCTTCAGCGACGTGCACGGGTTTTACTCTTCACAACACTAACTTGTCCCAACATCTCGAATTTTCACACCAATTTCTGTATTGCTGTCCGACAAGGTGCTTCACAATGACCCAAAAATGTTTTAGTTTTACGAAACATCGCTGCCAAATTTTCAACATTTTTATAGTGAATTTTAATAATTTCAATGCATTGTTAAAGCATGTATCGTCATCATATTATTTTTATTAATGGCGTAGTTTCTACTTGTCAAATGTCAATAAATGACAGCTTCAAAAGTGACATCTACCGAAATAGCGGTCTATTCAAAATAACACCTGTTTATTTTCTTCACTTTATTAATGGTTTGGTCTGTTATTGACATGCTCGGGCGTTCGGCACGCTCTTCGTCGTTCACATCTTCTCGGCCCTCTGAGAACATTTTGTACCACCGATAAACGTTGCTATGGTCCAAGGTTGCTTCACCATATACCACGGTCAACATTCGGAATGCGTCCGGTTTGATACAAATTCGTTGATCCACTTTTTTGAATAGGCAAATATCGAAGACGAGCCAAATCACGTTCAAGCAAAACAGCTTTTAAAAATTACCAACGTAACGCAAAAAAAAAAAAATCAATCGAAAATCGAATATACGCAGCCCTCGTAAATTTACCATATTCAGTTTCTGTATGGGGGAAACATTTGAATTCCTTTAGATTGTCACTGATTGATGTAACAAATATAGAACTTATTATATTATATGTAAAAATAAGGTAAATTGGACAACAAACTACTGATAAAACTGTCATGAATATTGTCTATGGTATATTTTTAAGGAAGTTCATTAGCTTGGGTTGGAGTAGGTTGGGGTAGGTGTGTTGGAATTGTTGGTTAATGTTCTGTTCTGTTCTGTCTTGTTTTGTTTTATTTAATTTCATTTAAATTTTGTTTGATTGTTTTTTGATTGTCTTTTTAAGAAACCACACCACCGCAAAATACGCCAAAAACACCATCATCGGTCAACTACTATTGAGTACCGTACTGAACTCACCTTTGTTGCTTTGCAGCGAGACTGTTGGCGAGGCAATCATCGTGTGGCACACATTCTCCAATTCGTCTGTTATGGATGTGTACTCGCTGTGCAGTTTCAGCAATATATTTCTGGAGGGTTTCGCATGCAAGAGTGATTTACCTAGATTCCAAAGGGTGTTTAGGTTTCGTTCGATATGTCAAAAGAATCAAAAATATACGCGAATTAAAAAAAAAAAAAAACGAACAACAGAAACAAAAACCAAATCGAAAACGAAAACCAAGAAGATCAACAAAACTCACGAAATATGCAATTCTTAAGAAAAGAAATTCTTGAGAAATTCCATTTCAGAGTTCAAAGTTGTTTGCATAGACGTGAGTAATTTGGAATCATCAATACAACAATACAACAACATGACACTCAAAACACGACAACAATGGATACGATTTTGATTCTGATTAAGGATCAATATTTTACGCCATTGGATTAGGAATTAGTGGGAGTGGACGTGGGACAAGGTAAGTGGTATTAAGTAATATTCGTTGTAATTTTATTTAATTTACAAATCAAATCAAATCAAATCAAAATAAAGTATTATTATGAAGGAACTTGGATATGGGTGGGGGCAGAGATTAGTTAGAGCAATTGATGTTGCATGTGTGTATCTGGTTCGTTTATTACTCCGACTCAGCTGGATTGGCTACATACCAATATTGGTAGGTGTTGGCTCCTTGCCACCTTCGCTGTCTGGCTCCGACTGCGTGAGACTCAGTTGCCGGCGTGTGATCGGTAATAGATTCAGACTTATGTGCGAACGATTGATGTCAGCACCGGTGACGGAGGTTGACTCGGAATTACGGCGACACAACGAGACAGTACGTTGACGCATCGCACGATGCCTGGCAGCTGTTGGCAGGGAATATACACAATACATATACATATATAAGAAAGTAACAGCACAAGTAGCGTAGTAGTAGTAGTAGTACAATAGTAGTGGACAATACAATAGGAGTAGGAGTAGTAGAAGCAGTTGATGCTCCAACATTTGGCAACATTACACACAACATATTTTAAATTAAATTTCAATAAAAATTGATAAAACGCAACAAAATCAAACCAACAAAAACAAAGAAAACGTGTTAACACCGAGCACGTAACGAAGAACAGAACGAAGTGGTTTTCGCTCCACGATCGCTCACATTTATGTAAGCAAATTACCCTCAAAATTAATATCCGGTGTTGTTTCATCTGAATTTTCACCCCCGACAAGCGTTTGATCATCATCATTGTTGCCAAGCGGCGTCAGGGTATCCTTACTCTCAGTGCTGGCGCCAGTATCCTGTCGCACCGTAACATATGGGGTACGTTTTACTGTCTCACATGTTGATGGCCGTTGTGATAAGGGCAAATACATATCCGAATCGGATTCAGACTGCATGGATATTTTACGAACTACCTGCTCGTTAAGTGCCTCGCGTGACTTAACAACTTCATCGGGTTCTTCAGGCACTGGCAATACTTCGAAATGTGTGCCATCATCAAAGATATAAGCATCGGGACGCACTTCGGTAAGTGAGCGATTAAAACGACGACGATTATTCACCTATAATTGGTCATAAGTGCGGGTTTATGAATAATTCCATTGATGTAAGTGTATCAATATTTGCTTACCTGTAAGCTGCTCATGTTAAACGCTACTACGGCTCCACCACCACCACCGGTACCTCCCCCACCTCCTCCGCCACTGCCACCACTACTGCCAACGCCACCCGTTTCATTGTCTGACATTGATACGGTACGAACACGCAACAAATCCGCAGGAATATTTACATTTGACATGTGTAAATCATCTGGACCTGCTGTGTGTGTAGACATGAAGCGATGTATGACGGCCAAGTGTGAAATTAGTTGCTCTAAGGAATCTTCCATTTTGCGTAGACGAAAATCGATACTCTGAAATTATAGTAAAAAAAAAAAAAAAAATTAAGACAAAAACGTTAAGTTTAGTTCACTCATCAAAGCTTATATTGTGTACCTTTCACACCCAATATTTTTAAGATTTTTTGTTTATTATTTATTAAAGGAAAGAAGTTAACATTGGTATTAATACAGTTTAGGTAAGTATACTTTATACAAATTGGTTTTAAAAACAAATGTTTTTTTTTTTTATTATAGTAGGCTATAGAAAAATAAAACAAAGGGCACGTTCAGCAGGACCAATCGCTGACCTTTTCCGATAACTTATTAAGCGCTGACTGATTTGACTTCTCTGAACGCAGTGCTGACTACTTTCCGGCTTCGAAGTCTGACGCAATTTAATTTGCGGCTTGGGGGTGTTGAACAGAAACTGCTGAGAAAGAAACAACTATGGATGACAATCTTGCCTACAATAAAGATATTCTCCATTCCACTCATCTTTGAAACACATATAAACAACATAAATAAATTTCCCAATCAAGTCTGGTCCATGCACTTTGCTATCCTTCTTAAATTTCCACCTACAAATTTTCTTAACAATAGCCTTTTTATTTCTTTGTTTGCAAACAAAAAACAGCTGATTGAAGTCCGCTGACTTCAAGTTATCAAAGTATTTTTATGATGTCACCACAATCACTACATTGTGAATGATTTTGAGAATTTTACAGTCACAGTGAACACCAGTAATCGGAAAAAGTCAGCGTTGGTTCTGCTGAACGCGCCCAATAATTCCAATTTTGATCTCAACTTTTATTAAATATGGATTCTATACACCTTTCAGTAAATGGAGAGAACTATGGTTTTGTTATAACAGCAGTATTTGACACTATAATTTCAGAACCATCAATATCTAAAAGCATAACATGCACAAGTACAGACAATAAGACAGTTAGGGATTCAATGATGCATGCGGCTTACCCCTTCCAGTAAATGGAGAACTCTAACTTTGATATAGCAGCGGCGTATAACAGCTAAATATGTACTAGATCTAAAATAACAAAAGCTGTAGGTGGACACGATTAATCGATAGTTATCGATGGGGTCTCAAACAAACATAAAGACAAAACCAGAAAGAAGGTACCTCTCCTAGAATATGGAATCATACGAGGAGTATTTACTCTGCTCGTCTGAAAGCAACGATGAGGATGATTCGGACGCGACTGTGGTTCCTACCGTCAGGGGGTTATTGCCACTGCACTTGTAACTGGTGAGGGTGTCAGAGTACGCCCTAAGACACCTAAGCCTATGGACTTTGTTGACGATTCAGAAGTGGACCACTTGGCCCAATCCTACAAGTGAAGGTCCTTTCCGCAGGCAAGTGGCGTTTGACCTGGATGGAGGACCCACAAGGGTAACATCAACGTCGACAAGTACATCAATGGATATGGAGCTAGCGCTTGCTTTAAAGAAGAAGCATAAGTGCAACTTACGCCGTTTCGAGCGTAAACACAACATCGCAACTGATGTGTCATTTAGTACTCATACAGACCTTGTAGTCAACGTAGAGGTTCCGACGGTTAGCCTAACTACGACAAATCCATGTACGGCACCCGTTAAGGTTTCTTTTGAAGCAGCGCCGTCCACGGGGACAGTGTCCAATTAGGCCAAGCGTGGGAACACCAAAGCATTGCAACAAAAAACAGTGACTCCCTCACAAATGGTGTATACATGAAGTGGGAATTCCAGCTGATGGTGGAGTATGTGACTACTATGTGCCAGCACTAAAATAGAATGACAATTTCAATACAAGATTTCCGGGTAGAGATGATTGGAATTGGGGTAACGTCATTGGATAGGATGAGCTTTCGATCTATACTGATGGATCCAAGGCGGTAGACGGTACAGGTGCAGGCATCTTCTCGGAAAAGCTAACAGCGCAGCTATCGTATCGTCTACCTCACTGGTGTAGCGTGTTCCAGGCAGATATTTACGCGGTCTGGCAGACAAATGTGCTGCATATGGTAAAA
The DNA here is from genome assembly GCA_037043315.1 of Amiota communis. Lineage (NCBI taxonomy): Eukaryota > Metazoa > Arthropoda > Insecta > Diptera > Drosophilidae > Amiota > Amiota communis. The sequence goes on along the minus strand of JBAMAV010001387.1, from coordinate 3,372,194 downwards.
ATAAATCATGTGCATAATTTCAGCACTCTGGCTCAAAAACAGACGGACTAGTTTGCATACTGACGGAGATGGCTAAATCAACTCGTCTCATCGAGCTGATCAAGATTATATATACTTTATGGGGTCTACGATGCTTCCTTCTGTGCATTACAAACTTCATGACAAACTTATAACTACGAAAGACTTTTAAATTATATAAACTAGACTTTCCCTTTTATAATCTTTAATAAATATCCCGAGATTACACACAATTTGTTGTTGGAAAATCTCGGCATATGTAACAACAAAATTACACACTATTTGTTGTTGGGTATGCCAAAATTTAAAATAAGAAGAAGAGCTCGATTTTTAAAAGCGATTTGTCCATTTTATATAATTTAATAGTCTTTGGAACTACCTCTTCCAGTAATCGGAAAACACAAACTGTGACAAGCCCAAAGTGTACAACAATTGAACGTTCGTAAACAAACGTAAGATTGTCGAACAGACATTTTTATTCTTTCGATCACTCTGATTATTTTCATATATGTACAATATAAATTAACTTACTTCCTTCACGGATCAAAAAAAGTAAAAGTCTTCACTGATCACCAACCTTTAACCATTGCTCTCAGCAATAACACAAATGCCAAAATGCATAGATTGGAAGGCATAATTGGAGGAATATAATCACGAATTCATTTATATGTAGCAGACTTCTTGTCTAGAACACCAAAAGCAAGTATAAATTCATTAACTCCCACAGTCCATAGTAGCTACTTCTCCTCTCATTATTTAATACATTCTGTAGAAACACCTATTAATATTTTCATAAACCAAATTTTAATATCAGAAGACGCTACACCCCAATATAATTACGAAATTGTCTTTCCAATGTACCATAGACATACAATAGTAGGAAAAGAATTCACAGAAAGTTCACTTAATTTTCTTTAAGAAAAAAATATCTTAATCCAAATATAATCAATAGTATAAAAACCACAGAATCAATAATGTTAAAAATCCAATAAATATACCCATTAAATTTCAACAACTATAAAATCATATTAACACAACTAATAGTAAGGGACGTAAAGGATATTGCAGGACAGAATTATTAAAGAAACCCATAATCGCGCTCACGGAAATGATAAGGAGAATAGTGTCCAAATACTAGAAAATATTATTACCCCGACATGGCAAAGAAAATAAAGAAAGGCACAAAGATATGCAAAATATGTAAAGAAAATAAATGAGACCGAAACCCCAATAACACCATTGCCTGAATATCCTGGACAATATATTCATATTGATATTTTTCCCACAAATAGACATACTATATTCCTTACTTGTATTTACAAATTCTCTAAATTACAAGGATCGGTCAATAAGTCCTTAGAAAATCCAAAAGATAGCGCGAATATTACTGTAAACGGTTTGTTTTCATGCAGCAACACTACCGTCTAGGTATGCTGTGAAGTTTCAGCCAAATTGGTTGAGTTGTTGTGTGTTTTTCGTGCATTGTAGAAAAAAAATTTGTTTGTTTACAAAAATGGAGAAAATTGAGTTTAGATCTGTTATTAAACATTTTCATATAAAAGGCTTAACAGCAAAGGAAATAAAAAATGACTTGGATTTAGTTCACGGCACATCTTCTCCTTCACTTGCAACTATTTATGAATTTAAACATGGTCGTACTTCAACAAAGGATGAACCACGCTCAGGACACCCTGTAGAGGTGACTACGCCAGAAATGATCAATAAAATCCATGATATGGTGTTAAGTGATCGAAGATTAAAGTTGAGTGAGATAGTTGAGGTTACAGGGATATCAAAAGGTAGCGTCATTTCTATTTTACATGAAAAATTGTGTATGAAAAAGATTTCGGCAAGATGGGTGCCGTGTTTGCTCACAGTCGAAAATAAACGCAATAGGGTGGTTGCCTCTAAAGTTCTGTTGTCGCTCATGCAACGTAATCCGAATGAGTTTTTTTCGTCGGTTTGTGACTGTAGATGAAACATGGATTCACCACTACACTCCCGAAACAAAAGAACAATCAAAACAGTGGAACCATGGGCGAACCATGTCCAAAGAAGGCGAAAACGTAAAATCAGCTGGTAAGGTTATGGCTACTGTTTTTTGGGATGCACGTGGAATTATTTTCGTTGACTATTTGGAAAAAGGATAAACAATAACAGGGGAGTATTATGCATCTTTATTGGACCAGCTAAAAGAAAAAATTGAAAAAAAAAACGGCCTCATTTAAACAGAAAAAAATTCTTTTTCATCAGGACAATGCCCGCGTTCACACATGTTTACGATCAATGGCTAAAATTGAAGAATTAAAGTTCGAATTGGTCGACCACCCACCATATTCGCCAGATTTAGCTCCTTTTCCTATTACCAAACCTGAAAAAATGGCTCAGTGGACAACGTTTTTTTTTTTCAAATGAAGAGTCATCGATCAAACAAATGCTTATTTTGAGAACCTTCCAAAATCTTACTTTTCTGACTGGTTAAAAAAATTAGAGAAGCGTCTAACTAAGTGTATAGAGCTCCAAGAAGATTATGTTGTAAAATAAAAAAAAATTTACCAAAAAAAATTGTTTTAATGCTCTTTTCTAAGGACTCCCCCTCGTAGCAGATGTAAAAAAAAAAAAAATAGAAGGGAAGAGTATCAGTGACATAAAGAAGCCATTAAGAGAAGTTCTAATTTATTTTAGTATTCTGAAAGGAAAAGTCTTTGACAACGAAAAACCCTTTAATTCCCAACCAATAGTATTTATGCTAGGTAATGAATTAAAAAAGCGATTAAGTAGAACGATTACACTCTACATTGGTTGACATTATGAAATGTTTAAAACAAGAAGTTCCCACACAACTTATGAAGAACTAATAGATTTGTCTGTAAATGAATACAATCATACAATTCCCGTTACTGGGAAAACACCAGTTGTCTTGTTCTTCGGTAGACCTTTTATACGAAGTCCTAAAAGTCAGGAAGAAATAAGGAAAAAAAATCTTGAAAAATTTAAAGAAGTAAAAGATTTGCAATATCATAATAAAAGCCGCAAGGACTCTATTGATTATCAAATAGGAGACGAAATTTACGTAAGGTAAAATAAAAGACTGGGAATCAAACTCTCCAAAAGATACAGAGAAGAAATAGTTAAGGAAAAAATAAAAATTAAACTATTACCATAGATATTGAAAAAGTATTGCTGCATAAAGATTGTTTAAAAATATAAACTAAACCACACAAAAAAATATTATGAAAAATAAAAAAATAATTTTCTACCTAACCCCTTCTTGTACTTTAATCCTTTTCGGCAGTCATTTGTCTGATGGTTCATTGTCAAAGTCCAAAGTCGTTACCATAGAAGAAGGTCTAGGTATAATCGGAATAGGGACTTACAAGATCTTCCACATAATCAACCTTACCGAATCCAGCATCATTACGGACAACATTCAAAGTAATTTCTTCAAAAATCTACCACTCTTATTTCCATATTTAAAAGAAGAGATAATAAACAGCGAACATGCCATTAATAACCTGACATTCAAACTAAGGGACAAAAGATCACTAAATTTCATAAGCATAGCTTGGAAATGGATAGCCGGAAACCCAGATCATGACGATTTATTAACAATAAATAAACATATTTAAAATCCCAACTGAGGATAGAAACAAATGTGCTTACATAGAATTTATAATTATTATTAGATAATTTCATATAATTTTGTTGATTTAAGTTGTTAATAAGTTGTGATTTTAATAATCAATCTCAAGTTTCTCTAACTTTATTTTTATATGGGTGCATAGTAAAACCTATGTATTCGATGATGTTTTGAAAAATAATGCAATCAGAATGAAATATACCATACCATTATTATCTTTTAATTAATATTAACGCACTTACCATTTAGTTAATTATACTTATGTACAGTTAAATTAACTGTTCATCTAATTGTTGGTACATATTGTTGTTGATAATGTTGATAAAAACTATTTTCATTGTCATCACTAATCATACACCGCTTGAATCTGATAAAGACGCACAGTAGAAAGAGACACAGCCAGACTAATTTATAAAGCTGCACTTACATGATAATAATCGCGACACAAAGAGTAAGTGAATAACGCACAAAAAAGAATTAGAAATGATAATGATGTCATCATCATAGACACACAAATTATACTACTGCTGCTTCGAACAGTTATAATACTACTTCACATTAAAGTGATTCGATATTGGGATACACTATACTATTCAGGCATCACAAAAATATATGACAATGCATTAGGTTTCATTAAATTTCGAAATTTAAACTCTGAGGAGTTATGAAAATCTTATTGATTGCTTTGATTAAATCATGATAAAAACTTAATACTCGTAGTATCTTTATGAATCCTTAAGGAGAGACAGAAAATTGATGAAATGAATATACATAAAGATTCTAAATATGCGGTAATTAATTATTATTTCATATTTTATATGCATTAAATATCATAGAATATAATGAATCGTTTCTGCATAAGTATTCAAAGCTTATTAAATCAAGGTCTTGAAGTTGCCATGTTGATACAATAAATAGATATAATAAATTTTATATAGTAGTAGTAGACCCTTAATTTACTTATAAAATTTAAATAAATTCATAAAAGAAAGAAAAAAATATTGGTTTTCATTAAAAAATCTATTATATCATTCACACACCATACTAGCAATATTTCAATAGCACTCAATGCACTTAGTTGTTAATTGTTTTTAAAATAATTCACTTTTGAAAATAACACAGTTATCTTATTCTTATTATTATCAATTACTGATCGAACACCGCTCGAATCTGATATGCACGCACAGTTGAAGAGACACAGGCAGACTAATTTATATAGCTGCACTTACATGATAATCATTGCGAGAGAAAAGGTAAGGAAATATCGGACAAAAGAGAATTAGAAATGATAAACAGTTAGCGATCAAACTGATAAGATCATACAAATCGTTGTCTGTTCTCATTTTTGTTTGCCACTATATGTATATCGTTTATAAAATCCAATATGTATATACATATGTAGAACTGAACATCAGAAATGAAAATGGAAAAATGCTAGAATTAAATTTTCTTAAAACAATTTAAAATAAATAAAATACAATCATATACATATGAATAAGTGTATCTGTATATGTAAACAAGTATAGTCTACGAATATTTGCTGTCAAATTGTCAGAGTACCCATATCAGATTCTGACGTCATTCCGTCTGCTAGCATTAAAGTATCTCAATTGTCATCAAAGCATAGTCTATGCTGACAGTTTATTTTACTGACTAAAAATACCTTAATAATATTTTTGGAGTAGAGTATAGTGTTGCACTCACCTGTACGGTTGCTGTTTGTAGATTCTCTTTTTGATTGATGTCTTCGATTTTCTGTGACATTATCTCAATGCGATCAGATGTGTTTTTGACACGTTCCTCGGTCGATTGATTTAGTATAATTTCTTGTTCATGAAAGAAACCCTCCACACATTCTTCTTCAAAATCATACAAACGTTCCAAATCATCTTTCTCCAAAAATAACTTCAGACCATTGTCACGTTGCACCTCCAATCCTGTTTTTTTTTTTATTTATATATTTTCATATAAAAACAACAATCAACACATAAGAAAAAAAAAAGGAAGAAAATTACATTAATAAGTATAAAAGTAAAGTGTAATAGTATTTATTTTGTGGTGTGTAGATTGAGAGTTTTAAATTGGCACGCGCCGGAAGTAACCACAAATAAAATAATCATTTTGGGAAAGAGCATTTAGCGTAGAGTGATAAAAAAATATAATAATAGCAATAACAATAACAACAAGAACCATAACGACGACACCAACGATGAAGACGACATCAATAGATACAAAAATTGCCATCATCATAATCATCATCATCATCCGATAGGCATAAAATATTATTTGCACAGTTGAGTTGCGCGTAATGGATACAAAAATAGAAGAAAATTAAAATACAAAAGTACAACGAAGTATTTTCAGTTAATATACAATAGTATTTATAAATGTTGTAGAGCATATGACGACAACACAGATATGACGAGATCAAGGGCAGACAGGCGGACGGGCGGGCAGGCAGGCAAGCACGCAAAAGAAAAAGATATTTTACATTATAATTTTCTTTAAGATTTTCAACTAGCGACTCAAAAACGATAACTCACAGGGAATAAAGCTAAATCTTCTCATTCCACTCTCACCTTTCGCCTTGCGTACGCAATATTTGAGCAGCGAATAGAAATGACAGAGTGCGATAAAGGGTGGCGGTAGAACTGGTTTCTGTTGATATTCCATGACAACAGTGAAACGTTGAAACATCCATACCTGCATAAAAGATAGAAATAAGTAGATATATTTTTGTTATTAAAAAACTTTTTAGCTCACCTGATGCGAAACCGAATTGACTTCATTGAATATATTGTTGAAAACGGCAATGAGTAAATTAATTAGTAAAATGTTAGCTATCAACAAGTACATTGACATTGTTATCGGTGTCACCCAGTGACCTGCAGATTGTCACATTCATCAAAAGATATCATCAAGGCAGGCAGCAACAAAAGAATTTAATTAAGTACCGCACAGCATGAAATGAAAAATTTTTAAAAATAGAAAAATAGAAAGGAAAGTAAAGAAAGGACAATATTAAAAATCTGATAAAAACAAATCTGATGAATAATAAATGACACTTACCTGTAACACAGGCGGGTTGTCTGGGATCCTCACCGCAGGGTGGATCAATGTCATCGGCAAATACCTCACCATACAACATGAAGTAAGGTTGATAGGTAACCTGTGAGAATGTGAGAATTATGTTAAATCATCATTATTCAATTAAAATCATTAAATATCTCATCCACAGAGCATGGATGAAGAACAAGGAGCAAAGTTTGAGAAACACATATTGTTGGGCACACACAGATACACACACTGAAACAGATACAAAGACACCAAGACAAGTATAGATAAGAAGAAGTTCATTGCGAGCGAGCGAAGAGAGCAACAAGCAAACAATAAACACGATGAGATACAATAAATTAGTTACGATGCGATGCGATGACTTTAATATAATATTTTGTAATGATGACACTTTGAAAGATTTAACTGTTTTTGGTTTCAGCAACAGCAGCATGCAATCAAATCACGGTGTGTCTGCTTTAGTTATGTTCACTGTTCCCCGGCGGATAATTACACGTCATTCATTAACGATTTTAAAGCAGCAGCAAAAAGCAATGATGTGAACCTTTTAAGAGATTCCGTTCATAAGATAAAAGATACAATAAATGACTGACTATTACTATTCACGGTTATTTTTATGATTTTAAATTTAATTTCTTTCATTTAATATTTTATTTACTTTATAGAAAATCTTGAGAAGTAAAGAAAGAATTCAATTGATAAAAGATTTAAACAAAGAGAATAGTTACACACGATTATTCTTAGAATTGAAAATTGAATTAATTGAAAATTTTAATTGAAATCATTTTCCAACTTTTATAAAATATTTTATGCTTAAATTTCATATTTCTTTACACCTTTTCGATTCATCTTCATCTTCACGTGATATCCTTAGATGATGATGCTTTCAAATAGAGTATGATGCAAATATTGGACAAACATTGAAAGTTTTTATACTTATCATGCAAAAAATTATACACTAAATAAAAATATAAAGTATTCTGGCATCATCAAAATAAGAAGAAAGATAATAGACAGAATAGAAAGTATGGTAGATATAAAAACTATAAGAATAATAAAGTCATAAATATTCATAATCAAAGTGAGTACACACATTTACTTGGATAAGTACGCACACGGATATATGGTAAGGGTATGCCATGCAACAGATTTTGTTTTATCTATATGTATATCAGAGATTATAAAGCAAAAAAAAAAAAAAATAATTAAATATTGGGAACAAAGTATGTATGGAAGGAAAGATAGAACGAACGAAAAAATAGAAAAGAACACAATAGACGCCGTCAGCAGGAAACGGAAGTTCAAAGTCATCATCAACCAAAAGTCTCTCAACGAAAATATTGTCTCTCTATAGACGAGAAGAGGAAAGAGAAGTGACAGCGGGAGAGAAAATGATAGAGTAAAGTAGAGAAAATAAAAGTTAATATAGTATATAGATCAGTAATGGTTGGAACAGAATGGTTAAGCTGAAGCCCGAAAGTGAACAGAATGCGAGGTTAATCTAGTATCGCTTTTGTTTTGAATATCAATCAGTTGTGCTGTGCTTGTCATTTGAGAGGCAGACATAGTGAGACAGATGATTTGAAACCGAGTGAAATCAGCTTCAGACTCATACTCAGCTTCACCATTCTGTTGCAGCCTAAGTATATAGGGTATACAGTAGAATCTAAATTAAATAAAATTGTAATCAATTCAAGAGAAGAGAAGTTTTATAGACAGCAGGACAAAGAGAGAGAGTAAAAGAAAAGAGGGAGTAGTCAAAACATAGATAGAGTTTTGACAATAACAGCATGTATATATAGGGTTTATAGAATCTAAATTAAAAAAAAAAAAAATAGTAAACAGCATAAGAGAATAGAACTCTTATAGACAGTGATATTTTTGAAACATTACAATTAATTTAAACTATATAGTATAAGATAAATAAAATTCTATGTACAAATTAAAGTATTTTTTTTTTTGGGTTTTGTTCATAAACAATGACAACACCAATATTATTTTTTAGTTAATATAAGGTATACACATATACATACATCATAGGTAGTATATAGTGCAGGTCATACATACATGTACATAATAGATAGATTATGTATTATTAATTTGTACCTTTCACACTGCTGTCAAATTAATAAATTAATATACAGACACGTTATGTTAATGTATATCAGAGTTTTCCAATCACTGGAAGAGGTAGTCCTCATATAAAATTAGCTTCATAGCATATTACAATTAAATCATGTCTCTATGATAATAAACGTTGTCCGCCGTGTGATGGTTCTCCTCACAACACTGATCACATTTTTAACTATCCTAGTAAACCGACCCAATTGACTCCTATTGACTTATGGCTTCGTTTTTAGTTCTAGAACTCTATCACATAATTTTAAATTAATTTTTAATTTAACTTAACTTAATTTATTTATTTCTATTTTCTTTTTATCTTTTTAAACCTCCTGCTGCACACAAATCTCCGTATCCTTTTATCTTTCCTAATCATTATTTGCATGCGTACCTCTATTTGCAGACCCCTTGCTATCACAACAAGAACAACAATTAAAATTAATTTCAAAGGACAAATAACTCAATATATTGTACTTATTATTTTATGATACTCGTATACTACTAATATATTTAATTTAAATTAGTTTATTAGGCTTAGGAAAATCTCTAGTTGTTAGGCATTATTTTATTTTTTTAAGTTCTAGTCTTTAAGAATTTTTATAACTATTTTCTGATGTTAATGTTAATTAAGAGTGTGAAAGGTTTGTAATCTTCGATGAATCGAAGTTAGTATTCTAACTTGTTTGTTTTTGTATATTGTATTTTAGGTATTGTTGGTATGGTAGTTGTTTTTATTGTTCTGGTTGCATTGGTTGTATGCGACACTATATAGTAAGTAGTTATGTTGGTTGAACTATTTTACTACATTTTTCTAAATGGCATATCAAACCGTTGATTTGTATAATAATTTCAGGGTTTACATTTGTTAAATTGCCGCTCAATAAATTGTATAAGCCTGAATCGGTTTTTGGTGCAATTTGCTCTGGAATTCCATCACTTGTTACAGTTGAAGCTGTTGTTGTTGGTATTTCTGGCGCTCCTGTTTCCATTGTTGATAATGTTGGCGATAAAGTAGTCGTTGTTGTAGCTGCACGATGATGATAATAACCACCACCACTTGATCCATAACTGTTGACGCGTGCATTGTGTGAACGTGTGTTATGGCCAAGTGCACCCAGAAATCCAGGAGCTACTATAGAACCAGCAATAACCTGCCATCATCATCATCATCATGGTCATCATTATCAAATAGGACGACGAAGTATTCATACCAAAAAACACAATACGAGCGATTTGACGTACGACGAATAAACAAGTGAATAATGGTTTGATTGAGTGAACAAGTGAATGAATGAATGCACGGACAAAGCGTGAATGAATCAATGAGTGCGTAATGAATAACGTTAAAGTGTGTTAAAGAACCGGAAGTGAGGACGTGAATTTGTCAGTAAAAAGTATAAAGTAATGTCATGTTTAAGTATATTTTGTTGTTAAAATTCGTCCAACATTATTGTTGATGTTATACAATAGTATGTTCATTATTCATTCATTTATTTATTTGTTGATTTATTTTATAACATTTTTTCCATTTATTATTTATTTTATTTTGAAAAATAGTTTCATTTTGAATTTGAGTTGTTGGAGTTAGTTGTTAGATGTTTTGTGAGTGAAATTTTTGAGACGACAAAAGAACAAAAGAGAGAAGAATACAAATATAGTAAATAGTATAATCTTAATTTTAGCAGTACATAGTAAGTGGTATATAAAGGCAGGTATATAGTATAATATTATTGTAGTATAAGAGTGATTCTCAATTCATGTGCCTTGATTCAGAACAGAATGTATTAAATGTTTTAAGATTATAAATACAAATCAAAGAAAAAAAGATATCGCATTTATAAATCTACACTAAAACACACTATTTCTTTGCAACAATGTTGTGGGGTACCTGAGAGTTCCACTACTACTTAAGGTAGGAATATACTTGTCATTTGATGCGTTGCCCATACCTTACTCAAATGAATTTTTGATGCGCACACAGCGATTATGCCGGCGGCAGAGACCATAAAACGCATGTATTTATACTCATTGCCGGCGGCAATATTGCTTGCGGTAGCAGTAAAATGTAAAATTAAATAAAATATATTATAATTATATTTCAATAAAAATAACAGAATGTAATTACTAAATCCCTAAATTCATTTTTAGTCTAATAAATCATTTCCATTTTGTTTGTTTTCCGCCGGCAATTTACGTTCGTTTTCAATTTGTCAGCGTCCGCAAATCTACTCACAACAACGATTTCATCATAATGACATGCTTTCGCCATAAACTCATCAAATGCTTGGTCAAACGAAAAAAGAAGAAGAAAAATGACAAGTATATTCCTAACTTTAAGGACCTTATTATAATATTATTGTAGTAGATGATGAAAAACGGGGTTGAGAATCACTGAAGTACAACAATATACGTGTAAATATTAAGGAATATTATTTTAGTATTTACTAGCACAATACAAGATCAATAATATACAATAAATTCAAAAGTCATTTTGAAAATATTAACCAAAATAGCGAAACAAAGGGAGCGCAATAGAGAAATAGATAGATTTTGTATGTGAAAGATTATTTCTGATTTATTTTATTTTTTAAGTAAATGTATGTACTCGACTTTTGATTACAAAACAATGAACATATTTTCTTATTATATTTTTAGCTGAAATAAAAATTTTAAAATAATCCTCTAAATGTATATTAAAGATTTCGATTTCAGATTTCGAGACCATAAAAATTAGAATCATCTCTTAGGAAAATAATAGTGATCTACTCAAACTTTTTTTAATACCGTTCACAGTTTTTTTATGGTTCTTGTATGGAATATATTTATTAAACAGTGATGAATTTTTGAATTAGTTTTGTAATTGTAAAAATGCTGAAGTGGAATATAAAATTATATCTTTTGCCGAAGGCCACAGCAGCCATGGCCACATCCCCTCTTGTAGCTTTAAGTTAACTTTAAGCATACGAGATGTAATAAATAAAATAAAATAAAATTATATCTTAAAATATTTCATTTTCAATGAAAAACTTTAAATAGTCAAAATAAGTTTCATTTATCGAATTGCTTTCGATATAGGACAACTATCTGATGGGACCGAGAAGTCTTACGGCCAATTCTGATGCCTGAAAGTAAGGAGAGTATAAAAATTGGCGTTTGGTTATCTTAGTTGATCTCAAAGATTGCTTTACGCCTTTGAAATCAATATATAGAATCGACAAAAAAGGCAAGTCCCCCAGTGATAAATTTTCTACACTTTCCAAGACTTTGAATAAAGGCTTTACAACTAAAACGGTTTTTTTATAAACTTAGTTATAATTATTTTATGTATTAAATTAAAATTAGTTTGTTAGGCTTAGGGAAATCTCTAGATGTTAGGCATTTTTTTATTTTATTTTATTTAAGTTCTTTTTTCAGAAAAAATAAAGGCAATCTATTAATGTTAATGTTACGGTTTGGTCTTTTAAGAAATGCAGGGCAATCACTTAAGATGATTATCTGACACTTCTTTATTTCCCCAACTACGACAAAGGTTTTTGTAGGAGGAATATCCATTCTTTGAGTCTTTAGCTCAATGATGCAGTCCCCTGTTAAGACTATCGGACATATGAAGTTCACGCTTATTCAAGTATTGTAATATTCAAGGCCGCAATCATTAACAACTGTGAATAAATTCATGTCACTGTAAAAAAGGTAAGCGTTCACACTCATTTAGCCTGAAGGAGTTTTGTGGAATGTACCCCTCAATTGACAATTGAATAAATCATGATAAAAAACCATTACTATGTCGATCATCAATATTATCAAAAAGAAAAGGTGGAAAATCTTAAATAAATAAATACAATAAATCGATTATTATTCTCCTTGTGTTTGTGATTATTATTGAACCATAAAGTAAATCAAAACCTAGTTAAAAAGATATTAAGTGGTTTAAGTAGTTTGTTGATTGGTTGGTAGTAGTAGTAGTTAGTGCAAATAACTACTAGGACAATCATTCATTCACACACACATACACACTTATATATATATATATGTATAGACACACACTCAAAGATACATACTTTACATATACAAACATATGTATAATGACTCACTAACTAAAAAAATATATATGTAAGTAGTAGTAAAAAAAGCGATTGATTGACTTGCTATAGATAGATTAATAGATAGACTTATGATGAAGTCCATTCAAAAATCATTATTTAATCAATAATTCCATCACTTACCTCACGTATTAAACGCCATGTCGGTTCATTATTTGGATATAAAATGGCTTGACGACTAACGCCGAAACTCATTAAGACCACAGCCAAGAGGACAACAAAATAAATCATGTTTTTCACCATTTTACCCATCATTGTCACGAGAGGACCTAAACACACAAACACACACACAAAATACACAAAACATATTTATAAATTTTATTATTGTAGATTATAAATTTGATATGATTTCACAAAACAAAAGGAACACATACCCAAATATTTATTTACACCAAGGATGTTCAGTATGCGTAGGTACCAATAAATACTGTCGACACAATAAATAACACGGCCAATGTCCATGGTATTCATACGAAAGCGAAATGCTAAGCCAATGAGAAAAAGTATAATGGCGGCCCCATCACATGGATTCCACATGTTCCATGCCCACACAGAGAATTTATGACTGCGGTACCACACACACACATAATAACAATTCCAGAAAATGAATGAGCATCATGTGAAGGATATATATAAGTAGTAAGAACAAAAATCGAAAACATTAAATCAAGTGTAAAGAAGAAGAATAATGCATACTAGTATACAAGTATAAACCAAAATAAAGGCATAAAAATCATTAAATGCGGTTGAGAACAGAGCCACAGAAGTGTAAATAATGACGCTTAATGAGTTTAATCAAGTATCCACTTATCTGGATAAAATGAACACAGATACCATACACATTTATTTATTTGGTGTTGTTTATACATACACAATAGTACTATATACTTACGTTATGGCAACCGGTTCAGATGATATAATCTCTCGTACTTTTTCAAAACCCAAAGCTGTGATATATGCAATTGAATACCATTCCTGCCAACGTGGTGAATGCTCCATTCGAACCAAAACCGTAAACGAAAACATTACCAAAAAGAACATATATGCAATCTGTCGATAGAGATTTCAAAAGAATTATTAAACTGATTGGTTACATTTTGACAGTGATTATTTTTATAATGACATTATATCAATATCAACCAGTAAATTAAAAAGTTATATTATGATGAATGTTAATGCCAATCGATTGAGCGTTGAATATGACAAATTAATAAACTCCTGTATACAATATATGTTTCAAAACTATTCGACTTGCGTTCATAACTCAGCGCTGGCATTATTATTCATTATCCGATTATCTGATGAAGACATGGAAAACTGTAAATGCAATGGCTCTCGTCATATTATAATCAATCCTCTTTATTTAGTGTCATTTGAGGGAAATTATCGATTTTAGGAACAGCTAAAAGCTTTATTTAAACACATTTTCATCATGGCGATCATTTCCACTTTGTCCAGAGTGACTTCGAAGCTTTTAGCTCAATATTTTTTGGAATTATTGTCCTTCGTCGTCGGGCAAACAGCGGATCACTTTCGTCAAAAGTCGTTTGTACTATTCTTTTATTACCTGACTACGACCGGTATGTATGTATAGATGTTCATCTGTTCCTTCATAACTTCTAAACTACTTATCATAATTTGACAAATGCGGTATCATTAGAAGTATCATCATTGGCCACAGGTTATAGGCTATGTGATGTCACATTAGATAGAATATCGCGCCCTCTAGAGGACATAAAGTCAAGAACTAAAAATTTTACCGTGCTGGGTATCAAATGAAAGGGCTTAATTAGCACATTTCAAGACTATACATAATGTAAACATCGAATTGCATATGGTGTCCTCTAAAGCCACATACAAAGCGATCATTACTACTGTTAAAATGTATTGTTTTGTTAGGGTAGATGGCATATGACCACGGCTATTCTGTGAACATCACTATGAATATGTATTAAATTTATTAAAATATATTACGTGTAAGTTGTTTACTTAACAGATGATACATCTTGTTGTATCCTTTTTAGAACGTGATTGTGATTAGATTTTAGTTATAGAACTTAAGTTTACATGGCATGATTGCCATTGTATCAATTCATTAGTTTTAACACATTTTTTCAAGTTTAAGCAGAACTTGAAGGTAATTTGTTAAAACCTTGGTTGCTATTGTACCTCAAAAAGTTCACTCCAATATTTTGGTATAGAATTATGAACGCTAGTCGTATATGTACTTTGGGTAGACTGCTCGTACAATGAACTGAAACCTGTAAGGGTTCTGAATGAAATACACTTACCGAATCTGCCCAAAATTTTGTAATCGGCGCTGTATAAAATTCATAGAATTTCTTTTTCAGACGCAAAGGTTGATGTTGCTTGACTTCATTATATTCTGAAGCATGAAAGAATTCACGAAATTGTGATGGATCGGAATCGGTCAATGAAACCTGTTGCGAATAATAACAATTTATATATTAGAAATTTCTTATGTATATAAGATTACTAATTTTTATGATATATGTATGTTTATATAACGAGAGAGATTGATACACACAATAAAGAGAAAGAGTAGTAAGTACAATAAGTAAATGTGCAATGAAACGAAAAAAAAAGGCAAAACATAAAACAAGTTTTGACTAAATCAAAAAGGACGAGACGACAACACGCACAAAAAAAAAAAAAAAACACAAAAAATGAAAACTGTGAAAGTGAAGTGAGCAAATCAAGAAGATAGGTATATAAGAGGAGATAAATTGAATGCTGAAGTATTTTTTACTATTAGTAGAGACAATTTATAATGATCCCAAAGAAATATTCTGGCAATTTGTAAATTTATTATTAGTGACAATTTTACTTTAAAAATATTACGTATGATGCATGCTTATATAAATTGTTTGAAGATTGCAATTTCATTTCGGAAGCATTCAGAATGAATACAAAATACATAATTGCAAATGAATAAATAAATAAATGAAAATATCACGCCACTCAATAAGACTTAATTCTAATTACTAATAATAATAAATTATTTTGATACAAAATTCTAATTCATTCAGAAGAGATCCTTCATTCTAATATTTTATGTTTCCAAGCCATTTGTTAAATTTGTGGATTTAAATATTCGATTGTTTCGGCTATGGTCATAACATTTGAAGCAAATCTCTTTCTTTTCTTCAATGAGTGTAATTTTGTCATCGCTGCAGACAACTCACTGACACGTTGCACTCTCAGGTGAAGGAGTGGTTTCTTTCTTTTGTATTTAAGACCGCAAACATTTGCGGTTTCGTTTGGTTTGGACACCTTTCACTTCCTGCAGTTAGTTGACTGACGATGTGACTCCGGAGTGTAGTGGTGGTTTGAGGTTTCATTCATTGTTATATATGTACATATGTGAAGTCATTAAAATTTCAGCTATCTTCTGTAACAACAGTTTATGGTCTTCCAAAATGATTTTGTGTACTGTTGAAGGAAGAACTGCCATCGGTGCTTGTATGTTCATATTAAAACTTAGTTAAGCAATGTTTGAGTTACCCATTGATTTGAAAATAATGAAAGTAGGATCATTAAAACCATTGTCACTTGGATTATCATTCCAATTCCTTACTTTCTAAAACTCATTGGTATATTTTGTTAGTCTAGGAACTTATTGAGTGATGGGAAATTTAAAAAATCAAAAGTAAATCAAAATTATTCAAATTTGTTTTGTGTTTAATTTTTGGAAAACAAATTGAGTGTGTTATAATTAGAGTGTTAGTTTTGACTAATAAACAAATCTTTTGTACGACTGATGATATCTGATTATTAAAACAAAATAAATAGTGGTGCTCTTATAAAATGTACATAAAATATTTTGAAATATAATAATTGATTTTGAATTTTGGAATTTCTTCTTTACTTTCGTGTAATAAATAACAAAAACGTCTGCATAAAGTGTAGCATACTTTTATGGGCAATTCGATTTAATATTTTGCTTGCAGTTTAAACTACGCTAAAATTGAATAAATAAATTTTTCATTTAATCTGTGATTAAGCGAAAAAAAAGTTATAAGAAGATCATAAGATATGAAAAAGAAAACTATTTTCAAACTACCGAAGTAAGTGAAAAAAAAAAATAATACTGTGATATAGAAACTTGTTACGTGTTATATTCTTTGTTTTTGTTTTAAGTTGAAACTAACTTTGGAGGGTGGTTCTTCCGCTCCAGCAGTGAGATTAACCTGAAATTAATTATTGTAATTGGTGTCATCTCATCATTTTAATTGGATTGGCATTTGGTATACGGTTTTAAGAGAGGTGGTGATCTTTAGGTTAATGTGTTTGGTGGAGTTTTAAATGAAGTTTCTCTAAATTCTAATAAATAAGTATTTACTCAATAATCACTGTTCAATTAGATTGTTTGTGTTATTTAGTTGTTATTTAGTGAATTGGAAAAGTATACATATTAGTAAATAAGGTTATAAAACTATTGTACTAATTGTAGTTATATATTTTTCATGTTTTTGATTTGCTTTTGCTTGTGAATTTAATATTCTTTTTCTACTTAATTTGCTTAAACATATAAAGGATTTCTACAATGTGGCGTATGCGTATTATTTTTATTATTGTTACTTTCTATTGTATTCGAAATTCTATTTGAACATAAAAATGTGTATATGTGTGTGTATGTGTGCTTCCATTATGGACCTAATATAATGTAAGAAAATAATAATGTATTATGATTATATTAAATTGTAAAATCCGTATATAAATAAAATAACAAAAAATATTAAATACTTTTATGTATAGTATGTATGAGTATGTACCATGTACATACAAACATCCATGGTCAAAATAATAAGTACACATTTATAATTATTTCAAGAACTTGATATTTATGTTGAGAAACAAAAAAAAAAACAAATTTGTTTGCGCTACACTGTTAAAAATACTCTTGAAATATCTTAGAGGTCCACAAGGTGAGAAAACTACATAGATAGTACCTCATCATTAGTAGTGCTATAAAATATTATTAAATCACCAAAAGTACTGCCGTCTTACAGGAAACCTACTAGAGACATGTGAAGGCTTCATACTTTAAGAGCTGTGTTGACATTAATCAATTAATTAATTTTATTTTTAATTTTTAAATACGAGGACAAGATTCTTTCCCAAAAAAAAGGTATTCATCTGTAGAAAAGCAAGGTGTAATTCTTATGCCAATAAATTGATGTTACCGTAGCAAAAACAGGTGACAAAATATAACGTTTAAAACAATAATAATAATCGATTTAAAATTAGTATAATAATAATTAGGTGTATTCATGCGACAAGTTGAATTTCCAAGTAATGAATAATTTAATCATTAATAAATCATTCATTAAAATTTTTGGTTATTATTACACTAGTAATCACTGTTTTTGTCACACGAACTTTGTAATGATTTTTGTTTATGTCAGTATACCCTCATTAAAAAATACATATTAATTTGTTTCAGTCACAATCATTACTCGTATTGTCAATAGTAAAAAAAAAAATATGTTCAAGTTAGCGCAAAATGTTGATTAATTAATCAAAAATCATTAATCATCGTTAATTTGAGTCAATACTGCTTAAGAACTAAGTAATTTTCTTACCAAAAGCACTGGTATAAAATCACAAAACTATATAATTCTATCTAGTATTGCTAGGAACTAAACAGTCTAAGCTAACCTATTTAGAATAGAATAGTTATGTATCCAACCCACTACACACGAAAAGAGGAAAATAATTTTAAACATAATGGACTTGTACATATATTATTTTAACCATGAGTGTAATATTTGATGAGATAAATGTTGATTGTTTATAGAAACATCAATGTTTATGATATTTTTTTTGTAAGTGTTTCTGTTGTTGTTCTATATAGTATTTAATTGTTGCTATAGTTATAGTGTTTATTACTGTTGTTGTTGATGTACGATTGTAGTAATACTGCACAAATATTTTGTTTATGTGTCAATAGATTGAAAAAAAAAACCTTGTGTGATTTTACTCACTTTGCCGTTCTCGTGTACTTTTGTATCGCGCACTGAATATGTATCCGCCAAAAGAGCCTGCAATATTTACGATGCGAATATTCGAATATATTTCAACAAAATTTATTTATTTTTTTATTGCTTTTTCTGTGGTTAAAATTAATTATACAAATTTAAAATATTTATTATGAAATTGTCACTATGATGATGCATTCATTCTACAAAACAAATACTATTGTGTACTACCTAACATATACTAAGTGATTAATTTATCGTTCATTTGCTTATTTATTACAATATTTATTCATTTTATTGGATTTCTTTTTTGTTATATTATAAAATTCAATAAAATTAATAAATGTGAGTGAAAACATACAAAACATTTTTTTATTATTTAAGTAAATATAAATTAATAATTTAATTGAGTCAATGATTTAATTGCAATCATTTTTTTTATACCTTTCACATACCATAGTAAGGTAAGGAATAGGTATGGTATCATAATGTTTGAAAGTATTGTAGGATCTTCCCCACGAATGATATGTGAATTGTGTGGTCTTGTTTATTTGTTTTTTATATTTTGCACACATGTTTTTTTATTTTCATATGCTGATAATACGCCCATGGTTTTTTAGTTGGAGTTCTTCGATTACTAGAATAAAGTTGGTCCTACGGCCCAAAAGATATTTTGTATGAAAACTTCAATGTTTTCAATTAGAGGGAGTTCAGAACAAAATTAAAATTATAATACAACCGAATAGAAAAATTAATCCACATAATCCTATATATGCAAAGTTACAGTAACGAGCCAAACTGATTAAATGTTAATCACTCTTGGAGATTTTGGTTTGTAGGAGGCAAACGGGTCAATACAAAATTATGAAAAAAAAAAATACAAGGTATTCCTTAGATCATTAAAAGATTCCAAAAATTATAGTAGAAAGAGATTATGAAAATTAATAAAAATCAGCTCTGGAATTCGAGAATCTAGAAAGAAAAATGGAAAATTACAGTTTTAATGGCGAATCGGAGGAAAGAGTTTGAATATAAGGTCCCATATTATTATTGTTGGGGGGATGTAGCACTGCGACCTATAAGATCTATTATGCCCCCTTCATGGACTTAGAGTATTTCTCCTAGCCCAATATCCTCGATGAATTTTAGTATTGGTCCTACCTCACAGAGTCTGAATTCGTCCTCGGATAGGATGAGTTCGCCAAGGTGTTTGCTTCTCCTGCGCATCAGGGCAGAGCCAGTTCCTATTACATGTAGTGCGGTCTCATCATCTTCCTACAAGTTCCCATATAAGTAAGGCCAATGTATCCAAAAATTGGTTAAATGAAATCAATTAATTGATATATGGGTCTCGTTCATTTATTTCAAAAACTTGAAACAAGTATGGTATAAAATTATTGGAGGATCATTGGAAAACTCTTATTTCATTGAAAAATTAACATTCTTTCAATACTTTTCAACCAACTTGTAGTATTTATGGTAGAAATCTGAGCTTTTATTTTTCTTAATAAAGATGGAAATACCCCATTCGTATTATTATATGTATACATATATATATATGTATCTTGAAATGGAATATATATATGAATATCATGAAATGGAATCAATATCAATGTACGCGCTCGCATAGTGCAGGTTCGAATCTCGATCAAGTTGTATGTAGTTTTTTTTTCGCTTTTCATAGTTCAAGAAAAAGCTCTTGGACTCAACAATCACTATTTTGCTAAATAACTTCCATGGTAGAAGACTAACTTTTTGTATAAAGAACTTTCAAATTACTTCGAAATATTTAATAGAACTTTTTAGAAAGTCATTCCATTATCAGTATCGATTAGGGATGGTTATCGACCAACAAAACATCGATTAATTACATCAATTATTATTTTTTAAGGCCCTTTTAGACGGTCAGTTCAGTCTCAGTCCATGTTATCGCATGTTATAATAACCGAAACGATGACAGAAAAATGGACTAATGACCCAGCTTATTTGTCAGTCCATTTCGATTTCTGAAGCGATAACATGGACTGAGACTGAACTGACCGTCTTACAGGCGTTTCGCTAATTAATCAATACACCGATTAATTATTGCTTAAAAAATCGATTAATCGATGGGAAGATGAAAACAACAAACTCTCAATGAAAAACGGCGTTATTTATTGGCGAGCAAAAAAAGTCTTTCCCCTTAAACTTTATTAGCGAGCAAAAGAGAATTGCAGAAGAGCGGGCCAAAAAAATCAACGAAATCTCTGTCACTTTGGTCGCCGCTGGGTCCAAATACCAACTAAGCGTAAAAATCGATTATCTGAAGCGGAGAAATCGATTATCCGATTAATCGAACCCAGATGACATGATTATTTCGATTAATTGATACCCATACATGTGTACAAAAAACGGACAGATTTATCTTCTGGTTTGGGAAAATTCCTCATTTCCTCGGCTAGGATATGAAAGGTATATAAGATTCGATGAAACCGAAATAATTTTTTTTTTTTCCTTTACATTAGTCATATATGAAAATTCCTTTGAGTCATAAACTGTTTTTTTTTGTTTTTTTTTTTTTTTTTTTAATATTTTACAATAGAAAAAGAAAAAAAATGATTTAATATTTACAATTGATTTCTATAGCATTCAAACAAGTGAATATGGTAACAAAAAAACTCACTCATCCATAACATAACATTTCCAGCTTGTTAAAATGCTGCCTTTCAAACTAATATGATACAGCGTCATGTATTCTTCACATAAACGATCATATTTCAAAAACACACGCGCTCCAAAGTAATGGAGAAGTTTTGTTTGATTTTGATATTGAAGCACGTTCTCGAGAATTGCATATGCCACACATATACACACTTAAACAGACAGACACACACACACAATACACATATACATTTATTCATATTTACAGAGAGATAAATACAGAGGGATAGATACACAAATAGACACATTGATACGCTTAGTCCTCTTATACTACTAGTACTCGTATAGTTCTCACTCAGGCACTTTGTTTGCATTTTTGATTAAGTGATTTTATGTAATCAAACAAAATATTTGCACAACTCGTGTTGCTTCAACGAGGAATAGAACAAAGATGATGACGGGTTTATGTGAAACTATAAAACTGTATATAAATAGAAGGCTGAATTGGCTTAGTTGGTTGAAGGCTTCACAAACTGCTTGCTTGCCTGTTAACTCGTTTCACTATAAAATAAATGGACTGGCAAACCATAAAAGTTATTACTTAATTGAACTTTAAATGAAGCTTTTAAGTTTTAGAATCAATCTACTATATACATTTATACATATGTATGCATGCGTGTGGATGTGTGTTTCTCTATAATGTGTCTATGTATGTATGTATTGAATTTGTAATGGCATTTTGCACTTAGCTTAGCGTCATCAACAAAGGCTCAACTCATCTCAATTCGAATACAACTTATGGTAAATATGCTTTAAAGGACCGCCAAGATTTGCTTTGAAAACATACATGTCGAAAGAAAGCAGATATAAAAAGCATAGCATTTAACTACATTTTAGCCACTTAGTGAGACTATTTTTCTATTTTATTTAATATTTTTATTATATATATATTTTTAGTGGAAAGGATTTTGGTTTCAAGTGTGCGATTTCTGTGGATTGTATTGTAATTTGAGCCAAGTTAGTTAGCAACTTACATTTGTCGATTGTGTTAGGCTGTTATAAGATGGCGAAGTTTTCTCGATTTGTATTAATTTGCACTTAAGCGCGCGATAGAAGTTTTTTAGTATATATATATATATGAGAAATCATTAGTTACTATAGTACTTAAACAACTAAAATATTCTATTGGAAATTAAATACAAAAAAAAAAAAAAGAAAGAAAAGGAAAAAACTATAAAGGACTGAATAAATCAAATGAAATCAATTTGACAACAGCAATTCATGTTATACATATTCAATAGACAATTAGGCACTTAACAATCATTTATATAGAACTTGGACAATATTGAGTTGTTGTAATAGTACAATTATTTGACACAGAAATCAATAAATCGATGCTACAAAAACAAAAAAAAAAAACACATATGTCATAGACAAGTATGGTATAGTAATAAGAAAGTATTAAGGTAAAAAACAAAACTGAATAAATTGCAAAACAAACTCAATATTATGAGGAAACATTTGATAGTTTTTGTCGAAATACAGAGAGATAGACAGATAAGTATAATAGATACAGATACACATACAAAGAGTATATAGAAAGAAAGTATATATGTATAAATTGGCAGAGTTAATTTAGTTTTTTTGTTTTAGTTTTTAGAAAGATACACAATACAATACAATATGCTGTAATAGTAAGTTACAAGTATGGTACATGTAGACACAGACAAAATGTCAATTTTAGATATGAAAAATATACATTTAAAATAGTTACATTACATATGGTATTTATATGGTATATATTTGAGAGCTATAAGCAAAGAAAAATGATCTGGCATTGCCATACTACCTTATTTGGCTTATCATTTTTATTGCCCATCCTACATTTCAGAGAAATTGATCTTTTGGCTTTTGTCAGCGCATTCTATTTGTACATAAATATTCGATTCAATAATTTTGTATTGTAGCGTAGTAGAATAGTAGTAGTAGTTGGTAGTAGCAGAGTAGTAGAAGTAGTAGCAGAGTTGGTGGGTAGTAGCACAATTATATAAATAAATAGGGATGAGAGTAGTACCATATACAATATAAGTATATGTAAATTGTAGTACCGAAATACACCGAAGAAAAAAAAAACGTCAATTATAAACAAAACATTTTATCATTATTATTTCTTTTATGAAAAAACAAATATATTAAAATTAAGCAAAATTACTTTGCTCTGTTGAACGCGATTCGCAACATTTAAAAAAAAAAAAAGAAAATTGTAAATAAAATATTCATTATATATTTATAAGTACATCAAATAAAAGTTGGGTAAAACTGTTCAAAGTGAGGCAGGGATGGTTAGAAGGTATTGTATTTTGTATTAAAAGAAAAATAATTTTAAACTAAAGTATGAAAATCGAAATTAACTCACCTCGGCATCTGGTTGTGAACGATCTGAATCATCGTTGTCTAGATTTTGATTTTCCAAATGTTCTTCTTCTGTTTGTGGCATTTGTTGCAATTCTTCTTTGGACTTGAAATCCAATTGTCTAATATAGAATGGTAATACTAAGCCCAATATGACCTGTGGACAATAAATAAGCATTGTATTTATCATTTATCGAAGGGAGACTAATGAGTTTCTTAACTACGTTGGTCAATAAATAAGTCTTTAGAAAAACTGATATCGATAAGGATTTTTGTTTACGTTAAGTACATCACTAATTAGCTGTTGAAGTCTCAGTTATATCGAGCACATGGTTTTGTGTATTGGAAAAAATTGAATAAAGTGAGTTTCACGCGGTGATTAAACATCATTAAAAAGCTTAATACTGAAAGAAATCAAAGCTGAGTTGGATGAATTTCATGGCACATCAGCCATTCATTCATTTAATTTTTCAACGTCCGACTAACTTAGTTCAATCGATTTTCCAATATTTTGATGTTTTCGTAAAAAATAACCTTCTTTTTAGTTTCCCCTCTTGATTTAAATCTTATATCTCTGAGCCATTTCTTTATTTTTGAAATGTACCAAGGAGACAAATCTGTGTAATAAATCCATATTTCATCAATGGTTATTATTTGATGCAGAGATTCCTTTGGATTACCCTGATGCATGCTTCGAAGAGTTCATATGCTTAGATTGTGTGCTTTAACGCGAGCAAACGTGGCGCCAAACTTGCTGAAGGAATTCTTTACAGCACGATTTTCATGAGATGTGTGTCCCAATCGTTTTGTTGAAATGTTCTTGTCAGTTTTATCGGTCAATTTTAATCTGTCGCATAGAAAGTATCCGTGAAAATTGGGCCGCAGGAGCAAAAAAAAAAAAAAATATTAAATTTTTCTTCTCTGACAAGTTAACGAGTAAAAATAAAAGGTTCTTCCCAAGTGTGCTGGAGCGGTGAGGCTTTTGCCCTGTGCACTTGGGGAGAGGCCCGAAGAAATTTCTGTTTGCCACTTTGGCCGCCTGTGCCGCATTGGTTCGCTTTTGGGCCGCATTCAGACTTCATTTGGGCAGCGGATTGGACAGCACTGCTGTTAAGATTTCTGATGGATGGCCCAAGCAAGATTGTTTAAAAACCATAGATTGGCGATATTTAAAGATTAGAAGCAGAGGGGTAGCGTTTGCTATGACATCAAAATGTCCTATAACATCCCACTTGTAAGTTTGTTTGAATGAATGAAAGCATGTGATTTTTGATAGTATTAGTGTCAATTAAGAAACTAATCACACATCACTCGTAGGATTAATTTAACTACTGACAGACATTTTAGTCAGTCAGTCAGGGGATATGTATAATTACCTTAAAATTTGTATTCTTTCGCGTACGCAAACCACCCATCCAAAGATCAGCAAGAATAACTTGACTGCAAGGATGCGCCAGCAATGCACGATGATTTGCCGCCACGGCCAGTGAGAGACAACTTTGGTTGGACCACGAATGCAATTCGCATGTAAGTAACCGTTGGGCTTTTTCGGCATCCTGTCGATAGCTAAAATCCAAAAGTTTGTTGCCTATGATACAGAATAAGAAAATAGATAAATGAATTAAAAGGGTGAAAGGATATGATAAACCAAAATGACAAATGGAAACGGAAGTTATTTAATTGGCTTTTAAATGCCGCATATGCCGAGATTGTTATATTGTACAATACATATACAAAATATGCTGGGTTGGGTTAAGCCGATTTATTAGGCTTTGGTTAGTTTCCTTAATTAACTGGAGCATTTCATTGGCTTGACATTTAACCGGAATGGGTAATGTGAATGTTTGCGAGAGTTTTTCTTTTTATTTAAGCAACATATTTTCGTTTAATTAATTCCAAATGGTATTTGACAGGTTTTACTATCGTCATTACCCCAATCTACCTAACCCATTCATCATTCATTCAAGTATTGCTTACCTTTGCTTTCGAATTCTTTTGCATACGAACGTAATTCCTCATAGATTTCTGTATCCAGATCATCTTCAGCTGCCTCATGTGCCATTGCTTTATATAATTTACAAGCAACAAGTGATTTGGCCAAGGCCTCCTCGCCATGCGTCCACATTAGTAAAGCCATTTGCTGGCGTTTCGTTAGAACGGCCCAAATCTGCACAGTACGACAGAATTTATTAGCATTTTTTATAATTTTTTCCTTTCAACATTTTTCTTATTGTTTATTTCACTCTTCTTTGTTTTGTTTTGTTTTTATTTTACTGAAAGATAGACAGACCAGTTAGAAAGATGGAGAAATTCACTCACCAGTAGCTCATTAAATGGGAACTCAAAGAGCGCCATCTCAGTGGTAAAAGGCAGCAGACCGGTAACTAAACTCAAGGAGTTTGCACCAGCATAGCGTTGGTAAGTCGATGACTTTCGGCAGGCATTTGCATAACTGTTCATAACCTTTGCGTAAATGGGACGAAATTTCCGTCGAGTATAATAGGATCTGCGATGAAAGAAAATACAATAAATGAAATCCAATTTAAGTCCAAATAAATTCAATGTTCAACAGGGAATAAGATAAAAACAAAACACAATAAAACACAAAAATACGAAAAGAAAAAAAAAACCTCAATTTAATCTATGCAAAGCACTGTTTAAGATGCCACAAAACATTTGTTGCATATCTTCCTATCTGTACCCTTAAAATATATGTATATTTATTCCATTTCAAGTGTGAGCAAGATTTAATCATCGTTTCAGCGATTTGTTAGGTTTGGTTTGGTTTTCATCAACATAAATGATGGCCATAGACATAGAAGGCATCATAACGCTGCGGTAATTGTGAACTATGCAAAATGATTTACTTTGATCAAAATTTAATTCAATGTGGCTTTAATAAGGCCTGTAACAAGAGGGTGGATTTTAAAGTATCTAACTTGACTTGGTTCTGAAATAATCTCTGATTATACTTTATTGGACACACTAAGACAAGAGGAACTACATATATAGAGCCCATCTAAGGAAATTGGAATTATCCCCAACTAGCACTTAAAGATTTTGAAGCCATGCAAATAAACTCTTACATCTTGTTCACACTCAGCCTGTCTGCGACTGTCTCCCATACAAACCCCCATTTAAATTAATGTTGTTATTAGAAAAAGTATTTTGTTTCTCGAACTGAAATTTGGACACTATAAGTTTCTGATGCATATTCATTAACCATATAAATTTCATGATTCTAGGGTTACCAGGAGGGGTACCTCCAATAGAAACCACCATTTAAATTAATGTTCTTATTACAAAAGTTTTTGTTTTTGGCTTATCGAACTGAAATTTGGACACTATTAGTTTCTTATCCATATTCATCAACCATGTAAATTTCATGACCCTAGGGTAATCAGAAGGGGTACTTCCCATACAAACCCAAATTAAATGACAAACTTTTAATGAATAAAAGTACAATAAAAGTGCCACTCAAACTGTGCTCATATTTGATACTCAAACTGTGTTCCTTGTTGATACTCAAACTGTCACAGAGAGAATATAGTTATGCTAAGGAAGGTTGGATGCAACCCGGAGGAACGTGAAGAGTATTACATTTTTGGCATAGTCAAGGATAACCTTCTTTCTGGTTTTTCTTTGTATTCTTTCGCATCTTTCGTCGTTTGTTAATATAATTTGGCTTGCATAGAGTGAGAATGCATAAGAAATGCAGAATATAGTGGTTAATGGAAGCGGAATTACAAGAAATTTGATTTGCGTCGAACGCACACCTTCATAAAGAAACAAAAATGAAAAGAAATGTAAAAATAGTTGCCAGCGAACTAATGCTGAGTGTGAATAACGAATGGCGTTCACAAAGACGAATCAACGACACAAGGTGTTGAGCATGATGCTGGGTGTAAACAAGGTCTTAGAGAATATTCGCATTAACCGGCACGCAACAGAAATAAGTATTTAGGACACATGTGGCCTGTAAGTAACGAATCACAATATCCAACTTCATTCTGTTCTGAGAACGCTCTTAAGGACAATGATTGATAATTCAATGATGATCGAAATACACATTGTTCCTTTCATTCATGTAATTATCTGATCAGCAGTCAAAAATTGAAAGAATTTCATCTCAAAATTCAAATTTAAATAAACGTATTTTTTAAAAGGCTTCCAATAGCCAAAGTACACATTCCGAAACTAATAAATATAAGTGGAATAAGTGTATCGAACTAAGATACATTTTTGCTTAGCAATACAGATATTATTGTCCCAACTTTTGAAACTACCCTGGTGCTTTACTTTTAAATACTTACAATAGAAAGATAGTCCCTTCTATTCTTATAGTAATCGTATTATACTTAAACTCTTTTTAAATCGCATACCGATGGTAGGCTTAAGTGTTTCGTTGCCAATCTTTGTACCCTGAGTAATTGCTGAGTTTGTTTTTCAATTTAGATTTTATTTTTGATTTAAATTTAAATCGTTTTAAGTCGATGCAATGCTTCTGGCATCGTTCATTGGGAGTCTTTCTGTGTATTTTTAGTCATAAAACATTTATTTATTGTGCTTTTATATTTTGAAAGCAATATCCTGCATGTAGATTTTTAGTGAATTTTGATGTTGTGAGAAGCTTTTGAGGTTAATACAAATACAAATGAATGCAACAAATTTTATGACTTTTTATTTCAATATTTTTCCTTCATTTTTAGAATTTTTATTATTTTATTTATTTACCTTGCAGTCAAGAGAAACAAATCTACTACACACAAAATGTTGCAAAATCAGCTTAAATTCTTTGCTTGGTTATACGTTACAATATAAAAATGTTCATTGAATAATCTTAAATTTTATTAGAATTTCTTTTTGTTTTCTGCATTTTGTTAACTTTTTCAATTTGTAAAGAAAAATGATATAAAAAAGAAAGGTTATAACGGAGCAAACAAATAAAATTTTATGATTTTGACATCAAATAACATTTTAGAAAGCAACAAAAAAAAAAAAAAAAGAGACGAGTTACAATTAACACAAAGATATTTCTTTGAATTTGAATCAATTATTAGTCCTTTTTTTCCCAACATTTACCAAGAATGAGTTGAATGTGAAAGAAAAAGTGAATGTAATTTGATTTCAATACTTTGAAATAGGATACACTTCACTGGATAACAACATTATTAAATCATACTGAGATCTTGTCACAATTTCATCAAAAGGAAACCCTCTTTTCAAAAGAAAAAAAATAAAGAAAGAAAAAAATAGCCAAAATGCAAATGACAAGGCAGACAAACAAGCCAAGCCAAGCCAACCCAATCCAATACCTTGAAAGAATGTATCCTATGTACTGTGGTACATGTTGGGTATCTATGACACCATCTTAAGCATTTAAGATGGGCATTTGTCAGATAACTTTCTGACATTTGATTAGTGTATTAAGAGCATAACAGAAAATGGCTTACATCTGAAAAAAAAAAAAAACAAAAGGACATAGACACACGCACAACAGCAGAAAGCAAATGAAAATGTTCAAATTAGTTTGGCTCTCTTGACTACTCCATCCACCAAGACCCTTGACTTAACATTAAACTATCTGTAGAGAATGGAAAGTGAAATGGGAAACCTATGGTAAAAAGGCACAAAAAATATATCAAGTGTAAAAGAGCAGAAAAGAATAGAAATCAAAATTAAAGGAAAAACTTTAATGAAATCTGACAATGACTATTTTTGTTCCTTTGCAGCTGCTAAAACTTTAAATTAATCAATTATTTTTATTGAATTTAAGACCTAGTACATAGAATTTTCCTTCTTTCTTTTTTCAAAAAATGTAAATAAATTAGAAAATATAAAAGAAAGTTAAGAAAGAAAATCAATTTACAATTTCATTCAACCGTTTCCTTGCTCCCCTTTTCAATAAAAATTAAAAGCAATGAAAAAACCGCAAACCACAATAATTTAAGCCACAAAATTTACGCCTTGTTGGCTAAAAAACACTCGTTAATGTGTCATAATTGGCCAAAGCTGGCATAACTTCTTAAGCCACCACAACCACGTAGTCCTCTGTTTGCACCCACAATCCACACAGGATTCAGGATATTGGCTTGGCCAATTTTATCCAAAGTCAACAAAAAAGAGACCGCAAAAGCGCCAAAGGATCAAGTGTACAGCTGCTAATACCTTAGCCTGAAGCGAGTTATTAAATTTTCATAGGAAAAGACAACACAAAACGCTAAGTAAGTTAAGTCAAGCCAAACCAACGTAATCCAACAAAGTTAAAAAAAAACACAAAAACGATGCAATGAACTCAAAGAGTAACGAAAATTCTTTGATAACAAATTTCTGTTGCCATGACAAGAGTATCTGGTTGGGTTTTTAACCAACATCAGATTGAAAAAAAGAGAAGAGTAGAGCAGAAAAGGAAAGGGGAGAAAATCATGTTTACTCAGTGCTTTTGACATGTGTTGCATACTTTCGTGCGTAAAGGTTCTTTTTACTTTTCAATTTTTTTCCTCTTTTTTTGTGTGTCAGTTGCTCGTTATACTTTAGTCAAAAGAAATAAATGCGTTGAAATTTCATTTTTGTGACTGACATTTGGACATGTTTTCTTTTCTTTTTCATTTTCATGCTTTACAAACAAAAGCCACAGACACAGCATAAAGAGAAGACCAGAAAAGATAAGCCAAAGGGAAGGAAGTACACTTACCTGTATGCACCACCCATGAGTTTATTGATCACAAGTCCAATATCATGCAGTGTGTAAACATATCCTTTAGGTATATGAGGACGAACATCGCGCAGTATGTAACTGTTTAAATGAGACAAAAAATATACATAAATCCATGAACAAGTCTGAGTAGGAGAAGTGGAGGCAGGGCAGTTAAAGTTGATTAACAATAATAAGGACTCACCCTAATGTATTTGCTGGACCATGTTTTGTATTGTACAATTCCTCGAGGCGCGGTATTGTCAGAAACTTCTTCATTGAAACGCCATTTTCCAAAAGTAATTTAACAAAATCGATTCTATCATGTTCGAGGGCCTGCATCATGGCTTCATCCAAAGCGCCTGTGGTTAGACAATACATGAAAATGGAAAAGAAGATAAAATAAAGTCAAGAAAAATTGAATAAATTTTCATATGAAACAAGTGGAAGTCTCGTTTCGTCTCGTCTCGTCTCGGTTCACTACTTGATGATGAGTGTCTTGATTAAGAAATAATGAAAATTATGCACGAAAATATACAAAATGAAATAAGCTTAAGAGATGCGGCTTCTGCTTTATCTGTCAGCACCCTCTTCCACGTAAGATCCACACCATACGCACCATTGGGCCATTCCTGGCCATAGACAAATATTTCGCTACGCGCAATATCCACACGATTCCATGTCAATGCAAGACTCAATTGTTCTGGTGGACTGAGATGTTGGGACTTGAACAATGCCGTTAATATCGTCTGATCCAGTTCTTGTGCTTCACCCTCAGGCTTCTCCTGTATACGAAAGACTGTTATCTACAAGCAAAAAGAAAAGAAAATAACACAAGAATAGGGAGTTAGTAACCAAATCAATGACTGGAAAGTTTATGCCAATTACAAAAAAATAAAGAAGCGGATAAAGAGGAACATTTTCAAGTTGCCCTAAATTTTGGGTTCATCTACTATGCTATTGTATGTACAAAACAAAATCAGTGTGGTTGACTGCCTTCAAGCGTTCTTAGCTTTATACTTTAGCACTGTCGTTGATGCCTTTTGAAAACGCAAAAAAAAAAAAAACCAATTAAAATCCTAATAACACGCGATGGCTTTATTTGATGTCAAACTAATTTTGGTTATTGCAATATGCTTTACCGTCATTGTTTACATTTTTCTTCTGAAGACCTCATCAAGTCAGAATCATTGAATTTACGTAAGCTGAGCTAAGCTAAGGTCTAATCTATCTCAGTTTTAATTGAAAATTCATTACGCTTTCAATTGATGATGCTTTCCGTGATGATTTTCTTGAATTTATTTAGCTAAAATGGAATAAATTCTAATTTCTTGCCTCATTAGAATATGAGGTTCCTTTGCACAATCAAAATAAAATATTAATAATGATGTGATTTATTTTAAAATATATTTTATTTATCGTTGAATAAATTATATAGGTAATGAAACGTTATTGCAAATAATTCAGGAAGATTCATTAAGATGTCCTTTGAACAAAACAAATAATAATAAATAAAAAGAAATAATAAATTTTCCTCTATATAAAAGTTGAAATTTAAATATTTATATGTACTACACTTAGAACAAAATTTTCCATTTCATTGTTTCGTTTGGTGTGTGTTGACATAAAACAAAATTTCTTTCCACAATATTTCTTTTATTGTTTTATTCGCTTGAGCCTCAATAAGAAATAAAAATTTCTACACGTCAATGTTTCTGACACCAAGCCTAAACATCAAACACTAATGAATATTCACGAAATTGTGTACACGCTCATAGTCCCAACAGGTTCATGCATGCATTTTCAATCATTTGTGTCGTCGGCACATCAAAAATATTTCCTACGAGCGCTCACGTCTGCTCACTTCAAATATTTCAAAAAAGTTTGTTCATGTTATATTTTCCTCTTTCACACATACTAAGCTTGTGCAAGCGTAAATGAGATAGCTTACTCGACGCAGCAACACACTTTGTCAAAGTGAGAATTGAGAGAAATATCTAAACGAAATAGATATTCTTTCAATCATCGTATGTAACACGCACACATACATAGTTTACTAACACTATATTACGATTGATAATAAACGTGTCGGGCCCGCTGTTGGATATGAAAGGAAAAAAAAAGATCCAGTCAAGTTTAGCTATTTCTCTGCAGTATACATTTTATACTCTTTGGATCTGATCCATCGTGTATGACATAGCAGACTGATTGGATTATTTTGCAGAATAGTGCGTAAGAAATCTGCAGGTCAGTTTTTTGGTATAACATTTGAAGATTTGAGAGGTTGTGGAAGACTAAAAATGCATTGTAGAAGACAACTTAAGAACTCAAGACTCAATTGTAATTATTTCAAATATGTATTTCACTTTAAATCAGAGTAATTTCAGTATTCTTTACCAATAAAACTGTTCTAAATAATATCCCATTCCTATTAGGTCAACCAGCATGACAAATAAACCCTTATCAGAAAAAGATGTCTTTTTGTCTGGCCACTGCACACATACATAAGCAAAAGAGGTACCACCTTGTCTGGGAAATGAAAGTGACAAGAAATTCATTTGAAATTTGGGAAGTGGAGGATTTCTTTTATTAATTCAATTTATTTTCCTTACTTTCTTTGACAAACAATTTTCACCATTCAAAAAAAAACAATTAAGAAAATTAAAATCAACACAATTTTCCATTGAAATCTCAGTTTATTCACCATCATCATCATCATCAACAACAGCAAGAGTAACAAAAGTATCAACGATTGTCAACCATAAAAAAGGAAAGTGAAAAAACAAAAGAACAGGAAATGAAACATAGCCAAAGGAATCAAAACCTGCTACTGAACCTGAAGTAATTTATTTAAATTTAAAAATGTCGCTAAGCGTAAAACGAGATTTCTTTTCGCTTTTTCTTGGTCTTGGTGTTTCTCCACTTTTTATACTTTTGTTTTTTTTTTCTTTTCTTAACATAAATTTAAAAAATACATTTAACTTTTCCATCTTTCTTTCTTGTAGGCATATTTGTAAATTTAATAAATATTCAACTAAGCAAACCATTAATAATATGGGGTCCTTTTTATTAAATATTTGTTCATACTTTATTTTCTTTTACTTTCGCAGTATTTTTGTACTTACCAAATTCTTATTACGCGTACATTGCATCAATTCTTGGTAGAGTTTCTCGGCTTGGTCGCTTCCAACTTCAAAAGTTTTTTGTATTGTGCCAATTAGATAATCCCGCATGGACTCTAATACGGTTTGTTCATCACCATCGGATGCGTATCTAAAATACAATATTAATGAAAGAAAGATAGATACATGAACGAACAAACATGAACAAGAAAGTGAAAGAATTTGTGGTAAAATGTTTCTTTTATTTAGTTATGTAAATGACGGTATGACGGTACAAGACCAACAATAACAGTAACAGTAATAACAATCCACATAAACAACACAATTACAACAAATTGTTGTTTTTCCAGACGAAATGGAAATGAGAAGAGAATAACATTGATGCTGACACGCACACGCACACGCACGGGCACAAGTGAAGATTAATTAAAAACATTAAAATAAATGTTGCATACAATAAGGCGCGCGCACACACAAGGTGAACTTAAGAGCGATTTTTTTACTTGAGCATATTTTGGCAAAAAGGTTGTCGAATTCTTTGTCCCTTTGTGTGTCTGTTTATCTGTCGGTCGGTCTGTTGGTGCGTATCTAAATGAAAGCACAAGTGAATGAAGGAGTAAAAACAATTACTTATGTAAATAAAAGGGTTCACATTGCGTATGCTTTTCTTTTATAAGACAGAGTGAATCCTGTCATCATCAGCATCTCCCAGTCTCAGTCATAGCGATAAAATGCGTATGAGTTTAAACTAATAAATGTCTAGGGATGTATTTATTTTGGTAAATGTCGCGTATGTAATGAAGTTTTACAAATACATAGAATAGAAAAGAATAGAATAAGAATGACAACCGCTTGGGAGATTTGCGCGCCTAATTGAAGCTGTTGAGGCGTAAAACAAAAAATCATCAACCGCAATTTACTATATTTCCCCTTACAATATAAACAAATAAATGATGTTGATCACAATAAGGACAACAACAGGAACAGAAACAACAAGGAGATCCAGAATATATAACAAGCATAAACAAGGAGAATGAAGAATGCCTCTAATTAAATTTTCTTTGGCTTGCGGTTAAAGTATGTTATTTTAATGAAAACTTCTGAAATACTTTGGGATTCCTTTATATATTTGTTTTTCTTTGCTCATTCATTTCGCTACCTTAAATTACATTAGCATTTAACACTTTGAAATTCACTTCATTTTATTTTTACTTCTGTTTCAGAGAATTCCATAACAAATCCTCTTACAAACAAACTAGAGAAACTTGTCGAACATGGACATGTATGACCATGAAGGTATTCATGGATTCACACTTGGAATACTCCTAATACTACATAAGTACTATTTAAAGAGATTTTTTTTTTTAATATGACTTACTTGTGCACAAAGGCGATTAGATCAGCCGCACGCCCGGAACCATCGCACACCACAACCGGCACTGGCGGTGAGTCCGTCACGTACTCAAGCACCGCACGTATCGTATTTGTACCGCCCTCGATAACAAGGCACACCACTGGAGTACTGGAATGTGTAACTGGAAAATAAAAAGAATTTAAATAAATAAAAAAAAAAAAAAACGGAAAAATGATAAGAGAAGAATGTGATAAATATTTAAGGAAGCATAGAAGCATAGAAAATGTATGTAAATACAATTGTACTTCAATAGATGAAGGAAATCAAATGAAATTCGAAAAAAAGAAGCAGCAAATAAAATTAAGAGAAAAAAACTATTCTTCCTTCCTTTAACCTTAAGCTATGATACTATGGTATTTGTACCCTTTAAATGAACATGAGTTTATTACATTTGTAAAAATGTATGTAACAAATAGATGATGGGAAGCTCAGAAAATAATATTCTTCATCCGCATCAGCACAGCATAGAGTTTGGCCAAAATGCCAAGATCAATTCAAACACATGTAAGCATAGTGTATTACCCTTATATGTGGTGATTTATATATTTATTTATTTATGGAATTGAGGTCCCAGAAATTCACTTTTGCCCAATACAAAACAAACTTTTCATAGGTTGAGAGATATCACTATTTTTAAGCTTTGAAATTTATGACAATAAGCCCAATTTAGTTGCTTGTAAAATCTAAAATATTGTAAGCAAAATAATTGTGAATTACAGGATATCCAATAGTCGAGCTGACCATTAATTCTTTAAGAACTTTAAACTATTCTCTGCAACTGACAGCAAATTCTTAAGATTTATTTTTGAGAAGTACATTTGACGTTAATGCGTGGGATTTTCATAACATAGTAGTTAGTATCCTACGCAAGTTTTAAAATAAATATTTCATTGGACTCAGCTAATTGAAAGCGAAATAATGAGTTTGAAAATAATAGAAATGTTATTGTTCTATAATATAATATTATAACATAACATGACATCCTTGACTTTCATTTGAGTAGCTATTCTCATTATTTCTTTAAAACAAAACAAAGTTTTATATTTCATTTCATAAACAGTACAGCATTACATTTTGTTGTTAGAACATAACAATCTCTAGACAATTATTTGAACATTCACTATAATAAAGGAAAACAGATATCCTGGTAGTCAGACAGACAGATAAGCATGCTTACCCCACAGTTAATGCAGCCACAAATCGAAACCAATCATATAATAATAATGAGAATAATAATAGTTGCATTGGGATTACATTGACTGCACAATTTATAAAACACATTGAATTTTCTTATTCTCTAAAGTAGCAGCATGAGGCATGGATAAACTTTGTTAAATTTCTTCTATAGACTATGCAATGCAATTGTTGTCAATTTCATTTGTAATGCCACACCAAAGCAGGTGCACTTTCACGTAAGGATAAGTTAAGCAAATCGAAAGGAAATGCAATTGAATGTGAAAGTAAGAAACAACATCCACAGTGCGGTGAAGCTTTATGGTAGATTGTCGTTTGTCTGGTCTGGTGAATCGTCATTTCAAAAGCTTTAAATTCAAGCCGAGCATATCAAATCATCAATTTCCCCGAGTGACAGTTGAACAACAATAACAAATCTACACAAATGGTCTTTTGCATTGTTGCAATCATTCATCATTCATTCAGTGACTCATTCCTGCAATCAAATATTCATTCAGTCAATCAGTTAGTTAGTCAATCATTTATTCATGCTTGCTTGCATGAATGCATTCACTGGTTCAGCAATTGGCAGTAAAATACTCGTCAGTCAGTCATCATTGTTGCTCATATTTATGGTTTTCCTACTATATTTCAATGTCTCTTTATTTATTTGACCTGATTTTCTTATGATTTCTTTACTTTGCTCTTTTTCCAACTTACATGGATGTAATTTTAAATTGGAAATGAATTTTTCCAATTTTCGTCGCAGTATTAGTTCAGCTCCATATTTTGCTTGTGTTCCATTGTCTACGAGTAAAAAGTACGCATGACGATTGTTCAGCACAGCTAATTTTGATCTGCAAATAAAAAGGATAAATAATAATAGTAAAGGGCAATGACAAAGAGTAAATAGTATTTTAGATCCAATCATACTACATATACCATATAATCGAAGTTTTATAATTGTTTTGGGAATACAATTATAACGTTTTTAGTTTAGAATTTAAAAGAAAATTCTATAATTTCTTATACCATATAATTTTAATATAAATTGTATTATTTCCACATGGCGTATACGTAATTTACTTTAAAATTTCAGTTTATTAGAAATGTTGAAGTGGAAGAGGCTTTCATTATAACTCAACTCACCTTGGTGAACTTATACTATGACAGGGCACCTCACGATTATGGCCCAACAACTCGTGATTGCGCTCAACAATGCCCCAGGGTGCAATGCCAATGCTGACGACGCGCCCGGTACGTTGTTGACCCTCGAGTAGTAAGGCATCGCCAACTTGTTTTGTCACGCCTAAATGTAGACAATAGTAGAGTAAATATATATATTTTTCGCTTAAAAGAATAAAATAAAATTTAATAATAAGTCCACAAGAGTATGACAATCTATCCTCACAATATAGAGAAGCATTCAATTGTATAGAAAGGCAACAAATGCTGTTATAATCTGGAGACAAAAAGTGAGTGAAAAAGCGTCAATGACAAATAAAAGGACACCTTCTTATTTGCGCTCGCCCTATGAATGAACAATCACTGGCTGCGTGATTTCCGCTTGAGACTTTTCTTTATTCTTTCATTTTTTTTGTTTTTTTTTTTTATATACTATTTTTCTTTGCTTCCTTTGTATTCTTTCTTCATTACATTACATTTCATTGAAACATCACATCAGACCTTCGACACAGTACAAGTTAGTACTATTTACTCAATTGTTGCACGTGCTTTTGTATAGTCACATGCACGGAAATAAAAAAAAATTATAGGAAATAATACTTTAGAGTTTTGTCAACGCTAAGCACACTCACCAGTATTTGTACCACCAGTAAAGATCCAAGCACCTGTCGTCTTGGCTGCCTTCAATAGTCCTTTGCGGATTTCCTAAAAAGTTTAACAAACAAATTATAAGTTTCCTTCATTCATTTAGTCAAGGGTGATCACATGAAGTACATCATCAGTGGATTCAGTAACTAAGTACTAACTTCTTTACTACACCACTCAAGTTGAAGTCATGAACAGAGTATTGAAGTGTTCAGAAGCTACTATTACTGGATATCAAGTGTTATACTAACCTTCTTTAATTTGGGTTGTAGTTCGAAATTGGCCTTACCACCTTGAACGGTTATTAAAAGTTTTGGCAATTCCAGATTCCATTCCTTTGTGAATAGTTGTACTAAAAGTTCTGGACGCGTGTCAAACGATAAACGTACATACTAAGGAAAGTAGAAAGATACAAAATAAAATTCTGTGTCAAATGCAATTTAAGTCTGGTAGGATGGTATTTTTGTAATATATGACAAATATTCATTCAATCATTTCTTGTTGTTGATGAAGTTGATGTTGTTTGTTAGATACACCTGCATAACTGTCAATATACAAAACAGTTTCATGATATACGCTGTTGATGATAAGATGCTGAGAAGGATGCCAACAACAATTGAATAAAAAAAATCAGCAAAAAATCGATGTCTTCAAACAACAACCATCAGGCTCACAACAAACAAAATAAAAAAGAAAAATAACCATTGAAAATTGATTGGAAAACTTGATAAAAGCCGCCTGGCTTTTGTTAAATTTGACATGGTATTCTTTTTTTCTTCTTTTTTTTTGAAAAATTGTTTTCGTTGAAAATGTTTTACAACATCCGAGAATTGGCTCAACAATTTGTATGCGTATACGTGTTTTGTTTTGTGCCCCGGCTCCCGTGACATGTTTGATTTAACGCATGCCAATTAGTCACATTTGTCGCTCTATGAAATATTCCCATTGTTGGAATCCTATATCGTCGTACAACAATTTAGTTCTGCACGTTTATGTGTAACATCCAACATTTGTTTTGTGTACTTACTTGTGCCTTTGTGGGATGTGCGCCACCTTGAAACTCAATTGTGCCGTAGGCATCAGTGGGTTGTGGACGCGTGTGTTTTGTTGGCAACCAATTGTCACCGGGTGAGCCACTTTCGATGCCAGGTATAGTTTGATGTGTCACTTGCACCTGGCCGCAGCAACATCTGCAAAAATAACATACACACAAAAAAAAAAAAAGAAAAAAGAGGGGGAAAGTTCATAATTTAAAATTGATTGAAATTTAAAACTAAATACAGGAAAATTACATAAAATTCTCATGTTTGAGGTTTATTTACCCAAACTCTTAATAATCATTTTTATTTGTAATTCACAAACGAATTCAATGGCTTTTGAAATC
The DNA here is from genome assembly GCA_037043315.1 of Amiota communis. Taxonomy (NCBI): domain Eukaryota; kingdom Metazoa; phylum Arthropoda; class Insecta; order Diptera; family Drosophilidae; genus Amiota; species Amiota communis. Next base: position 3,332,569 of record JBAMAV010001387.1, on the reverse strand, counting down.
TAATATGTATCACTTGTCGTATGCGTAATAATTACAGAAGTTCATAGTATGGTATGTATGTATTGTATAATAACATGTTTGGTTTTTGTATGTCCGGACAGAAATGCCAATGAGTCCCACACATGTATTCATTGCACATTTTTGGTACTGATGACCTTGTTGGATCGGAATTTGTATGCAATAAGCAAATATGTCCATGATATCTGTTGCAAAGTGAAAATTGTTGTAACTTCTGTATTATATACGAGGGAAGTTAAATTATAATTGACTTCTGGAACTGCATTCTTATATTATGTGGCAGCTGAAGGGTTTAAGGCAAATTCAACGTTTCATTTCTTTATTAAAATGGTTTTAGAAAACTTCCATTTAATTTTTTCTTAAATGCAATTCATGGCCTATCTACAATATATGATATTGTAAAAGCTTGTTTTTAGGTATTTAGTTGAGAAACTTATTATACTCCTCTAGTAAGTCTATTTCCCATTTATTAAATATGCATTTACATGCAAACAAATTCAAATGTATGCTTCTTTAATTCATTCCGAATCAAGTCAATCAAGTTGCATGTCTTTTACTGACAAATATTCATAGTATAAATAGATACAAAGCTAAGAATTTTGTGTATAAAACTCACGTGTGCTGTGCGTTAGTTATGCATGTGTGAATACATTTCAATATCAATGACTTTATATACCATACATATGTATGTGTGTATTGCCCTTCAATTATTCTGGTTTCGTGACTTCATTAATGAATTCGTTCCTTTAACAACCGCATATTCAATAACCAACCAACCAAGTAACCTAAAGCTTTCATTTGCCAATAATTTAGGACTATAGGGACTCACACGCCCATCTACTTTCAATGACATGCTTTCTTTATATTCACAATTGGTTTAATGAATAAATTAACTGAAATTCAAAGACATAAAAGTTTCATATGAAATGTCGTTCAAATGTCGTTGCACGCATTAAGCCGGAAACACAAGATTAAGTTACCATCGTTGCCAAAATCTTGAATAATGTGTTAATAAAGCAATTAATTCTGTCAACAAATTATCAAAAAGACTAGTATATACATATATAGTATACGGATGCGGATGTGTCGTTGTTCGTTATGTGTCAAACAGACATGGCTGTCGAGAGCTATTGAAGTTCATTTCAAAATGTTTTGTGTGTTTTTTCTTAATTTTATATACTCGTATATGTATATTTTTATGGGGGAGAGTATATTTTCTTGTATGTAAGTGCCTGAATATTTGAGCACCAACAGGAATACGTGAACAAATGAAAATTAACTATTATTTATATTTCATTCTTTATTTATTTATATCATTCATATTGAATAGACCATAATATATTGGGTGTGTGCAAAAGACATGTCGGTTTTTTTTCCTATAGATGGCTTTAGTTTCAATTTTAAATGAGTGATGGCCCAATATATTTCAGTGTGGTGTCATTTGAAAGGTTACTCTCAAATTAATGATAGTAGGGTGGTGGTTGCCAAAAGAAAATCTGTTCTTCTTCTCATAATACACACATCAACACTTCTAAATAAAGTCAGTCTAGTTTTATCACCACTATGTCTGTCATTTGAGAGTTCCAAGCCATTCTTAAAAAGTTAATCAGCTTTGCAGTTCCGTGTTATACAATGTTATACTTGTTTACAAAAAAATAATTTTAAAAATATTTAAAGCAATTTATATGCCAGCTATATCATTTAATTTATTGTCCGATCGAATGTTTGTTTTGAATGAAGATCAAAAAAACTATCTTATAGAGCATTGCAAAAACATCAGATGAACGAATATGTGTAATCGACCACCGTCTGTAACTATGTTCTGTTCCCAAAACTGAAAACTGGAGTTTTTTACGAGGACGTTCCAGCTATTCAAGAAGCCGTGACACAGGAACATCTCAAACACTGAGTTTAAAAAGTCTATAGATAATTTGAGTTGTATTGAGAAAAATGGATCCTAATTTGAATAAAGATTATCTTTGAAACATAAAACCATGCTTGATAAATCACTCCGTGTAACAGAGATTATGTGGTCGCTGACGCACGGTTCTATACAATCTGTTAAAAACATACAAACTGTGTAAAAAGTATCGGGAATTGTTTAATGCTTTCGAAAATAAAATTTATTCATCAAAATTTAATATGTCGCCTTTAAAATACGGCTATTTGTCCATATATCTTTCATAAGCAAATAGGTTATTTCTTACTGCTCGTGATTCCCCCTTCGGGGAATTATGGTTTTAGGCAAGTCCTTTGTGCCTTAAGCTGTATTCTTGAAGGTAGATTAATATTGTTCACGCATCATTTGTGATCCGGGCTATCCTCTATAAATTGGGTTTCAAAGGCTGCAAGAATGTGTGAATACATTACATATGGGGCGCCAACCCATGTAGTGTTTGGGGTTTGAATTTGAAGTACCTTCGGGTACAAAGGTCTGACCAGAGACTTTGTCTGGTACCACGGGTGGTCAGGAGCCCATAGAACTTGTTCTGTCCAGCGGAGACGGACCCTTTATGGGAGTATCGTGGTGGCTGTGGTTTAACACCCACATGCGGGTAGAGTGAGAGCTCGGCGTGGAGTTGCTATATACAACCGGTTGCTGTTGTGCCAAAGAGCAGCAAAGGTTTAAGATAGGCCTTGTTCCTTACCAAGGAATGAGTCATATTACCAAACCAAGTATGGCTTGAGATTGGTACCTGCGGATATATATCCAAGAGAGCGTTGGTTGTCGTTCAACTCCTGTGCACGGCACCGTGATATTTAGTCTCAACAACAGGTGATCACGTCAATCAAACAGACTTAATTATTGCTCGTGATTTTGTTCTACACCGTATTAGCGTAAGTATTTTGTAAGGAAAAGGCAAAGGAAATTAACAGGGAAAACTTAAGGCACACCACTCACCTCAAATTCAACTAATGTTTGCATAATAAAATTGCTGAGCACTTACAGATCAAATTACAAAATAAGCACCTGCAAAAATACTAACTTACAAATACCGTACAATGCTTAAGTTTAGTATTCTAAATTCCCGGTATTTCTAACACAGAGTACTACAAGTATCTAATTGTGTAGCGCAATTTATTCTGATTCATTGTTATTACTGTTAACACAAAAGTCAACAATCAAAAAATGTCACATATCAAAACACAGACAAAATATTGTAGAACGCAACCAAAAAATATTATAAAAAAAGTTTAGTATATTTATTTATTTAAACTTTGATAAGTTGTTGGATAAAAAAGACAAATAGAAAATCAAGTAAGATTTTACTTATTTTTGTGAAATCATAAAACCATCACATAATAATAACACAAATACTGAACTTTCACCACATACCACCACAGAGAGAAACTGAATGTATCTATATAGTTTATGTGTAGTAGTAATAGTAGTTTCCACTTCTAGAAAGCAACTTTATTGCGTATTTATCTTTATAAGTGACAACAAAGTCAAATAGACCAACGGACGGACTACCGATGGAAGGAAGAAAGGCAAAGGGTGGATGATTGGTAAGTTGGTTAGTGGGTATGAAAATTGTCACAATAAACAATAAACAGATGTTGTATTGTAGATAGAGAGATACGAAAGAGAGAAGGGCATAAAGTCTTACACCGTTCGGAAAATAGGTCAAGTTGTTTTAACTCGTTCTCCATTAAGTTTGTTTGCTAGATACACTCTTATTCCAAAGATAGTGAATCTTTTGTATTTATTTTTGCTCTTTTTTTTATAAAATATAATAATTTAATTGACTCTTTTCTCTCTCTCACTTACCTTGTTTCTTCTTTTGGACATGGTATAAATTTAATGCATTCACGTTTCTGAAAATTTGTCTCTATCCAACTGCGCGGCTGATGCTGAATTTATGAAAATGTTTTGGGTAAAGACATAAATAATAAAAAAATAAGAAATAAATTAGTAAATTTTTATTATTCTTTAAATAAAAATTTAAAAAAAATATTATAATAAAATCAAAAAATAACAATAATAATAATTCAAATGCAAAATTTTTACAAATAATTCTTTAATAAATATTTATCTAATATATTCTTATATATATCTACATATTTATAAATATTCATATATTGTATTTCAAATAAAATTAAAACCATTCTTTTTTTTTTTTTTTTTTTGTTGGTCTCTTACAACTTATAAAAAGTTTTACCTTTATAGATAAAAAATAAAAAAATAAATATACAAAAGAAATAAAAAAGATAAAAAAGGGGAGAGAGAAGAGAGATCTAGATAGTATATATAAAGAGAGTGTAAAGGGTGTCACGAAAGGAGCATAAAATGAAAATATGTACTCAAAAATGGAAAAATATTATAAGTAATTAAATGTGTAAAAAAAATAAATTCTTAATTTATACAAAAATATAGTTACAAATTTGTAAACGAAATTAAAAGAAAAAATCAGAAATGGAAAGTTGAATGTTTTGATTTAAATAATTTTATATATGTGATGGGGAATTTCATTTCATATTACACACAACAATTTTACTATACAGGATACAATTAATGCACAAGTATATTCAATAATAATTTTTTACAGAATTTAATTAAAGTTTGTTTCTTTAAACACATTTATAAAAAAAATATATACATATATATTGATGCATTTGTCCGACAAAAAAGAGTGCTACTCTATATGATTTTATATGTTTTATCTATGTTTGTTGTGTTTAACTAATATTTAAGACCAATTAGTCATCATTCTGTAAATCTTATTCCTAGTGGTAAGTACACATATGGAATTCATGAAGGTTCAATAAAAAATTTATAGAGATTGGCTAAGTTAGGTTACACAGACCGCTCACCGTGAGAAATCGAGTTCACCCAGAAGACTTACGGCCCATTGTGATGCTTGAATTTAGAGAGAAGGGAGGACTTTAGTTGAGTTCAGGGCAGGGAATTCTGAGTTCTTTTGTTTCTGGAAACGACACGAAGAATCAACGAACAAAACCAGAGTCCGCCAGAGGCAAATGATAATAATTATAAATTACTTGATTTATAGGTAAAGTAAGGTTAGAGTGTCATTATTTGATATCACTTACGTTAAGAAATTTAACTAATTCTGTTACTAATCATTGGGGTACGTTTGCCTATGACTCCTCATGGGACTGATAGTAATTCAACATTTGGTGTAGAGCATATTTGACAATCGCGTCCTTAATAGGCAGCTTGACAGATGTGAGAGCAGTGCCGATGGTTCATGAGATAACCTTTTAGATTAATTCTGCAGCGTCTCAATTGTCAATTATCTATGGCCCCATCGAAGATGAACATAAATATTATACTCAAATAAGATAGGCATCTCACAAACAGGCCTAAGGAAGAAAAGTCTCCGGTTCATCAGAAAGGATACAGCTTTTCCACAGGTATTAAAAATACCATGACCCCAGCCTAACAATACTAAAGTGTTTGGGTAGACGAGCAGAAATTTAGAGCTTAATTTGTAGTTAATTCAGAATCCCACAATATTTTCTAGTTTTAAAAGTATAGCTGTTGAGAATGGAGTAATGGATCTTCTACCTATCACTAAACGGCGTATACACAATATATGTATATTAAAATACTTGATTTTTTGAAAAACTAATTGATTAAAATTGTAAATTATAATATTTCCATCAAAAATTTAACAGGCACACTTAGTTTCTTCTATTTAAGATAGATAAATACACTTCCGTAATCATCTTTGTTTAATAATTTTCACCTTTTATTTTACGCTAATTGAATACTAATTAGTTTCAAATGGAACAATGAACCAAAATGCAATCAGAAAACATTGTGAAATACGTGGAAAATCTATTTCAAATAATTCGCAGTATTGTAGTATTAATGGACAAAGTTTAAGTGCAACCTACAAACTCATACCGATATATGTAGGTGTATGTACAAGAAACATAGTGATATACCCAGTAGGTATCTAGATATAGAAATACGAATTTAATGAAAATAAATTGCTATTATACAATAGTTTGCAGATGGTGGAATAAACCCACCAACCAAAACCAAACTTACGAACGAAGAAAAGCAAAAATAAATGAACAAAAATTTCGTTGCCATGTGAACACGTAAACTCAAAGCTGGATACACTTATTTGCAGTATAAGGCATTTAGTATGTATGATTGTTCATGGTTACTAAATGCAAGTTGAAGTTTCCATAAAACATTCTATCATACCTCATTCTGTTGCTCATTGGCTGCATGAACTTTCAATAAATCGCGTACATTTAATATTAAAACTTTTGTTAGTGTAGATGAAACTGAAGAGCGTTTGCGTGGTCGGTCCCGGCGACGTATGCCACGCAATGAACCACCCTTCCTCAATTGACACAATTCATTCGGTACTTCTCCTACTTCTACGCCTACCACTGGAGTATGTGCTTTGCTTATTGTCATTATATCACCGGGTGTTGAGCTAAAACGTCGCACGGTCGAGAAATCTTTAGAGATACGTCGCAAATATCTTTGCGGAGCTTGCGGTGAGTCTGTAATGACCATTGTCCTGAACTTCTGATGCACTTTTGTTACTTTGTTAAATACTATAAAATACACTGTTGTGATTTTTATTTGTCCTCCGTTTTATGTATTTTTCTTTTATTTTCACATAGATTAATACGGGTTTACTATTGTACTTTGTTTGCAATTTCACTTTAAATTCAACCTATAATATTTTTCACTTTAACATCTTTGTGTGTGCGGCACATTCGCTTGCTAAAAGGCAACTGTTGCACCTGCCATGTTTGACATGAAGATGCTGTTGAGGAAGCTGTTACTTGCTGACATGCGCTCCCGTGCCTTACTGATAAACTTAGCAATGTATGTATCTCTAGATAACCTAGCTATCTACCTATCTACTATGTAGATATACACACATCTAATGTTTGGGTATGTCTATGAGTGAGTTTATTTACACTGTGAGAGTTTGTGTTTAACGCCTAAACTCTAGATAAGTTCACAGTCGTAATTATAGAGTAGATGCTCGAAATCATCACAATAGCAAACAATAACAAATATATTTTATAAATCTCCCTAATCTATTATCTCTCATTGTCGTCAAAAAACAATGCATTTAGGTAAATGCATCATTTGATGATGAATTTGTTTCAGTGTAAACTGGTTAGTTGCTGTTGTTGATAAGAAAAACGACAACATTTTTGTTTTTTCAGTTTTAGTCAAACGACCACTACTCACTGACTGACTGACATTTCTATCATTGTGGTAGCATAATATCTATGCATTTATGTCGCTATGTTATGATATCATTTGATTTGTTTAGGGCTATTGCTTGTGATATGCTACAACTTGTTCGACCGCAAGGAATCAACTTGGATTGCACGGTATGCCAGGGTTGTCATGTCCACAAGCAATTGTTCCGGTGCACAAGATACGAATTTCATGTCATTTCTACGTCCGTTATTGAATTATGAACTGCAATAAAGCAGACAACAAGACAACAAGATGATATTACTACTCGACTCTGGTTACTCTCTGTTGGCTGGTGATGCACAAGATAGTGACAAGGTATGACACCCTGCTTCGCACCATACAAGACAGTGACCACACCTCCACTTAAGCCTTAATATAATTAAGCCAAACTAAGTATATGCATGTTGTAGTGTAGCCAATAAACTCACGTCAACACAGTCGACATGCCACAACAACCACAACACTTTATTACTTAAAGTATATAAGCCACCTGAAGTGTTTTTGAGGTGTTGGAAGTGACAGCCTCATAGGCGTCTTAGTTTTGGTCACAGAGCTTGCTCAGGAATGTTAGTCAACTGCAACATGAAACTTAAGTTAAATTAAGACACTGTTTCTACTACAATTTGCTCACTAAATTCACTTCACAAAAGTTAATGCTTCAATGAGTTTGATAAAAATGTATAATTTTGTCGCTGCAGGCAACTAATTAGTTTAGTAGTAGAAAGTTATTGCCAAGCAACACAGCAAGGATATAATTAGGATGAGTGCCAGCCTCAATGAGACTATATAACTCTCTTTGAACATAGTACTTACATATCTTTGAAGTGGTAAAATATGGGCCACACTCTACAACATTAGCAACAATTGTTGAGTATCAAATTAAATTTAAATTTACTTTTCCTTAAACTGAAGTCATAACAACTTATTATTTTTCATTTACTGCCAATCTTTAAATGAATTCAATTTGATTTGATTTGTAACCTGAACAATGCACAGTCAGTCTACCATTAAATAGTCCTGATTGATGGTTATTTTAACAAGGATTCTCTGCAAACAATTGGCATAATTAAGGTTAAAATGGGCGAGCAGACCAAACCTGACCTGACTGAGTTAACCTCTTTAGAAATGAAGCTAATTAATTGTTTGCTATTGAAGGATGTTCCAGTGTCTGAGTAAGTAGGTGAGTTTCATTGGAATAGCAACGACAAAGAAGTCCATCCTACGCTATGATGTCGGTCGGTCTTCAGTGTAGTAAGTTAGCTATAATTAATATTGGTGTAGTAGGAGTAACTATCTGGTTCAATTTTCAGCTTATCAAAACTTTGTTAAATATTCAATTTCAGTTAGGTAAAGAATACTTTATACAAAATGGATATAAAATTATCTCATTTTTTACCTTAACTTAATTTAAGGAAAAGACTATTATAATGTAGATTACAACTTCATTAAAACTCGGTTAAGGATTTCACAATAATAATGTGCATATACTAATTGAGATGCTTTTTGTTTTAGTAAAGGGATTAAACACTACCAAACAAATCTTATTGATATTAAATATTTAATTATCTGTAAATATTTGATTATTATGGTGATTTACAAAAAAACTGTGCAGGAGTACAAAGAAGCCAATCTTTTATTTTGTTTTGAAAGAAAGAATATTTAATCAAAATTTAAATTAAAAGGAAAAAGTAAGAATTTGTACCTTTCACGAAGAATTGAAAATTGTATTTAGTTAATCTCATTATGTAACATAGTTTTTAAGTTGTCTGTTTCATCAAATTTGATACAAAAAACTTTTAATGAAACTGGCTAGTTTCAATACAAAATTTCTGTAGAATATTATTTCAATTCAAAATTGTAACCTATTTTAATGGAATGGTCATCAAGAACGGTTTTCATAAAATATGACAGTGTTTTGTTTTTAGACAAGAATAAATTCACTTTTAAGGGATCAATGGTAATAATCTCGATTAGAGAGATACAGAACAAAATTTAGGTATGATTAATGATTAAATCCGTATCATTTGTAATGTGTTTTTACTTCATTCACACTGCATTCTTATAATACTTAAAATGCTCAAAAAAGTTGACAAAACCCAATCGTTTTAGTCAATTTTTAATGTTTCCTATATGGCAGAGAACACACCAGATCAGACAAAATGTCTTTGACTAATAAGGCAAGAAAATGTGTTCTATTCCAACACAAAGGTAAAATATAAAATAAAAACCTTGGAAGGTGACATGATTATGTTGATTATAGCCGATTTACTGTGTGCTATGATTCAAATCTTTGGTGATGCGTCTATTGATTCGAGCCCCATTTGACAACAACAACAGTTTCTTTTAGATGTGATTGGAGTTAAGGATTCGAAACTCAAATTGATACGCTTTGATACGGTTTTTTCGAAAGATCACACTTATCAGTGTTGGGCAATTTTTCAATATAAATTGGCAATATTTTGTTAATTTCGTCATTTTTTTGTGATTGTCAGGTGTCTTCTTCTTCATTTTTTGTTTCGCGCTACACATAATTAAAACCAAAAAACTGTTCTTCGTGATACTAAAATAGCACTTTGAAGCACAAAACCGAATCATCTTGATACGAGCCACTGTAAAGCGGCTATTAGATCACAAATTTTACTCATTCACTTGTCTTTTCATCACATAAAAATGCCGCATACAAATAATGTAAAATAGCTCATAGATATTTGATTACCCTTTTCATATTTTAGTAAATAGTTTTTAATATCGTGAAAGGTATAAAAATTAACGAATAAAAATTCATTTAATAATCTTCTTAAGCTATAAATTATTTATAATAAATTCAAAACAAAAAATGGTAATAAATAAATATAATAATTTAAAAATAAATTAAAATTACTTACTATATACATATATAATAAATATAAAATAAAATTTAATCAGTTGCATACCTATATACAAAAAATAATATAATAATAAAAATAACGATAATTGAAAAGATATCGGTATAAAAAAAAAAAAAACAAAGAAAAATGTAAATTTTTAATTAAAAAATTTACATTAAAATGTACAAACAACAACGAGAACAATAACAACAATTAAATAATTTATTTTTATTATGATTATAATAATAATAATTATTATAAATAACTTTACATATACAAAAAAAAAAAAAAAAAAAAGAATAAATTAAATAAAAAGAGAAGAAAAAACAATTTATGAAAATAGAAAACAATATTTTGTTTTGTGATTTTTGTATAAAATGAAAAAAATACACCAAAGAGGAAGAAGAACAATAAAAAGATAAACAAACACAGAAAGAACAGAAAAAAGACAGACATTTTTTTTTAATATTGATAGCTTACCCTGGGCACAGTTATATTTATGAGACCCCAACAGATTTTTTTCAGTCCCCATGGTATCTATTTATTTATTGTATTTTTTTATGTATTTTATTTTTATATAAAATATTTTGCCGTGGGGATTTGTTAATGTGTGATTTTTTGATTTTTGTTCATATGATAATTGATAATTTGTGTGAGAATTTTGCCGCAAATTGTGTTCCACACTCACATAAACACCACACATACACACACCACACACATATACACACGTAAACACAAGTGCATTTGTATGCAAATTGTGATTAATTTTTTTTACATGTGTTCATATTTATTTTTTTAATATTTTTTTTTATAAAATTTTTAACGTTTTTTTTTTTTTTTTGTGTGGTTTCAAATTATGTTGTTGTTGAGAAATGTGAATAAAAAAATTATTAAATTAAAAAATTGTGTTAAATTAATTTATAATTTTTATGGAAATAAAGAATTAAATTAAAAGAAAATAATAATAATGAAGAGATAAATAATTAATTAAGAATTAATTAATAAATAGAATAATAGTGTTTTTATTTGATTTGTTTTGTTTTGTAAGGTAGAAAGGTGTTTTTATTTTTAGTTTTTTTGTTTTTTGTTTGTGTGAGTGTAGAGAAAAGTGTGCAAAAGCAAATTGTTTTGAAAGTAGTATAGTAGAAGAAATAGAAGAGAAAGAGTAAAAATTTAAAAACAATAACAAAAATTAGTTAAAATTTTATATACTTAAGTATGTCAACAGTAATTGATTGATATTTTTTATTTAAAAATTTGTTATTTTAAATTTTTTTTAATTCGTTTTTTCTATTAAAATTATGAAATGAAAGCAAAAGAAGGAAGGAGGATGGAAAGATTCTTTCATACAAGCAGGAATATAGTCACAATATTTTGACTTTGTTAAGCTGTTTTATGACTGACTACTACCAAACCACTTTCTCAAGAAGAATTGTTAATGTTAAATTAATTTTTAATTTAATCAAAATATTATCTTTTTATTTAAGCCAAATGAGTTTTTATATTGAAGAACATCAGACAAAAGAGTTGTTGTGCACATGGATTGTTGAATGACTACTTACTTAAATATCGTATAATTTCATCACAGCTTAAAAGTATGCTACAGAAAATAAAACAAACTCAACGTTATTAAAACAATAAATCTACAAGAGAATCAACCTAAAAGGCATCAGAATCACTCACTGAGTGTATCACCATAGAGACTAAGATAAATCCATATGTTTGGAGCAAAGCAAAAATCTTTTATAATTGCAAAAATAAACTCAAAACAAAATTTGGAATTTAACAAACTTACTTAAGGAGAAACAACAAGAATATTTCATCAGAATTTATTTTCTATTTATGGCCATCAGAGAATCAAAATAGCAATGAAATTTTCATAAAAACCAAATTCAATTTTCATCAACTCAAGTGATATATTTCCATAATGTTTCATACAATAAGTATTAACAATTTTAATTGTTGAGTATACATTTAAATGTTAAATTAAATAATAATTTTAATGTGAAAAATGTCGAAAATGTCATCATTAATTTTATTGAAAATTAGCTAAATTGAATCAATTTGAAACTGAACACCAATCAGAGTTTAAAATAGTTTTAATTACATAATTTTCATTAAATCGAGTTCAATAATACAAAAGTGTGAATATATCTGGCGGCAAACACAACAGCAACAACATCATCAACATGAATGTGTAACCAAAATTTGATAATATAATTTTGGCTAATCATTATCTTGCAAAATGCATAGTCAATATATGTAGAAGTTCACAGATGCACTAAAATGCAAATGAGTGGGTAACTAAATTCAGTATAGTATACCATATAGTGAATCGCACTTGCACATCAATTCTATTGAAACGTGCGTGGATTAAGTTTTCCACAATTTGATGTTTCATTTCATTATTTGTTTTCATATCAAAATGAACATTCAGTTTGCATTTTTATTTGTTTTTAATGGAAAATGAAATAAAAAGCAGGAAAATTTCCATTTAATCCACAAAGAGAAAAATGGAAAAAGATTTTTCTCGTTTAATTAAGAAAATGCAATGCGAAAGGTGGACTGCAGATTCGCTCTTATTATATTGTATTTAACTTTTTATGAAAAAAATTCCTATGAATTATGCAGACTGTGAAATGTAACAAAAAAAAAAAAAAAGTTGATTTCATTTTAATGAAAAAAAAAAAAAAACCATTATAAAAAATATGGTACCGTATGCATGTTGCATTCAGATAAGAACCACCATCATCACGACTACCACAATTGGAACTTCAATCTTCATTTTGTCACTTGCTACCTGAGATGTTGAAGTAACAGAAAGCTTAAGAAATTGATGAAGCAACAAAAATTCAAGAAAAAATGCTGTGGCAATCAAACTTGCACTTGATGGAGGGACAAACTTGTTGTATGTATTTACCATATAGTACTTCAGAAAGTCAACAGAGCACGGAAAGTCAAGTTGCACTTTATAAAGTCAAAAAGAAAATGATGAATAAAAATTGCATAACACAGTTATGCGCCAAAGAATCTTTTGGAAAAAAATGTCCTGATACTGCTGCGTTACGCAGGATATTAAGTGGCAAATTGATATTGATGCCAAAGCTTTTGATGATGTTGATGTTGATGCCAGTGATGTTGTTATTCTTTTGCTATAGTTTGATGTTGAAATTGATGAAGTATGTTGTCATAGTTTTTCTTCACTAAAATGCATATAGTGTAGTAAGTGAATATAATGTAGTCATGAGTCACTTTATTGAAGTTTATGGTGATGGATATTATTTTGTAAACGGATGAAATATCAAATTATATACAATAAGTGTATCTTTATATAAAAGACGATAAAAAATGATTATGTTGCACACGTGGTGTGTTTAAAAAGAAAGAGGACTTTTTATATTTCTGCTCCTGGTAATCCTACGATCTTGAAATTTACAAGGTTGGTAAAAATGGATCAGAAGCTTATAGTGTCTAAATTTCAGTTGGATTAGACAAAACACAAAAAAGCTTTTCTAATAAAGAACCTTAACTGGAATTTGTGTTTGTATGGGGGGTGGTACCCCTCCTATTAATCCTAGAATCATAAAATTTAAATGGACAAAACACAAAAAAGTTTTTCTAATAAGAACATTAATTTGAATTTGCGTTTGTATCGGAGGTACCCCTCCTGGTACCCCTAGGATCTTGAAATTTACATGGTTTATAAATAATCTGAAACTTATAGAGTCCAAATTTCAGTTCGCTAAGTCAAAAAACAAAACAGTTTCTCAAATAAAAATAGTAATTTTAATTTGGGTTGGTATAGGCGGTACCCTTCTTTAGTGGTCCGATTCGGCTGATTCCGACAATTGTGCAGCGTATGGTAGAAACCTATGTGCGAAATTTCAGCTCTCTCTCTCTCTAGTTGTTACGGGTAAAAAACATAGAATACTTGAAACGCCGGCACTTTTGGAAGATATAAGCTAAGGTATTAGTGGAATACGCCAAGAAACAAACTGAGGATTTTCACTGCCATTTAGAGTGGTCATTGTATTTTAGATTAAGGTGTCATTTGAGATTTTCATTTCAGATTTTGCAGGGAAAATGTTGAAATCATATTTTAACCAATAACAGAATGTGAAGCACTAATGATCAAAAGGTTTATATTTCATATTCTAAATAACATAAGTACATACACACTCGTACTGATAGAAGTGATATTTCATTTTTGAATTCTTCTAAAATATGTAAGTACATACATATGTATGTGCATGAGTTCTTTTGTGATGAAGCTCACGCATGGTACATTAACAACATTTTTCCTATGTGATGGTATAGTTCACCCTTGATTTTAATGTATGCACTTATTACACAGATAGTTAAATATTTATTCTTTTTATTATTTATGTCTCTCATTGAAAAGAATAATTGAATTTATTGCAATGTAACATTAGTAGTATGTATGTAGGTGTACATGTAAGTACATTATGCCAGAACTTTTTTGAAATTGAAATTATTCAATTACCTTCGAAGACTTGTGTATTTTGTTATAGTTTTCCATTTTCTTTAATTCAATGTCAATCTCGAGATTGCTCATGAATTATTTAAGAGAGAAAAACGTATTTTAATAAACTTGTGACATTTAAAATTTTATAAATAATTTATATACTATATATATATATTATGTTGGTTCAGTTCTCTTCAAACACGTGGAACAGAACAACAAAAATCAGCTGTTCTTTTCTTTAAAGAATTATAATAAACATTGTATATCAAAGAGTGCTTCTAAGCATATACTCTGTTAAGAGCATTCAGTATTATTAATAATTCAAAACTCATATAAAGAGAAAAAGAGAGAGAGAGAGTAAATAAAGCACAAAGCTAATAATAATGAACAAGAATAAAAAAATTAACAACACAAATGAGAACAAGAACAAGAAGAATGAGAACAACACAACAAACAGTAAAAAGTGTTGTGTGTGTTTTTGTATGAGGAGAAAAGAATCAGCAGCGGCTACTTTCGTTTATACTTAAGTAGAAACACAATGATATTTCCACATTGAACTTAAATGAAACGAAATTTATTGTTTGTTGTCTGTCTTGACATTACTTCAATTTACTTAACATTATTATCATCTACCAATTTATTATCTTATGTATACTATATATACACATATATATGTAGGTACGTATAGTGAGATACTTACGAAAACCCATTTGGTTTGAAAAAACATATCAAAATCCTAAGGTCAAAAATGACTTAAATCAGCGTAGTAGATTGATGGTTCATCAAAAGAAAATTTCACATTAATGGAAAAACACAATAAAATTGGTCAAATGATCGAAAAACACTTGAGATATTTCACTATACACAATAGTAAACCACGAAAGGAAAAATAGACAATTTAGAATAGAACAAAAAAAAAAAATGGTTACACGATTCACATTGAGCACGTAGCACGTGAGTAATTAATGTCGACATAAAAATTTAACAAATCAAAATTGTTTTTAATTATAAATGACTTTTATGTACATATGTATTTATATTTAATTTAAAAATTTTCCTTTTTCTTTCTTTGCGTATTTTGATTAAAAAATCCACTTGAAGGCGGCACGAGAACTTGCATTTATACGAGTATTTGTAGCATTTTTATTTCTTACGTTGATGAACTCGCGACGCATACTGAGGAGGCTTTCGATTTTTTGTAGGGAGAATTTAATCAAGTGCATGACGACGACTACAGAATAAAAAGAACTTAAAATATATTGAACTGTAATAACAATAACAACAAGAACGAAAATTATGGATGAAAAAAAATATTGTCTCACAATAGCGCATACTGTATAAAAATGAGTGAGCGTGAGTTAGAGAGTGTGACAATTAGAGTTGTCAATATAATTGAACCAAGTAGAAGAAGAACATTGAAAAAATATAAACAAGAATCGAATTGAAATACATGATAAGCAGAGAGCAAACATGGGGACTTGGCGAGAGAGAGAGAGAGATCAATTTTATAACAAAAACGAGAGTCCAATAGTTACATATGTGGAGCTCTTTTAAGAACTTTAAAGCTTTCAGTTAGAAGTGTTCTCTTCCAGAAATAAAAAAAAGTTTGGGGATATTTCGTTTAATCATCCAATGCGACTCTATAATACGCTATAATATAAAAACTCTCATACATACAATATAAACATACATTAAAATAATTGAAACTATTGTAGAATATTTATTTTTCTTTGGCCAGGGCTCATTATGAAATATCTAAAATTACAGATATATGGTTATATTGTATTTTAAAATATGTACAAAATGCATAGATATTGAAAAATGGTACTATGTACTTTTATTAGGAGCATGTGAATTTTCATCTATTAATATCTCACTTCAGTTCATAAAATATGCACAGTGGGGGACCATACTTTGATTGTGTGTATACAGTTATTTAAATATATTGTTGTCATTGATGAATTGTCGGGAGAACATGGCTACAAACAACTTTAAATTTACACCAAATATTAAAATATATTCATACGATCAATTCTTGTAAATATAAATTATGTATCTCGAAAACTGCTCTACAGCTTTGTCTGATGTTTTATACTCTTCACGGGAGTGAATAGCATTTAAAGTTTGTCATGAAGTTTGTAACACACAGAAGGAGACATCGCAGACCACATAAAGTATATATATTTGTGATCAGCTCGATGAGACGAGTTGATTAAGCCATGTCCGTCTGGCCCCAAACTAGTCCCTCAGTTATTGAGCTAGAGTGCTGAAATTTTCTGTTTACCATACGCAGCTTATTTGTCGGAATCAACCGAATCGGACCACTAGGGGGGTACCTCCCATACAAACCCACCATTAAATAAAAGTTTTTATTAGAAAAAGTTTTTTGTTTTTTGACGTATGGAACTGAAATTTGAACACTATAAGTTTGTAATCTATGGCCATCAATAGTGTAAATTTCATGATCCTAGGTCTACCAGGTGGGGTACCTCCCATACAAACCCAAATTAAATGGCAAACTTTTAAAAAATAAATGTACAATAAAATTGCCACTCAAACTGATGTGATGCTAATAAAGGAAGGTTGGATGCAACCCGGAGGAGCGTGAAGAGTATTACATCTTTGGCATAGCGAATGATAGCCTTTTTTCTGGTTTTTTGTTGTGTTGTGGGGTGGTTTAAGAAAATTGAAAATTCGGAAAACCCAAAAGGAACAGCCGAAAAATAGGAAAATCCAAATCAATGTGAGGTTGTCAGATGAGAAGATTTTTGCTATGTGTTTACTGGTGCAGAGGTGCAAAGCTCGGTCCCCTGGTTCTATTTAAAATACGTAGTTTCATGAAAATGTGCACATGACATTTTTGGATCTGAAGCTTCTAAGAATGAGTTAGCTAGTCCGAAATCAAAGCTAAACGTAACAAGCTGTTACTGTATAACACCGTACTGAATCTTCCAAAGATCAGAGAGGAGATCGAGATCAAGCTCAGCAACAGACACATATCACGGTTGGAGGACTTCGATAATCAATTGGCAATTAACCTGCTTGTCAACACCCTTTAGATCTCCCGTTCTGCTCCCTTGATGAGTGATCCACCGATAAAATAAATGGATGCCTAGATATTGAATGTATGAATAGGTCCATACAACCAACTAGTCGAGCTTCAACTGTATTTAAATTTCAATATTACAGTCTCATTGATGGCACGCAATATAAAAAATATAATTAAACAAAAACTCATTATAAAATTTTAATAAATAGGAACACAAAATCATAGAATTTCATTTGATTGCGCAATGTTTCACACAAAAAAAGAACGACATACCAAAGCGAAAAATTTTAAATTAGTTTTTCCTCAAATGAAATGTAATTTCAAAGTTAAGCGAAAAATGAATTGCTTAAAAAAGGAAACAAAAATCTTTGGCTTCAAGCCATGAAATACAAACTTTCACATATACCATACAACAAGAAAGAGAGTGGTCAAGAAAGTTTATCCTAAACTATGTTACTTAGTAGTGCATTAGTAGCTAACTAACCAAACAAACAAAACTTAATCAAAATCTAAACAGAAACCATAGAAAAACAAAACTCAATTAAATTTTGAATTCAAGAAGTTTAGCACTAAGAGCAAATTAGTAAGTGAATATTATCGAAAATTCCAACAAGGCAAAGTTGAGCGAAAGTTGAAAGAGAAAACTGCGTTACATACAACATGATAAGAAATTTTAAAAGCAACAACTATGAAGATCTAGATAAACAGCTTCCTTAACCCTTGTGGTAATGATAAATGAATTTATAAATACACAAACAACTTCCCCATCATCTTCACAAATAAATTTATTTAAAAGCTAACACATTACAAAAAGTAGTGTCTACTTTTAGGCAGACCATTAAACTGACACGCAATAACCTTAACTATGATGAAAGAAACCCTGTGGCATTTAATGAGGCTCACAGCAAGTATTGAATACATAGATACACACTCTCACGCACATTCACACTCACATGTTGCTTTAATGTCATTAAGCGCCGCATTTTTCTTTTTATATTTATAAATATTTAATATGAAAAACGTTTAAAATTATAAACAGCAACAACACTAAACATCATTCGTGTCTTGAACAATTTTGCAATGCCTTACAAAATAGAAGAACAGTAGTACCAACATACCATAGGAAATGTGATGTCATTCAAAATGAAACAAACAAGAAAGGATGAAAAAATGAAAAGTAAGAAAAACTAAAGTTAAATTGCCAAAAATCTCAGATGAACAAAGATCGTTCGTAAAGATAGTTGAGAAGAATAAGAGCAAACTACTACTACCATATAAAGAAGAGAAATGTTATATCTATTAATGAAAGAAACAATCAAACAAGAACAATTTATGCGCCACAGAAAACGAACTAGAGTAACGTTCATCATCATTATCACCATTACCATCAACAAAAAAAGTTGTTCTTTTAAATAGCGTCAAAAAGTTTGACAACTTTCAAAGCAAATACAAAAAAAAAATGAAGGAAATGAATCTAGACAACAATAAACAGTGAAAGTGAGCAGTAAAAACGAGTTCTACTATTTAGTATATGGAAGAGAAAAAAATAGAGAAAAAAAAATCCTGAATAATGTAATTTAATATTATAGAGAAGATAAATAGTTTGATTAAAGCAGTTTGGTAGTTAGTCAAGGTAAAATCGGGAATAAATAAAAAGAAATACACTATTTGTTATTCATTTTTAATAAAAAATGAATTTCTTTTTTGTAGAAATTTTGTTATTGATAAAGAAGTGAAATGAAAAGCAAAATAGAAATGCCAAACACGTCGAACACAGCACAGAAGTATTTAAAGTGTAGGGCGGCGACGTGTGTGACAAAACATTGAAAATTTTATAGAAAAAGGATTAAAATTATAAAAATAATAATAATAATATAAAAGGAGAGAATGCAAGCAAGAAGATTTTGCCCAAAGTCAAAGAGTTAAAGTGGTTTTATTATATTTTCTTTTAATGCATTGAAAAATCGGTATATTTATTTATCTTACCGGCTTCGCTTTAGGTTTTTGTTTCGCCTTTGATTTCAACATATTCCGTCGTTCTTATATGATGATTGAATTTTGAATTTATTATTATATTTATATTGATTTTTATTATATTTAATGAAGGTTCCAGTTGTTTTCTTCTTCTTTTTTTATTCTATTTCTACTTTCGGTGATTTGCTTCCGGTTCTTTAAAGGTTTCTATCGTCGTTACGCAATTATTTTTATTGCTGCTTTTGTGGCTATAAAAAAAAAATAAAGAAAGAATATTTTGTCGTCTTTGGGTTTTTAATATCACTTTTTTGTATCCTTTTTTATAGAATAATAATTCTACTTTAGAAGATTTTAAGCTTTTGTTGTTGGTTATTTTTCCTTGATTTTAAATCTGTCAAGGCTTTTGTAATTATGTCGCCACGTTTAAGGATGAATCGAATTTAATCGGTAAAAAGGATTTATGTTCCATTGTACAAAGAAAAGAAAAAAGGGGGAAAAAATAAAGGAATAAATATTAAATGAAATGTTTATCAATTGAATTGAATCTCAATTTGAACTCACTTCGTCGAGAACGAACTGGTATTGTATGGTACAATAAAATGATTCTTTAGTTTTCAAAAAAAACTAAAGCATACTTTCAAGCTTTAATGCTTTGCGTGTTCGCTTAACAATACAACAGAAATTGTACACATAAAAATAAAATAATAAATACATATAAATAAAAGTAACAAAAATATATATTAAAATAAAATAAAAATCAGAGACAAAACAAACGTTAAATCCTTTTTACCTTTCACCAATTAGAATGACAACAACAACAACAACAGCAGCACTTTGGATGATAATCTTCATGATGTTAATGATAAATTTATACATTTTATTTGTAGACTAATGTGATGTAAACAAACATAAAAACAAATGTATAAATTTAGATATTTAAATAGAAAAGGAAAAACATGAATGAAAGTTTACATATCATGTAAAGCTTTTAACAATTTTCATACATACATAAGTATTAAGTGTATTTGTTTAGGAGTAAAATAAATAAAACAATTTGGGACGAATGAAATCTTTATGTATGTTATGTATGTATGGTTATGATATCTTTTATGTATCTTTTCTTCACTTACCTTTTTTGGTTTCTTTACTGAAATAGTGCGCGTGTATTGATGATAAACTTGCACATGATTGGATGTGAATTTCCCCAACATGAATTTGCCGTACCGAATTGTGCCTTATGGGTCCACAATCAAATAATCCCAAGATGAAAATTACAAACAAAAAAAACAATCACGGGGGGATCGGACTCTTGTCTTCTGAATCTGGAATAAGAAGAAAACATTAAATTAATTAAATTGAATATTTGCTTAGAAAAACAATTTAAATAGATTTAAACAAACAAATGTTGTCAGTCCGTCAGTCAGTCAGTCTGTACTAAGTATGTGTTAGGCAATAAATAGTGTTCTCTTTTATTTTCTTTTTTTTTTTATTGAGGCGAAATTTTACGCCTCATTGGGTAAAAATCATTAAAATTACAATAAAATACTATTGACTTAAAGATTTATCGATGGCTTCTTGATGATGTTGGTTGGTTGATTCAACACACAATTGAATTTCATTTGATTTGATTTCATTTGACTTTAATGAAATTGTAATTTATGCGGTAGAATTTATTATTTCATAAAGTTATGCAATAAAATGCATTTTACATGAATAATAAAAAGATAAAACAACACAGATATAAGAGGAGCTGTATAATAATTATTGACTTTGGGAAGAGGAGACATGACTGGATTAAAATACTCATACTCATATTTTTGTTATAGCAATTGTTAATGACATAAATTGTATATTATTTTTAATTATATTTCATTGACTATTTCATCACGAATCGAAATTACTTGGAAGAAAATATCCTTCAAAGAAATGATTATTTTGAGTATCTTGACTATTTAACGATAATATTTGCAAGAGTAATAAGAATAATTTTTATTCTATGTAAGGCCATAAACTTATTGAACTGTTCCCTTATACATACATACGTGGGTCGATTAATAAGTCTGTAAAAAATGCGAGAGATCGCGCTCTTAGCATCGTTAATTATTTATTTTTTTTTTTTTTGAAGTTTGGTCTATCTCTAATCAGCTGTTGAAGTCTCAGTAATATCGACCACGTGGTTTAATTCGTATTGTGAAGTGATATAACAAACTTTAGTGTATTGGAAAAAAAAAATGGAAAAAGTTAGTGTTGTGCGGTGAGTTGAATGAAGTTCATGGCACATCTGCTTCTGCGTTAATTGGGTAAATGAGTTTAAATGTGGCCGTGCATCCACAAAAGATGAATATCGTTCGGAACGTCCGGTGGAGGTGGCCACCCAAGAAACGATTGAATAAATCCACTATTTTGTTTTGAGTGATCAACGAATAAAAGTGCGCGAAATAGTTGAGGCCACAGGCTTGGGAAAAGGAAAAACAATAACGAGGAATTTATGCTTCCTTGTTGCACCGGTTTGGCGAATGACCAGAAAACATCCTCATTTGAAAAAGATTCACTTTCATTAAGACAATGCAATTTGCATACATGCGCAGTTTCGATAGTCAAAATCAAAAAATTCGAATTAAGACAACATGGACCGTATTCACCAGATTTTGACCGCCAGTAATTTCTTTTATTACCAAATTTAAAAAAAAATGTCAAGAAAATTTTGAGGAACTTCCGAAATTTTACTACTTGGACGGTTTAAAAAATTTAGAAAAAAAATTGGAAAAGTGTAAAGGGCTTGAAGAAGATTAAATTAAAAATAAAAAAAGACCTTGTTTCACTATCTTTTTTCTAGGACTTATTGATCGACCCATGTTTGTAAAGAAATAGTTAATCTAAATCAGGAGGAGGACTATGAAACTCAAATGAATCTTATTTTCATACATGAGTAAGTATATACATACACTACAGTATTAAATACATTTTAGATATCCTAGATATATACAAATATATCATACCATAAATAAATATTGAAATAAAGATTTCTAACAATTGTATCTGTGATTTACACATGTTGTTTTTCACACACACAACGAATCCGTAGAAGAGATCAGAATACTTTTAAAGCGTGAAATTATTCATTGACATGTTTTTCTAAGCTTCTTTTTTCCATCACATCTCATGTATTTAACTTAGGATTGGATTTATTTTTGTGTGTGTTTTTAAGTGGATGTACAATACAATGTATCTCTAGGCATTTTTTAAGCAAAAATAAAAAAAATGAATTAAATTAAATATTTTTTTGAAAAAAAAAAAAAAAAACAAAATAATACCCAAGTTGAAGTGGCAGTCTAAATTTATTGTTTTGCCTAAAAATATGCAACAGTTTTGTTATTTAATATGCATAAATATTTCATTTTGACCGTTCGCACTAAAATAAACACAAATGCCACAAGCGCAAACAATGCACATGCCGCAACAGTCGTGACTCGCTTATTCAAACAATCAAATGTCAACCGCGTCTATGTCAAGCAAAAAAAAAATATACAGCAAAGTAAGATAAACTGCAAAGCCTTTCATCATCAACCCGATAAGAACAAGTTGCAGGGCCTGAAGTATGTACTACAATAAGTAATCGTGAATAAAGAGCGTTATAGCATGGAATAGCATTCAAGAGGTACAAACAGACAGATAGAAAGATAGATAGACAAGCAAATAAACAACAAACGCACAATCATTTACACAGCTCAGTCAGTCAGTCAGGCTCTGTTGATTTTATTGTCTCCCTGTCTGACTTACTTTCCATTTCGAAAAGAAGAAAAAACGAAAGAAAGAAAGACGCAGCTTAATTTGCTGAAATATTTATAACACTCAACGGCGAAAGGGCGCCTTCAAAGGAGCACAAGGACAAGAAACAGCAACAGCTACAGCAAGGCCAAGGATAAGGCTGCCGTCATAGCCACCAAGTAAGTTAGTGCTTTGCGCGGGTGTAATAATTGAAAGAAAAGATATTTGCAATGATACTCGTCGTTACTCATGACTCAGATTCCCCCCTTCATTGGTCCTTCATTTCATCGCTCTACTGCTTACAAGATATGCAAGTTATTTCAAGTATGCGCACGCACAACGATTTCTTTCTCATGCTACAATGACATTCTGAAGCGGTTTGCCTTCGATATTTCACAATGATGATAATGGTGGTGATGATGATAACAATAGTGATGGTAATGATGGGTTATGCTAGCTACCGTTTATATTTGTGGAATTCGAAACATTTGCTTTCTTCATTGCGCATTATCATCTCGCAAAGGCACAGATAGATAGAGGCGGCAGCCAAACTTCTTATGCTGTTAATTCACAACATCATCGACAGCAACACGAACAGCAAAAGTATCTTAAGAATATTCATTAGCACTCAACACTCAATGAAATAAAAATCGATTTTTATTATACAGTATTTACAGTTCAAAAGGCAAAACAGTTAAAGCGTTAATAATAGCATCATATCCTGAATGCTTCACTTACTACGGGAAATAAATAAAATCAAATCGAACTTAAATTAACTAAATTAAGCAAGGAAAACCTTCAAAGCAACAACAATTACCTGAGTTTGTTTAAAGTTTGAATTGGACAAACTTAATGGGTGGAAACCCCCACATATCACACAGGATCATGTGTGTGTGTATCACGTTCAAATGTCGCATCAGCTGCAAAAGCTAAAGTACTTAAGAAAAGAACACCAAACTCTTCAGTAAAAAAAAGGAAATTGTAAGGAAATAACAAATACAAGGTGTATCCTAAAAGTATCTGACTTGCTTTCAAAACTATGTGTTGGCACATCCTTCGAAATAATCTTCAATTGACTGAACAGATACACCCCATCGGTACATAAATGTTAGTCTTGCACGAATGCATTTGAAACGGCAAACAAGGCATTTGTTTCGTTATCAGGGAAGCAAGTTTCAAGTACTCGGTCGACCAAATGAAATGAATAGAGTTTTGAGCCGACATTTGCAAATACCAAATACTTGCTCAAACAAACAAAATGGTTTATTGCAAATGCCGACCAAATGCGAATGAACCAAATTTCAAATGATATTAAAGGAAAACATTCGAATACATGGTAGTCGCTAACAGAGACTGTCTCACATTTAGTGTTCCTCACGTAAAGTGGCCGAAGCAGAACATTTACGAATGATATGGGAGATTCTCAAATATTTTAAAGTAAATCAAATGCGAGGCATTTTATTACATTAGTCTGTCTTTATTTTTTTTCATTTGATTCATTTGTATTCACTTTTCGAATGAACCAAGTGCGCATCACTTAAATACATTTAATTCCATTTGTTTAGTGCTTGATTTTCGACAAAGGCCTGTACCATTTCAATAATTAGCACACACATATTTTCTCATTTTAAAGCAAAACTTGGAGCAAAGTCGTTAAAACTTGAACAGAACTAACATGACCCACAAAGTAGTAGGTTGCTTCATCATTTTTGCGCGGGAGCCGTATACTTTTGAGTCACTTTTCGTATAAGCATAGATAAACTTAAGCTGCTCCTAACAGTTTGAAATTCGCAACTTTTTGGACCTCATTGCTATCGTCATCATTGCCATTGTCATCAGCATTAACGGCGTGGGCGGTGTTGGTTGATTGTTTGGCTTCATTGGGAACACAATATCTTAACGTTTTTTTTTTTCTTTTGCGCTTTCTTTTACAGACTACGACAGTCAAAAACTGACTCAAATACATACAGATACTTTCACTTATATCAGTCAGTCAGTTATTCATTCATTCATCCGTGTCTCTGTTGTCTCATGCCTTCATCGAACGCATCTTCGTCAACTGTCAAGTGTGCTCAACTGTTTGTATGAATGAAATCCTAATTGTGATAAGATAGCGAGCAGTAGCAACATTTAACAAAATGGTATGGTTTGGAGGTTGGAAGAGCGTATTAAAAGATGAAGTATTTTGGTTGAAGATTTCCAGTTTAGGGAGCACATAAGATTTAAGTAGCGCATTTATCCTTTTGCCAAATCGCAGCAGCAGCAGTCGGATGCAAATGTGCTTCCTTTGAACAGTTTTTCAATCTTTTCTTATTCCTCCTTCCCCCTCCATTTTTCTTCATGTCTTTTTTCTATTAAAGTGAAAACCAGACAAGTAAGCAAAAAAAAATTGTTTATTTTCTCAACTTGTATGTTTTTTTAAGTAAAAAATAAAAACTTTAAAATAAAAAAATTCAAAAATAAAAACGACATAACACCATTATTCACATTTTCTTCAGTTTTCTTTTTCTTCTTTAGTAAGCAGGCAGATCGCATAAAAATGAACAAATCTAATGACCCTAGAAGCCCTTTAAGCCTTGAGAGATGAGCAAGAAAAAAAAAAACAATAAAGAAAAACATACAATACAAATAAAACCAGAAAGAAGGCTATCGTTGGCTATGCCAAAGATGTAATACTCTTTACGCTTCTCCGGGTTGCATCCAACCTTCCTTTCTTAGCATCACTAAATTCTCTTTTTTCCAATAAGAACATTAATTGAAAGTGGGGTTTGTATGGGAGGTACCCCCCCTAGTGGTCCGATTCGGCTGATTCCGACAAATGAACTGCGTATGGTAAACAGAAAATTTCAGCACTCTAGCTCAATAACTGAGGGACTAGTTTGGGGCCAGACGGACATGGCTCGTCTCATCGAGCTGATCACATATATATATACTTTATGTGGTCTGCGATGTCTCCTTCTGTGTGTTACAAACTTCATGACAAACTTTAAATGCTATTCACTCCCGTGAAGAGTATAAAAATGAGTCTTGTAATTCAAAATGATGTCGTTCATCCTTCATTTATAAGCAAGATGAGTTACTACTACTGTCTGCTGTAAGTTTGTCTATGTGCGGTGGTGGTGAAGATGATGGTGAATGTTTCGGTAATCATTCATGCGTATAACTGTTAAAGTGACAAAAATGTGTATCTAGTATGTCTGTCTGTGTGGTTCAGTGTTTGAGTGTAGATGACATTCTCAAACTGTATAGATATCCATCCAAAACATTGTCACTTGATTTCTCTTGTTGTTTTGGTTTTACTGGTTTGTTCCTGTTGCGTTGCCATTCACTCAATCATTCATGCATAATGTCCTTCATCGATACACAACTATAGAACAAAAGCATGTTGTTTAACTAACAGCACCATCAATACAATCACCAATCTAACCAGTAACACTAACAAACATCGGTTAGTTTTTTCATTTATTCTGGTTTTTGGTTCTAGCTCAATTTCAATTTCACCAGAACTGGTTACATTTGATTGGATTTTCTCTCTCCTTTTTTATTTTGTTTTGTAGTTTTAAAAAATATGCCAGAAGCAACAGTTTTTCCCTATACTTTTTTCGTACATTTGTTTACTTGCCTGTGATTATAACCACCACGAACACAACTATCACATTGTTGTTCTGACAGAATTTGACATTCAAGTGACCATAATGAAACAACAGCAACAATGGACTCCTCTACTATAGTATAATAACAACAACAACAACAGCAGCACCATGAAAATTCAAAATAAAAACATTTTCAAAGCACATGAACACAGGTGTAAATAATCAATATTATCCTATATAGTACACATAGTATCTTTGTATACAAGTATTTGTATACCGGTTAGTAGTAGTAGTTCAACTTTATTGCTTTTGTGGGAGTATCTATGTAGTATGTAAATTTGAATTTAAGCGTGAGTTTCTAAGTGAATATTCATCCATGTGTTTGTTTGTGGTTGTGTGAGTGTGTGTGTGTGGAATAGATATGTATGTGACAGCCCAGTCAATATTTATCAAATTGGAATAAATTATTATTAATAAATATTACATATTATGTCAACACAACATTGAAGGAAAGCCATTGACTATATAACTGACACAAACACTGATGATGAGAGTTTTTTTCAGATCTATAGAAAAATGCATCAAATGCAGATACTAAATACAATACCATGTAGTGAATATTCAATTATTTCATCTTCAATTTAATAATTATTTTAAATTAAATTTAATTCTTAGAAATAATCAATTGCAGTCTCATGTTAAATTTGATTATAGTTGCACTTGTTTTCAAGCAGAGTTGTTAAATACTAATCTTTAACTACAGATCAAGAAGAATGGTGAAGAAAAATCGTTGCAAATTCGTTGGACACATAGCTTGTTTCTCTGGCTCTGGAGCACAAGTTTCTTATATGGGGACCGCTTTAATTTTTTAACTTTATTTTATTTTATTTTTTTTTTTGTCGTTATATTTATTGCTACAATTGAATTATACACTTTGTGAAAATATTAACCGTCTACCTATTATGGTTCGTGAGATAAAGCTCACTGACGGACGGACGGACAGCGTAGGCTTAGAAATAAGGTCCCGTTGTTACCCTTTTTCTATGGAACCCTAAAATGACGATAATAAACTAAGGCTGCAGAAATTTCTACAAAAAAGCCATTCAGTCTAAACAAGAAGCTTCTGAAGTAGACAAGATGTTAGAGGCTAAATGTACGTATTTCTCGAGCAATTGTAAAGATCAAGTGAAATAGCAACAAGTGATAATAGATAATCTAATTAAAAATATTTTTTATTTATATCGCGCATAATTGGATCTTGACAGTGAGAGTCTGTGATATTGTAACTGTCTACGTATTACGGTGCATGAGATAGAGCTCACTGACGGACGGACAGATAAACGATGGAATTTCTTCTCATTGTTTAAGAAAAATCTAATTTCTGGGAGCCATTTATTTTTGTGCTTAGCAATCCATGAAATTTGGCTTAATGCCAGTTGCCCTTGTAAAACTTTGGAGTGTCATATATTCTCTTCCAGATTAGTTATCCACCGATGATTTTTAGATAACAATATCATATAAATTTTTTCAATTATATGTGACACTTTAAGCTGTCCGTTAAAATGTATTTAATAAGAAAACGAGCAGGTTTGATTATAAGGTTTTAAGAACAGATTACTTAGTAAGCTCCAAAGCAATTATAATCTTAGTTCTAATAAATAAATAACGTTCTAGTTTTACTACTTTCTTTATAATTTTTTTTCTTTTTAAAAACATTATCTATTAGTCAGCCTCGGGAGTGTTACTGATAGTCCCGTGGAACAAAAACAATACGAATTTAGGAATTTAATTAAATTTATTATTCTATTGCTTTTTTATTTTAAATTAAATGAATTTATTTTTTTTTATTTTTTTATTTCAAACAATTTTCACTGTAATTTATACCTTCATTTAACAAGAAAATCTTGTTTATTTGCTGATTTGCTGATGTGATTTTGTCTATGGAAAATAAATCTCTGGTAATTTAAAACAAAAGACATCATCGTAAGAAACAAATAACCCAAAATTGTACATGAATGAATCTAAATGTGTATGTGAAAATGAGAAAAATAAAAGTGAAATTTATTGGGAAACGAACAAATTTTGTGTGGGATTACACGCAACAACGAATTGAGCACCACATAATAACAAACAATATGTGCAGCTTCGGATTCAGTATCCTTTCAATATTACAACAATAATTTACACAAATAGTAGTAGTAGTAGTAGTAGTAGTGTAGTAATAGAGAAAATATACTGAATCCTTTGCTCAAAACATCAACACACTTGCAAAATGATCACTTCTCTGCATATACATATGTGTGTGTATGAGTATTTATATTTATATGCATAAAACATAGCGCAGTATGACGCAGTGCGGCAACATGTGCGTATGAGCATTTTTATTTCAGAATTTCTGTGAGTTAGTGTCTCTCTATCATTTTTACACACTGACACACACTACTCTCAGAACTCGTTAGGTTATTGTATCTGTAGCATATCCCCATAGTATTGGTTGCTTATTGGAGTCGTATATACATCTGTCTGTCTGTTAGTCTGTCTGTCTGTGTAAACGTTTGGATCAACTTGTTTAATTTATGCAAGCAAACTGACAAAGGTTCTTTCTTTCTATTCACCTCGTAAAGGGAGCAATTGTCTCTAATAAAAATGAAGCATGTTGTGATGTAGGAGACATAATGATGATGAGGTGATGGAGATTGGTGGCTTGCTGCACGAGTAGCATGACAAAATGCTTGTTGCTGACAGCATGAAGTTGATTGTCATTCACATACACGCACACTGTTACTCATACTACTGTGCAAGACATTTTATTATACTCGAGTTTTTTTTATTTTTTTTTATTTTGTATGGTTCAGGTTTTCTACCTATTTCATGCATACTGCTTCCTCTGATTCAAGTTTAACATTTTCCAAGCTATTGTTGTTGTCCTTATTGTTGTTTTTATTGTTATTGTTGAATGTTGTTCAAGCTGAAACAATTAGACGCGCATTGTTGTAGCGTTCATTCATTAAAATTTAATTGCGTCAACGAGAAAGGAATAAAATGCAAAGTGAATTCGATGGAGGAACAAAAAGAATATTTAAAAACTAGAAATGTGATTAAAAACTTTTGACTAATAAGAAATGATATACGTTATACAATTTACTAGGGTGCTGAAAAGAACTGCAAGAAAATTCAAATTAACATTAACAGAGTAATGAACCAATGTGTTAAATTAACATAAACTCAATTCTTTAAGGTGACTTGGCGTCTTTGGCACTGTCTTATAAACTGTGTGTCATTTCATTTCTTCTATACAATGGATGTCTTCGTCCCTCAATGAAAATCCATTGGATTTCTCTATAAGAGGCATTTTAAACAAAAAAAATATGAAAGTATCGAGGCACTGAACTTCGGATTTGTTAGTGTAATTTCATACAGTGGCCTTATATCATTATTATTTTATATAATTCAAGTATCCTTGATATTATATATACATGGAATCATTATCAGTTTATACACACTTCCTAATTAGATTCAATGTTAATTTAATAGTAGTAGAACAGATCTTTATCATTTCATTTAATAATGACACCTTCCATCAAGGTATTGGTTGCATAGAACACTAGTTGCCACATTTCGCATGCATATAAACACAGAGCGAGAGAGAAAAAGAGTTACGGTTTTTTTCAGCCTTTACGTAGTTACAACCATTTAGTTTTTTTGCCTCATTAGCTTACAGCCATTTTTTATTGAAAATGTTTTTATATTCGTTAGATATTCAAGGATAATATCTATCAAGGCTATCGAATCAGACATGCGTTTAATCCAATGGCGTGCAAGTTGCACATTAACAAACCAAATAAAAATCCATCAGATTCTGAAAAATTTTTTTTTGTTTCCTTTAATCTTCTGAAACTATAATATTTAATGCTTATAAAATTTGTTTCTATAAATATCTTTCTTTCTCTATCAACTATCGATGAGAATATAAAATAAGTAGGTCGGGTTGGTCGGTCGGACGGTTAGTTCTTGTCATTTCTAAAAATAAAAACACCCCAATGTATAATAATTTTGTCTCACTAACAACAAAAAAAAAAAAAACACCATTAAAATTTTCATCCTGGCTTTGTTCAACACAGACACACAAACACACAGATACAATGCTATTACTCGGTTAGCTTTATCTCTCTATTTAAGTAGTTTATCTGTAACTGTATGTGTTGTAATATAAAACTATAAAACTCCTTATAAACTGCAAATGTGTAGAATAAAAACTTATTTCTGTGGCATTCAACAAGGATTTAGATTATTTACTCTTATTTACTGATTCAAAAAAACATAAAAATTCTTGCAGATGCATTTGAAAATACTTATTCCTAATCCAGTAACTCAAGACCAATTTAAAGGATAACGGACGCCTTTTGCAAAGTTGTATATAAAACATAAACATAAATTCATTCATATGATTTACTTTACGAGATATATACCTAGAATAATAACTTCGGGTCACCGAAGCTTACATACCTTTCACACTCAAATTTGTTACACATATTGAGTAAATTATTATTTCAAATGTTGAGAATGAATTTTGTATTGCCAATAATCTGTGAACTAATTTTGACAATAAAATATGAATGTCGCATAATTTCAACTAGGGATGCTCGCTATACATATATCTATAATTAACCATCGATCCGATATAATCGAACCATCAGATATCGAATACTTATTATCGATATATTTTATTCCATCTATCGTATCGAACAACCTCGAAAACGCAAAATTAAGCGCACGTGTAAATGATAATCACGAAAATCGTAAACAAAATGCATTGGGTTTTTTTGAAAATAATTGCCAAAAAATATAATTGATTTGTCAAATGATGTGAAACGGTACTGATTTCTGCGCCATTTCTTGTTTTACTTACTCAAGTATTTAAGGACAAACTTCATACGAGTCTGCCTTCAAAAGTTGAGCTACTTTAAACTTTTCCGGCTGTTTCGACGGCGATAAGTTACAATATTTTCATAAGCATGGATGATTTCATGATCAGAAATGGCGTTATTCGGGTATGTGCTAGAAAACGCGACGATTTACATTGAACAGCTGATTGAAAAGTGTACGCTTTTGTGTGATTGCCATTTCGTTTATTTTACTTGAATTTAAAAGACTTTTTTGTAAAATGATAATTTGTAATTAAAACAATTAAAATGTTATATTCCTTAAATGCAGTTTAGCGAGCAAAACAAAAAGCTACATATGTTGGTTCTTTTTTCCTTTAATAACTTCAGATAAGGGAGAATTTAACCAAATCGTCTGTTCATGATATACAAGTTTCTCAATATTTCTATGTTTTATGTAGTCTGTCTGGTAGGTACATTTGTTATAATATTAAGGTCATTACATCATAACTCTAAAAGTTAAAGAATCATTTGCTTATACAAATTTGCAAACATTACATGACTAAAATGATATGTCTCGTCACTACAATACTCTTTATGGGATCTGAGATCTGAGAGATCTAACTCCTCTACCCTATTATAAATTCTTAATCAAAACCAATATGCCATTCACTTTGTGAAGTTATAAAAAGACATGAACACCATAAATTTGTGTGATTTCGACTTTGCTCTTATGTACTGTGTTGGTCAACTAGCTTTTAAAGTAATTTCTGCAGTGCTTAACGCTTCTATAATGTTATATTTTCTTGTTGAAAAAGGATTGTTTAAGTTTATGTACTCAAAAGGAAAGGATTACGCTTGGTTCTATGATTCACAAGAAATTAATTTTGTCTTCCTTTCATCCAACATTTTAATCCAATTTTATAATTCTATTTTTTATTTAAACTGTGCATGAATTGCAATTGTCCAACTGTTGAACGACAAGGAGTTTTATACATGAAAATAGTTTGTTTTCATATAAATCAATTATCTATGAATACATTTCCTATATCTCATATACTTATGTACATACATAACATACATATGCACATAGTTATGCAATCTAAAGTTTATTTCATTTTGTTTTCTTTGAAATCTAATTAATTTCATTTCTTTATGGTGCTCAATAAAAATATAATTCATATAATTAACTTAAGTATTTCCTTTATGAAGTGTTAAATATTTTCATACTATTAATACATATACTGCAGTATTTATTATTGTAATTGTCGATATTATCTATACATATGTATCTGTATGTGGTACAATGTATCGTTGCACATAAACTGTTGTTGTTTTTGATTTTGTTTTTATTATACTCATCATTTTTATGTTACTATTAAGAAAAACAATTTTATTTCTTGTTGTTTGTCTTTCTTAAATAAGTAGGTACTGTTTTTTTTATGCCGAAATTTGTTTGTTGTGTTTTCCTTTATTTTATTTTGTTATTTTTGTTGTTAAAGCTAAGAAATTTATTGATGCGTATGAGTGATTTTTATTTATTCACACCCCTTTTTGTTTATTTTTAATGTAAAAGAGATTTTTTTGTTAAATTCAGTAAACAAAATTTCAATTAAATTAATTGAAATCAACAAAAGAAAAAGTAAGAAAAATAAATCCACATACAAATCCTGGAAATACTTTTTATAATTTGTTCTTTTCTTTTCTTTCAATAAGCCAAATTAATTTTAAAGTTTATGTCATGTCATTGGGTTAAATTCATGGAAGATGAATATGGAAACATGATATTCTCATTCATAAAATTTCTTAAGAATTTTCACATTAAAACAATAGAAAATTTCATGTTTACCAGAAGCAATTAATCTCGTATTTCAAAAGATAGTTAACCAATACATATACAAATTTCCTCGATTTCTTAGTCAAGGACAAACTCAACTCATCAACAAAACTGCAGTTCTAATAACTGATGTCGCCTGCAACTTGTCTCGCTTGCAAGACTCTAATGTGTCCTCCAGTCACATTAAACCGGTTTCGCCAAGTGAGGTGTATTAACAAATCAAAGTAATCAAATTGAAGAAAACTCCACGGTACGATGCCATCGACGGCAAGAGTGGCAAAGGTCCTCCCCCATAAGGGTGTGATGTTCCTGGTGTTACTTTTCAATGCGATGTTACGACTAGGGCACATTCCCACTCAGTGGAAGTGCGCTGCAATAGTAATGATCCTAAAACGTGGCAAGCCGGAGGACCTCAGCATGTCTTACAGGCCGATAAGAGCTTGCTACATGTGTTCTTCTATTTCTTGGTAGATTACGGGTTGTATTGGGCCTTCAGAATGTAATTCCAAATTATCAATTTGGTTTTAGGGAACAACATGGTACACCGGAGCAAGTTCACCGAGTTGTGCACCACATTTTATCTGCACTTGAGGGCAAACAATACTGCGTTGGCGCTTTTCTAGATACTGAACAACCTTTCGACGGTGTCTAACTTCAAGGACTGCTCTAGTAGTTAAAAGACATCCTACAGACTGTTATTTTCAAAGTTAGAGAATCTTTCTTGACTAACAGAACTTTCTACGTCAAGTATAGAGATACTAAGTCGTCAATCAGACCTATACAGGCTGTTGTTCCCAAAGGCAGCGTATTAGCTCCTGTTCTTTTCATCATTTTTACAGCAGATATACCGCAACCTACTTCCAATTCCACCATCTTAGCCACTTACGCGGATGACACTGCGGTTCTCTGTTCTGACAAATCGCCGACTGAATCCGCTTCAAACATACAGTCGTACTGGAATCGTTTGGAAGCCTGGTTCACAAGGTGGAATATGAAGGTGAACTCAGGTAAGTCACAACTGTGTTGGTTCACTCGCAGAAGATGTGATATACCTCCGGTAACTTTTGGTGGCCTGGCGATACCACAGTCTTCAGTTGTGAAATACTTGGGCTTTCACCTAGATGAACTAACTTCTGAATATCATATGACCACTACTGCTCGTTCCGGTTACTACAAAATTGAAAAATTGAACTGGCTTCTGTGCAAAAAGAGCAAACTTACTTTGGAAAATAAGCTTTTAGTATACAAGCAAATCGTTGCACGGAATGTATTGTAAAGAGTCTGTTGTTCTCAGAATTGGTTGGTTGGGTTGTACTAAATATTGTGATAGTAATGTGTGTGCTGTACTCTGCATACGAAGTTGTGAAAATAAGTTGAGAACATGTTGCAGAATTTATTGAGAGCTCAACTATACAATTTGTTTGGATGCCATTGCCTTGGATAAAAAAAAAGAATAAATAAGCGCGCAAGGATGTGTCTCTTACTTTACTGTACTAAAGCATTTCTTTTCTTTTCTTGCACTCAATGTGTTGATATAAATGAATTTTCCACCACTCGTTTGTCTGTCTGACTGTCTGTAGCTTATAGTTTTTTATTTATTGTTGGTTTGCTGTCGTCATTGCCTTAGCACAAAAAAAAAACACTCTGTTTCATGCGAACTTATATATTTATAATGCGTTCTCAGTATATGTACTATACAGTCACCTCGTTGTGTATTATTGCCTGGTTGGATGACCGACCACAAAGCCTTAGGGCATTTACAAACCTCCATCATGATGCATGCATGCATGTGGTATAAAAACATATGAGTATGGTATGTGAAAACAAAATGACAACAACTGCACGGTAGCCATATATTTCAATCAATATTTTATATTCGCTACTCAAACTCGTTTATTTGTCATTCTGGCATATGAAGTCAAGGTCACACACAGTAAATGTGTTAAAAAGCTAATTCGCTTACAAACACAGTAACATAATCTCACACATAAATACACAGCCTTATACTCATGTACACATATGGTACATGTGGTTATATGGAAAGGCAAATAGGCTGAGGTCGTTAATGGTGTTAACACCATACGTTTATATTAACAGCATTTCCTGGAAGGTGCATTTGCTTATTGCACCTTGTAACTAACTAACCTAAATGTGTCGCGTATTAGCCATACTCATACATTCACTCTAACTCACATACTAAATACTAGTTAACATACACAGAGATACTAACATACATTGTTACACTTACTGCACAGACACTTAACTCTGAAATAAATGGCAATTTCCGTTTTTTGCATACAAACTATAACAACAAGAAGGGCAACACTTTCACCATCATCAACGTCATCATCATCATCATTACAACACTCATAGCCTTTGGCACGGATTGTACAATGAAGAGAGAAAGAGAGAGCGGGAGAAATAGTTACTATTTCACTTAAAATAGATACTACATACTTTGCATCTTTTATCATCATACTCGTACTTATATGCTCATACTTTCACTTCTTACCTCTCTTCTCATTCTTCTCCCGATGAATCCTTCGTTACCCCTTACATACCCTTTTCATTATTATCCTTTAGTCGCATTTAATTTAACTGCTCTTCCAACAACTGTTGCATTGTGTTGTATGGCATTATTGTGTGTTCCTGCAGCGTCCACAACCAACTACATAACATTCTCCTTCCTACCGATTATTGTATTATACATACGAGGATTGCTACTTAAGTTTTGAGACAGACAAATAATAACAAATATGTATCATCGAAAATGATTTTTTTGTTATTCCACTCGGAATGAGGAACATTTGTTTTGAACGCATCAGTTTTGAGTGTTTAAAATGTCACATGTTTGAGCCGATGTGTGAGAGCTCGCATTGTCGTGGTGGAGAATGATTCGTCTTCTGCGGTTGATTTTTCTTATTTCTTCGAACATTTCTGGCAAACAAATGGTGGTGTACCATTCAGAATTAACCGTTCTACGTTTCTCTAATGGCACGGGTGCGGCATGTCCGGTTATTCCAAAAAACAGGCGATTATTTGCTTCGAAGTGCTTCGTGCGCGAACAACTTTTGTTGGATTTGACTCATCTTGAAAGACCCATACAGTCGACTGCTGTTTAGTTTCAGGCTCATATGCATAGATCCATGATTCATCACCTGTCACGATCTTATAGACGTCTTTTGAAGCACCGCGATTGAATTGTTTCAACATATCTTTGCACCAATCGACAGGAGCCTTTTTTTGCGCGATTGTCAAATTATGAGGTATCCAACGAGAACAAATCTTCTTGACGGCCAAATGTTCATGCAATATTGAATGTATGCGAGTGGAACTAATGCCCATACATGCCTCAATCTCACGATAAGTCACATGGCTATCTTGCAATATCAGTTCACGCACAGCATCAATGTTTTGTGGCACAACAACCAATTTTGGACGACATTCACGAAATTCGTCCTGGAGAAAACTACGACCACGATTGAATTCAGAAAACCAGCGAAACACGGCGGCCCTGGATGGTGCTTCATCACCAAAAGTCGAAGCGAGTTGATCGGCACACTCTTGTTGAGTTAATCCACGTCGAAAATTTAAAAAAAATCATTGCACGGAAATGTTCACGATTTAATTCCATTTATTAGCCGAAACGAATTTTTCAAGTCACAGTAAACAATACAAATAGCACTCGTATGACAAAACTGAGTACATTTATCATTAAAAACGACAAACTTTACGATACCAATGTCAGATTTGACATATTAACATTGGTATTGCCATATCTCAAGACTTAAGTAGCAATCCTCGTAGATACAGCCAAACTTCCATAACTCTTAACTAAATTCAGTTGCCTTAGCGTTTAGAACTAAAATTCTATACAATTTTTCTTCCATAGGTTAGGTTAAGTAGCAGCCCTCAGACGAGAGGCTCACTTAGGCACAAAAAAGAGTATGACCCATAACTCGAACAAAAATATTTACACATCCAACCCTACGTCGAATTTTTCGGGAAAATCTCTCTCTGTGTGAATCATCGTTTCGCTGATGACGTGGGCATCTTCACCTATGATAAGAACGGAGATGCTAGTGAATTAAAAAAATATTATTGATAAATATCAAAACTTTATGGAAGCTGATAACGAAGCATGGATAAGATTGAATCCTAACATAAGTTCAGAGCTAGTAAGTCCAACTCCAAGTGCCATGGAAGATATAGCGAAACGTGATGTTAAGTAAATAAAAATGTTTGTTATTCAATAATTTCCAAGTTGGATTAGTGATAATATACAATAATTCACACTTAGTGTAGAGGGTATAAAATAAAAAAAAATAAAAATTTTCTAATGATAATAAGAAGAAAATTATTATATAAACTCCTAGGATTTGAAGAGATTTTCGTATTTCTGTATAATTTACAAACAAAATGTAATGAAAAATTAATGAAATTGCAATTTTATGTACTACAATCATGACCAAAACCCTTGAGATACTCATGACAAACATAAAATTATGTGCTTTTTTTTTCTTTGACATTTGAAAGAAAATTGGAAAGAGAAGAATACATTAAAGTAACATATGCTGACGGGTTTAGATTTTTTTTTTTTTTTTTGTAATTTAAAACTTGTTCACCATCATCTCATCATCGATTCAATTTAATGTAAAAAAGTTTTCTTTATTTTTCTTCTCTATTGTATTTCATATTGTTGTTTTGCCTCTTTGTCACATGAATGTACATATCTAAATATTAAGGATGATGCGGAAGATGTCAACATAACCTTAGGTAATCGTTTTTAAATGTTAGAAGGACATGGTTCATGTATCTTTTTATGTTTCTTCAAACATGTG
Organism: Amiota communis; assembly: GCA_037043315.1. NCBI lineage: Eukaryota > Metazoa > Arthropoda > Insecta > Diptera > Drosophilidae > Amiota > Amiota communis. The sequence goes on along the minus strand of JBAMAV010001387.1, from coordinate 3,294,043 downwards.
TTGTATGCTGCTGCTGCTGCTTAGTGTTTATTCTTGTTAACTTGGGCTGATTGATTTGTCATTTGAGTGGTCTTCAGTCGGTATTAGATATTGAATTGAATGAGGTGGATGATGAAATCTTTGGGTTGAAAGAAATGTGTTGCCATTTTCAAGTTTGTGTTTTGTTTGCTTCTACTAGCAGCTTCCATTTACCTTTTGAGTCAATTTCAACTTGAATAAAACAAGTATAAAGGTCTATCTACCTATTGGTGCTACATAAAGTATCATTTCATTTCATTCATTCAATTTGCTCTTTTATGTTTTTCTCTTCATGGGTGACATGTTTTCATTTCTGATTTTGAAGAGTTTTCCTTTTCTTACTTGTCATAGATTTTTATGTTTTTTATATTTAGATACTTTATTTTTACTTTCACTTGGTTTTTTTTTTGTTTTTCAATAACACTAACACACCAATAACATCAACAACAAGTACTACAAATACGACATTTAGTCTTCTTTTTAAGCGCTTTCATAAACTTCAGGACACGCATACACACAAATACTCACCAATACCAATACCAATTACTTTAATACTAACATGAATATAGTATGAGTTTAAGCCGCAAATCTACGCTAAATAGCAGTTCAAGTTTGGCAATATGGCATTCTGGTGGATGCTGCTGCTGCTGATGATGATGATGTTCATTATGTTCATTTCCTTCTTTGAGTTGAATGTATTAAGTTGGTTGATTTTGCGCTCGAATGGCTTAAATGATGTTAGTAGCTTTCCTAAGCTTCTCTAGCAGGCTTTCACTTACATTTCTCTTTGATTCACTTTGCTTTTCCTTTTAGCTGCCACATCCACATCCTCAGATTGTATGCCATTGAAACTATTGTACTTTTATACGCTCAATCAAATGTATATTTTCTCTTCATACCAATTTCATATAGCACGATATCAATTCAGTGTCAGAAATCAATGAAATACACATACATATTTATATATTATTGTGATTTTTGATTTGATTTATTGTTTTGTGAGGAAATAATGCCGACCTGCATTTAATCCTCGTTCAATAGAATCTGAACTTAAAGTGAAAATCCTCTTCTCATGCCAAATGTCAAGTGAACAATGCCAATGAATGAAAACAAATATAATAAGATCATTCAAAAAGTATTGTACTATCTCAATGAATTATATAACACAATTAACATTGTAGAACAAAAAACCACATATCTTTTTTAATGGAAAACCTTGGGGAAATTTCTCATGAAATATATATTATGTGTATTTGTAAAAAGTTAAAAGTTAGTCTGGGTTCGTTTGGTGGTAAATCATGAATTGGTAACATTCCATCTTTTTTTGTTGTACCTAGAATGAAGATACCCCAGATACAATAAATTTCAAAACTTTTTTCTTTGTTGTGCCTTTAGAAACTTTTGAGTTTTTGTTTAAATTTCACAAAAATTTTACAGTATAAATGGCACTTTATACTTACTTCAATTAGTAGAATTCAACTCAATTTTCATCATCATCATCATGGTTAAAAACAAACATTTTCAGTTGATATTAAATCATGGAACTCATGTTATTTTTCCATTTTCTTATGATTTTTGTGTGTTTTACTTTTTCAATTAATTTCAATTAAAGTTTTATATATTAAATTATTTATTTATGTTGGACGCATAAAAAAAATACACAAAAAAAATGGAAACAAATCAAAAAGTATCATCAGCTGTGTATTACATACCATTCATTGAAATAATTCAAACTTTTTCTTCCTTATTTATTTGGTACTTTTTCATATTTGCTTTACAATTATATAAAATATTCATAGAATTGAATTCTCATTCAATCATCGCACAGAGTTATTCATATTAATATAATTTACTTGACGCAGTTTTCTCAAAGTAACACAAATAATCGAATAAGTATAAAGAAATACTGATAAAAGTTTATTTTACTCCATTGTTTATACTCTTCACGCAGTGAGTAGTATTTATTACTAGTATACTCAGCGTGCTTTGCTACGCTCCCGACGTGAAGAAGGGTGAAAAATACCTTACGACCTATTCTCAGACCTACCAAATATATAAAACAAAAATTCATAAAAATCGGTCGAACCGTTTCGGAGGAGTTCATACACTAAACCCGTGATCCGAGATTTTTATATATTACAGAAAATAAGTTTGTCAAGAATTTTGTAACACGTTGAATGAAACATCGGAGACTCCATTAAGTACATATATATTTTCTTGATCAGCTCGACGAGACGAGTTGATTTAATTTTTGAGCTAGAGAGCTGAAATTTTCAACATTTTACCATACGCATTTACGCATACATTTTGACTGTAATCAGCCGAATCGGACCACTACTATACTGTTCTTATTGAGATAACATTTTTTTTTTTTTCTTATCGAACTGAATTGGGTACTATTCACCAACTATGTAAATTTCAACATCCTAGGATTACTGGATCGTATAGCTCACGATATGCGCAGTATGAATACTAGAATTAGTACTAAACATAAGTCAATTCAATAATATGTACTCAATAACAGGAGGTTTATATATGCATGGTCATGCGCAACATATTTAGTGCCATCTACATGACTATTGGTGTATTCAAATTGTTGGGTTGTTCGGAAAATAATTTCGTTTTTTTTTATAATTTTTATTTAAAATTTTCTCATTGTTATTAAATATTTTATTGAAATACATATTATCCATTCTGATCAAATACCTTTAGCCAATTGTCTGGCAGTAGCATGATTCTACGCTCATAAAATTTTGTTCTTTGCTGGCCAAAAACTGAGCCAGGTGATTTGTTCAAAGTTTTACCGTGTAAAAAGTTTTGTAGAGACCGGAACAGATAACAATACACCAATTCTGGACTTTTCTGTTTAAGTGAATCATTCCATTCATTTGTCCAGCTGATCACAGTACACTTCAGAATTGATTGTTGTATTATCCGGTAGAAGCTCAAAAAACACGATTCTTTTGAAATCCCACCAAACAGAGAGCAACACCTTTTTTTATGAATTTTTTGTTTTCTCCATGACCTCTTGAATTTAACATTGTTGTAGACAATCCATTTCTCATCCCCAGTGATGATGCGCTTCAAAAACGGATCATTTTCTTGCCATTTGAGAAGCAAATCACAGACGTCAACGCGACGGCACAAATGTCCAGCTTTGAAAATAAAACCTAAGCGTTTTAAATGATCATGAACGTTCGAATTCGAAAAATTTAATCTTTCAGCGACCTCACGACCTTATTTGCCAGTTCGCATCATTAATTAATGCCTTTATTTCGGCTAACTGGCCTTCCAGAACGTGGTGCATATTCAGCATCATAATTATCGGATTGAAATTTACGAAACCAATCAAGACATCCTCTCCATACACATCGCATAACATTGAACATCATTTTTACCTTTTCGATAGTAAAAATTTAAAATATGCCAAAAATGTTGCTTTTCACCTTCTATATTTCATAGGCCACCAACCATAACTATTGCGTTTCATCAATCGATAATTATTCTGTATGCTCTGTATGCTCACTCACAGGAGCGTGAAGAGTATTATTTGCCCATAGCCAAAGATATCCTTCTTTCTAGTTTATTAAAAATTTTACAAATTTTATGTTAAAAATGCCACTCTAATTTAGTAATAAGATAGAATTAAATGATTATTAATTAACTACTTGGGTATATTAAAACTTTTCAAACTAAAGCTATTTTCCTTAATAGGTAACAGCACAAAGATCTTGGCATACCTGTTATTTGGGACAAAACCAACTAACGTCATAATAATATTCCTAAACAGATTGTAATATCATAAGCCTTCTGTGTAGATAAGAGTGAAACTTTTATGTAAATAAAAAGATTACATGTCTTGGACCTGCCAGATAGACTTGCACAAACTACTTACGTAATAGTTTGTTAGTTATAAATTCAAATATTTATATTATAAAAAAGTTGGCCTCATTACAAGAAAAAGTTAGTAAATATAAATTGTTATACAATTCGCTTAATGTTCATAGAAGTTTTATTGTACAAGATACAATTTTGATTTCAACGAAGCTTCTATACACTTTCCATAGTGGCAGACAAGTAAATCCAACAACAATTGTGTGTAATCTCGGGTAAATTTCGAGTAATTATTCACACAATTTGTTGTTGGGCTTAAAAATTAAGAGGCACACCAATTAAATTGAGAGCTCTGTCAAGTCTAAACATTTTAATAGTCTTTGGTCAGTCTATGATTTATTTGATTTATTGTTCAATAATTAAGAACTTTTAAGCACACAACAATGACAAATTTTTGAACTAAAGGAAAAATTGGCAAAAGTACACAGAGTTATTCAGACAGATTAAGTCTATTCAATTGCTTTCATCATATTCAAATTTTGTAGCTTCTCCATTACACGGTCTTATTTATTACAAACAACAGGCTAATGGGATTTTATACAAGCGGATCTTAAACTGTCGGTCCACAGTGTAATTACAGAGGGTTTGCGATATAACTATATACATACGTAGTTAAATGTTTAGGTTTGGGAAAAGAAGGCGTTCGCAGACTACATAATTTAAGAACTGCTGCTGTACACACTTTAAGTTGCAAAGAGTGTATAAAAAAATGAAGAACTCAGCATTAATTATGTTTAACATAATGACTAACACCAATTTTAAACGACCTACTCCTTCTACTGTTCGAAATGCTGCTCGTGTTGAAAATGATTACTGCGATGAAATTTGACGCAATTGAGATTTGTTTTTATTTGCCAAACTAATAATAAAAAGCAACCTCAAACATCATCGCGCTTCTGAACTGGAATAAAGAATAATGCTTAACACATTAAATCTGAGAGATATACTTAGTTTCATTTGCAACACGTGGCACGAAGATAATCATTTTTAGTGTCGGATGCCACTTCGTAATGTTGCTGACGTTTACTTCTTCATTTATGGTTTCTTGTTTATTAATTATTCTAGTGGATTTGTGTCGATTTCGGTTATTTGTATAGTCTGTTACTCAAATAAACTAGATAAGCTTCCATAAATATAAATAGCAACACATGTCCTCAATAGTATATTGGCTTGTGTTGTGTGTGATAAGTACAATAGTATCGAATTTCATAATAATAATAAACATAAATGTAAATAAATCTATTTATTAATGCTTTCATTGGTGAATGGTTTTGATATGGAATGGAGATTTCTGATGTTGCCACTGTCGTTACTGTTACTGCTCCTGTTTGATAACGATATAAGCATCATATTACTGCTGTTGTTGATGCTGTGTGCAGACTTGGGATAAACATACTTTGCCAATGGCACACATCCTTTTCATTCCTTACGTTGACTTGGCAACAAAGACAAATTGTCGTTGACATTTTTTCAGGCCATCACATCACCATCTCGTCGGCAGTGACATTGATCTGCATGGCGTATAACTCACTTGGCACTTCACAAATGATCCGGCATCAAATGGGACCGAACCGAACCGGACCGGACAGGCCAGAAACACTTGAGCTTAATGATGCCATGCACGGGCGTGTGTCCTTCAAATTTTACTTTCTTTTCATAATTCTTTACTTGCTCTCCTGTATGTCCTTCGTTGACAGTGTAACTCGGCTTATGTTAAACGAGTTATGAGTGAATTTCTCATTTGTCAGGTTGGTTCATCATTATTTTCGTTTTCAAACTTGAAGAGGATTCGTTATGTTTTTTTTTTGCTGCAAACATGTTTGCATATGTCCTTTTTTCTAGTTGCTGTCTTTAACAGTCAGTCCATTAGACATGGAATTTTAATTATTACCTAGAAGTATGCATTGATTTTTTCTTTTCAGTCCATGGACTTTGCTTTACATACAATAGTAGATGCCAAAGAGAAAACTCGAAGAAACTAAAATTTATTTAAATTTCACGCCCGCTTGCATATATTTAATCTTAATATATCATTCGTGGCACGTTCAATGTCGCCGCCATTAGGGCCAGATTTGTAGTATTGATTTTGAATGTTCGCCAATTTGTTGATTTTTATGCACTCAAACACTGAATGCATTCTCAGTTGTACTACTTATATAGTTAGTAACACATGTGGATGACAGTCAGAAGGCACCAAAACTGTTGTATATTTATGTAATACCAAAAAAAAAAAAAAAGAAAAAAGAAGGGCCGTAGCAATATGCTATTTGACTACCACAAATTATGGTTAAAGCTTAACAACATAAAAGTATGATATAAAAAATAAGTATACCACCCAAGTTATATGTATTGTACAATATATCTGTATAGTGAATGAGTGATAAACATCGAAGTACTTATGTATTTTATATATACTTACTACAATAAATAAATGTACTGAACTTTTTTTTTTTTTTGCGATTTTCTCATAATGACCGCAAGCAACATAAACTTATTTCACGACTTCATTTCCTGATTTTTTTTTTCCTCTCATCTACTGTTTCTTTTTTATATTTTTATGAGTATATCTGGTTTTTTATAGCTTTTTTTTCGTATAAAAAACATTAATGAAATATAAACATGAACGTAGTAAAAGAGGATAGAATAAAACACATGACTATCTTTGAATATGTGTATTTGTTTGTTAAAAAATCGACATTTATTAATAATATCCATGTTTTCTTAGAACCCTACTTCCATGTGGTTATACCCTCCATCCATTATTGGTATATTAATGCAGTTTGTTGTATCTGTGCTTATTCACATTTATCGTAATTTAAGCTAACAACAACAACTAAACAAAAAACAACTTATCGTGATCTTGTAAACATGCATTAATCTACAACAATCAGATATACAACGTTACTTTTATATTTACAACAACAGTTGAATGCAAATATTGACATTGGCCAAAACATTTGCTAAGCATTTAGTAGGTTAGGTGGCTTGTTACATGGACATGGGCATAGATAGAATGGAATGGAATGGAATGGAATGGGTGTTATGCATTAAGGCCATAGTCAATAGCAACAATAATATAACAATACAAAGTTCCAATTGCGGTCCGTTCCATTGCTTTGATACTTGTAGTTTTTGAAAATTCTCTTTGTACTTTTAACAGAAGTGAATAGTATGTATTATAAGTTTGTCATGAAGTTTGTAACACACTGAAACCCCATAAAGTATCTTGATCAGCTCGATGAGACGAGTCGATTTAGCCATGTCCGTTTGTATGTATACCAACTAGTCCCACAGTTTTAGAGCTAGAGCTGAAATTTCTTTCATTTTACCATACGCTGCACAATTGCCCAAATCAGACGGTTCAGACCACTAGCAGGGGTACCTCCCATACAAAACAAAATTCAAATTAATGTTCTTATTAGAAAAACTTCTTTGTTTTTTGACTTATCGAACGTAATTTGGACATTATAAGTTTCTGATCCATTTTATGGGGTACCTCAAATGCAAACCCAAATTCAAATTGATCAGGGGTGCCACAAAAAACTCTTCCTCCTCAATACCACCAGATTTCCGATTTTATGTTCCACAGAAAACTCTTTCGGTACTGTTTTATTCCTCCAGTGTTTGGTTTGGATAATTGGTTATTTTCACCCATAAGAACATTTTTTTAAATAAAACCTTTGCTACCAATGGATAGATTATACTTTTTCAAAGTTGTCTACATAATTTTTTTAAAAACATTTAATTTATTTAAACTATTACTTAACCATTTTACGAGCAAAGGGATTCTAACTCGTTTTAAATGCAATGTTCAATTTTACGGAGTTTCTATTTTTATACTCTTCACGGGAGTGAATAGTATTATAAGTTTGTCATGAAGTTTGTAACACACAGAAGAAGACATCGCAGACCACATAAAGTATATATATATGAGACGAGTTGATTTAGCTATGTCCGTCTGTTCTCAAAATTAGTCCCACAGTTTTTGAGCTAGAGAGCCTCCCAAACAAACACCCACTTCACTTTATGTTCTTGCTACAAAAATTTTCTTGTTTTTTGACTTATTGAACTGAAATTTCGACACTATAAGTTTCTGTTCTGTATCCATCAGCCATGTAAATTTCATGATCCTAGGGTTACCAGGAGGGGTACCTCCCATACAAACTCACATTAAATGACAAACTTATAAAGAGTATAAATAAAATAAAAAAATATACAATGCAACTCAAACTGTGTTCTTTGCTTTGTTGATACTCAAACTGTAACAGAGAGAATATAGTGATGCTAAGCAAGGAAGGTTGGATGCAACCCAGAGGAGCGTGAAGAGTATTACATCTTTGTCATAGTCAATGATAGCCTTCTTTATGGTTTTGAGTTAACAAAGTTATAAAACTGATTAGGGTCACGCCAAAATTGCAGTCTACGGCGTGAAAGATAGTTATTACGAGGGCTGCTATTTATATTTCGGGAATTGGCAATGCGTAAAATCTGGCAACGCCATAATAAACTTTGTCATTTTTTAGCACATATGTACGTACAACGTTTTTATGTACAATTGGTTTTTGTTTTGTTTACAATAAGTTAAAGAAATCAATTTGGCAAAACAATGGAAATTTCTCGAGAGGTTTTTCATTGGATTATTGTTCACAACTTTCGACGTGGATTATCCCAACAAGAATGTGTCGATGAACTTAGTTCTTTGTATGGTGAGAAAGCACCATCAAAAACAACAGTTTATCGCTGGTTTGCAGAATTTAATCGTGGTCGTAGTTCAGTCGCTGACGAATTCCATGAAGGTCGGTTGTTGTGCTATAAAACATCGAAGGTGTGCGTGAACTGATAGAGCAAGATCGACATGTGACATATCGTGAGATAGAGGCATCCTTGCACATTAGTTCCACTTCAATACATTCTATTTTGCATGAACACTTAGTTGCAAGAAAGGTTCGACCGTGGTGCTTCAAAAGACGTGTTTATAACAAAGTATGTTTAATGAAAATCAATAGAAGAGCCTTACATTTTTTACACTAAAAACTAAACTAAAACTTGAAAACTAAATAAATTATTAAAAAAAAGTCATCATATATTTATTATGATTGAGTGTGAAAAGTCACTACTTCTACTTGATGCGTGGATATAAAAGGTGTTGTTCCAGGCGTTATTTGTAACAGTTTCACTCGTGCAAACATCGCGTTAGCTATGTTTTTGAAAAAATATTTCGGTAGTATTTATACGGCACCCTTAACAATTGTGGTTGCTTCTCGAGATGCAAGTTTGTATCTAATGCGTGGCATTTTTTGTATGGGCATCCGACCGTTGCCTAAACGTTATACTCTACTCTATATACTGTGGGCCATGGTATTGAATATTTTGTCGACAGTGTATCAGCCCATTGGTTTTTTAATGAGCTATATTTCTCACATGAATGAGTTTATACCAAGTGATTTTCTTATTTCACTTCAAGTATATTTAAACATTTGGGCGTGCTCGGTAAAGGTCATAATTATGTGGATTATGGTCCAACATTATGATCAGGCCAATGATGTCCTTGATGAGATGGATAAGCGATGCACGCGTAAAGATGAGCAACAAAAGATACGCGTGACTGTTGCTACCAGCAATAGGATTGCCTTCATTTTACTTATTTTATATTTGTCTTATTCTACAGTAACTGCTTTTTGTGCGGTATTGTATGGCAAACCGCCTTATCAAAGTAATTATCTTATACTGGATTGGCATGCCAGCCGTACTCAGTTCTGGGTGCAAGCATTTCTCGAGTACTTTGCAATGTGTGGTACTGTTTTGCAGGAGTTTTGTGCCGATTCGTATCCTATAATTTACATGCTTATCTTAAGAACACATATCAACATATTAACGGAGCGTGTGCTTCGTCTGGGCACAGAGGAACATCAAAGTAATGATGATTTATACAATGAACTAAAAAGTTGTGTTGAAGATCACAAAAATATATTGCGGTGAGTAAATCTTCATAGAAGAAGATAAATAAAATAATTTGACAATGGCATTTGGATAGCTTCTGCGATGCTATACGTCCAGTAATTTCAGGAACAATTTTTGTACAATTCATAGCTATGGGCGTAGTGCTTGGATTAACATTGATTAATCTTCTCATTTTTGCTGACTTTTCTTCTGGTTTGGGATCAGTCCTTTTTCTATCTTGCGTTCTATGTGAGACGTCACCACTTTGTATCTTATGCAGTTTTATTATGGATGATTGCTCCGTTTTAGCTGATGCTGTATTTAAATCCAACTGGACTCATACCAACAAACGTTATAAGAAGGCTTTGATCTACTTCATTCAAAATTTGCAACAACCAATTATTTTTAATGCTGCGAATTTTTTACCAATCAATGTCAACACTAATATCAACGTAAGTGAAAAGTGGGAACAAATGATTTTTAATAGTGTTTAAAATATATTTATTTATGTGTTTTTTTTTTTTCTCAGGTTATAAAATTCTCATTTTCAGTATTAACTTTGGTCAAGCAAATGAACATTGCTGAGCGATTGACAAAGACGAATTAAATTCTTATAATTTATTTATTTTATTTATTTTAATTTAATTATGACAAAATACTGTCAACAAAGAACATTAAAAATACTTAAAATAAAGCCTTACAACTAATTAAGCAAAAAGAATGTAAATCTGTCTCTGACCCGGTGGGGGAAATTTATTTGCTAAATAGCTAGCTATGCCCCTATTCACAGCATGTGTGGTCAGAGACAGATATTAGACACCCCATCCAAAATTGTGCGTCCAGATTCAGTCACGGTGGATGGAGAATCGTAGGTGTTGCAAGACCAGAGCGTTGATAGCGGTGGGCGAAATCTCAGGAGAAAGGATGTGGTAAATTTTGTTATAATTATCACATAATACACGAAATGGATCATGTGATGCAAAGTTAGTTGTGCACCTACCTAGAGAAAGAGGAACAAAATTCCTAGTAGTACGACTAGGGACACAGAAACTAAGTTGACTCAAAAGCCGTGGTGAGTCAACAATACCAGTAATAAGTTTATGAAGAAAGCTTATTCCTAAAGAAATTCGGCGATTACTCAACGAAGAAAGATCTATAAGAAGAAGCCTGCTTGAGTAAGAAGGCAAACGTACACCAGGGTTCCAATTTAAGCCCCGAAGTGCAAAAAGAAGGAATTGCTTCTGTACCGACTCAATACGGTCTTGATGTACTTTGTATTGAGGGCTCCAGACGCACGAACAGTACTCGAGTACTGGGCGGACTAGAGAGATAAAAAGAAGCTTTGTAACGTAGGGATCGTTAAATTCTTTAGACCATCTTTTAATAAAACCAAATATACTTTTAGCTTTATTAACAGTTGAAGAAATGTGATGGTTAAAGCTCAGTTTAGGGTCAAAAATGACTCCGAGGTCACTGAAGGTAGAGACACGCGCTAATGAATTGTTGTCAATCGTGTAAGAAAGAAGATGAGGTTTCAGGCGATGAAAAGTCATAAACATGCATTTTGCGCAGTTAAGCTGAAGAAGATTGCATGAACACCATGAATACAGTGATGTTAGATCATCTTGCAATCTGACTTGCGAAAGGATGTCATTAAATGAGAGGCATAGTTTGACATCATCAGCATACATCAGAACACGAGAGTAATTCAAGGATGAAGGAAGATCGTTTATAAAAAGGATAAACAGTAATGGGCCAAGATGACTTCCTTGAGGAACACCAGAAGTGACATCAACCGGACAAGAAAGAGTTGATTTAAATAACACTCGCTGAACTCTATTTCTTAAATATGAAGAAATCCAACAAAGAAGATCTTGCGGGAAACCTAAAAGGTCTAGCTTAAGTAAAAGCAAATCATGATTAACGGAATCAAACGCTTTGCTGAAGTCAGTATAAATAACATCAGTTTGACATTTTTCGTTAAAACCAAGATTTACTAAAGATGTAAATTCAAGCAAGTTAGTAGTTGGTGATCTATTCTTCATAAAACCATGTTGACATGGAGAAATAATAGATTTGCAGTAGTGATAAAGGGTAGAAGTGAGCATTTTTTCAAACAACTTTGGGATTGCAGAAAGTTTGGCAATACCTCTATAATTAAATATGTCAGCTTTGTTACCTTTTTTATGTAACGGAACAATAAAGGATTCCTTCCAGATAGCAGGAAAAGATGCGCTCTGAAGTGATAAATTGAAAAGTTTTAGAAGCGGCTTACACAGAGATTCCGCACAGTGCTTAAGCAGACAACTAGGTATTTTGTCTGGACCGGGTGAGAAAGTGGGTTTCAACAGTTTTAAATTTAAAAGAAGACTCTCCTCACTAACTTCAGGAGTTACAATTTGGTTACAATGGGAAGTGGAATATGGATAAAAGTTGCCAACATATGGTTTAGAGGAATAAGTTGATTGAAAGAATTTTGCGAACAGGTCTGCAATACCTAAATCGCTATGGACTTGTTCGTTAACTAGATACATGGATGAGGGAAATAAAGAAGACTTGCGCTTTGAGTTAACAAAGTTGTAAAACTGCTTAGGATCACGCGAAAATTGCAGTCTACAACGTGAGAGATAGTTCTTATAGCAAAGGTTATTTAATGAAAGAAAATTAGCCCGAGCTACACAAAAGTTAGCAAAAGCAATAGAAGAGCCAGTACTCTTAAATTTTTTATATAACCTTGACTTTATGTTTTTTAGGTTTGAAAGCCTTCTTGTAAACCAAGGTGGTTTATATGTAACTAACGAATCTACAATGTAGGGGACATTGGCAACGAAAATATTGTATACCGTTGAATAAAAGAAATTAATAGCGGTAGTCATATCATTACAATTGACTAAAAAAGACCAATCAGTTCCAAGAAAGATTGCATTTAGTTGTGCAAAGTTAACATTGCGAAAACAAAATCGACGTTTGCATCTAGATGGGGGGGCTGAAGCAGGACAGGTTACAGAGTGCAAAATTTCTAATGTTGGATGGTAGGTATCCTCAGGAAGACATAATGGTTGAGATCTTGACACAGAAATTCCAGTAAAGTCATTACTGAACACAAGATCAAGTGATCTATTCAAAAAATTGACTACAGAGTTCATTTGAAACAAGGAGAGGTCAAACATGGTGCCCAAGAAATCATGATGTACTGAAGGAACTAGATAACCCGATGTACTGGAAAAGGACCATGAAATGAGTGGGAGGTTGAAATCGCCTAGAACGATAAAAGAGTCACGGTCACGAAGAATGTTATTAACTGAGTCAATAGCACCGGCATGACTTAAATAAATTTCCGAAATGGAATTAGGCGGAATATAGGAACATGATATAAAAATAGATTCATGAGGTAAAACTAACTTTACACAAATAAACTCAATGTTGGTTGGAAAATTCAGATCGACAAGTTCCGATCGTAAGTGTGAAGTAACAGCGATGAGCACACCACCACCGCGGCGAATAGGGCGATCGGTTCTATATGTAACGAAATTTGAACAAAAAACTTCATTAGTAAGTACATCCGAGTTCAGCCATGTCTCAGAAAACACTATAACGTCAGCTACAAAGGAGAAACTATCCCTATACAAAACGTCAAGTTTACTAAGGAGACCCCTAACATTCTGATAATGAATCAAAAGAGTTTCAGAAGGCAAAATTAGTTTTTTGAGATTGTACTTGGTGAAAATGAACTAGTGGAGGGCACATTAACAGATGGCCGATGATTTTTACGTCGCGGTTTAAATTCATGGACAACGGCGTGCTCAGGCCAAAATTTTGCATCACAAACAATAGGAAAAATGCTGTCAGGAACATTTATTTTGAAAGAAGCAATATCACGTGGATTAGAAAAATTGAACTTTTGAATAGATGCCTTTACCTTTACTTTGGCTGCTATATAAGAAACAACATCATCACAGGATGTGTTAGCTGACAATCTAGAAATGAAGACATGTCTCCGTGGAGCAACAACAGTGAGGACAGGAGGGGAATTGGAAACTACAGGTGGAATGACACAAGTTAAGTCGGGTTTTGGAATAACAACAGGTGAAGCGTTCTGTACCTGTGGAGGCACTGAGAGTGATGAGGCTGAGGACAAAGATAAGTGATTTGAAGAATGAAGTGGAGATTCAGGAAATGAAAGGGAAGGCACAAAGGGCAATGATAATTGTAGATTAGGAGGGGGATTTGGGACAAGTAAAGTATTAGTAGACCGAGGTGAGTTTGAAGGCATGGAAGAATGGATGGAAGGAGACGTGGAGGGAGGCATAGAAGGTTGCATGGAAGAAGGCATGGAAGAAGGAACTGAGAGTGGATTACTATTGGGGATAGGACAGGGTGAAAGGGAAAGCAAAGGAAGTTCAAAATCATAATTCCCAAGAAGATCAGCTGAATTATCAAAAGCAGAAGACAATTGAGAAGAAAGACTTTTAAGCATTAAGAACTGGTTCCGTACCCGCCGGTACATACCTGAAAAATCGGATTGTCTTTTATAACAATCTGGACAAGACCATCTGGTACCACCACAGGCAGACTTATTTCCATATAGCCTGTCATGGTCTCTTCCGGTCAAGCCAGCACATTTTAAATGAGCAATATTATTGCACATCCAACATGTGACTGCACGATTTTTTTCCGAATCAAAACAGTCCTTAATAGCGCATGAACCATTGCAGCAGTGCATGATTGAAGAAAAAAAAAAGTTTAAAATAGTAATAAATAATAAACTTAATTATAGTGCTGCCAAATACAACGTTATGTCATTATTTCTAAAATTTGAAGGTCTCTGTTTAAGCCCTATTTATTCTTCTTCATAAGAGGTTATCAACTGGAAGTAAGATTCGAAAATTAAGAATGAAACATCAGAAATATGCTGCTCGGTTGGAATAACAATACTACCAGAATTACGGGTTCCAAAGAAACCATCAGGGTATTAGAGGGGTGCATTGAATAAATCAAAAGCCCTTTTGATTCATTCATTATAAAATGGTTACTTGTTCCAACCAAATTCATTGGAATTGATTTTGAGTTTCACTTATATTTTACTTCTGTAGTATGAATAACATTGCATTCACATGTTGATTTACTCACTGATAATGAATATGAGAGAAATTCAAATTCATTGTAATGAATGTGATTAGATTATATTTACAAACCTATTCATTATTTGTAGAAATATTTTCATGTGTTTTGTATATTGCGAGCGAGCTGAAGTGAGCGCACAAGTAAACATACTACGCATTTACAAAGAGAGGGAGAGAGTTGAGAAAAAGACCGCAGTTGCTTTGTTTAGTTTTTAAAAACAGTGGAACGTCACTTAAGGGACTGCGCATTTTACTACCTTATTGAGATTTGCTGGTGATGTCAAATGCAGTGATCACTGTAGTTTTGTGTGCGCTCAACTCGATCGCCTGCGAGTAGTGGTTGTTGATATTCAAAGTGTCTTTTTCATCCCTCATTATTTTTGTGTTTAAAATATTTCAACAAATAATAACTTGTGTTTCTCTTATTCCATTTATATTTTATTTGTACAATGCATATTGAATGTGGTTATTATTACAAATCATACAATGAAACAAAAGAAATTTGAAAAGTGATTCAATCAATGCACGCCTCTATCGGGTATGAATTGACGAGCATATGCTATTATTTTTACACATTGAAATGAATTTAATATATTATCATAAATTGCACAATCATGACTGTCCTGTATTGCCACAAAACTGTCATATACCTTGTTAATATGACGCTCATATCGTTTCTGCGAGGTTCGATATAGCGAAAACCTTATTTATAAACACATTTTCAAATCGAATTTCAAGCACAAATCGACGAAACCGGTTCCACAGAAATCTCTTTCGGTACTGTTTTATTCCTCCTGTGTTTGGTTTGGATAATTGGTTATTTTCATCCATAAGAACATTTTTTTAAATAAAACCTTTGCTACCAATGGATAGATTATACTTTTTCAAAGTTGTCTGCATAATTTTTTTAAAAACATTTAATTTATTTAAACTATTACTTAACCATTTTACGAGCAAAGGGATGCTAACTCGTTTTAAATGTAATGTTCAATTTTACGGAGTTTCTATTTTTATACTCTTCACGGGAGTGAATAGTATTATAAGTTTGTCATGAAGTTTGTAACACACAGAAGGAGACATCGCAGACCACATAAAGTATATATATATGAGACGAGTTGATTTAGCTATGTCCGTCTGTTCTCAAAATTAGTCCCACAGTTTTTGAGCTAGAGAGCCTCCCAAACAAACACCCACTTCACTTAATGTTCTTGTTACAAAAATTTTCTTGTTTTTTGACTTATTAAACTGAAATTTCGACACTATAAGTTTCTGTTTTGTATCCATCAGCCATGTAAATTTCATGATCCTAGGGTTACCAGGAGGGGTACCTCCCATACAAACTCACATTAAATGACAAACTTATAAAGAGTATAAATACAATAAAAAAAATACAATGCAACTCAAACTGTGTTCCTTGTTTTGTTGATACTCAAACTGTAACAGAGAGAATATAGTGATGCTAAGCAAGGAAGGTTGGATGCAACCCGGAGGAGCGTGAAGAGTATTACATCTTTGTCATAGCCAATGATAGCCTTCTTTATGGTTTTGAGTTAACAAAGTTATAAAACTGATTAGGGTCAAGCCAAAATTGCAGTCTACGGCGTGAAAGATAGTCATTACGAGGGCTGCTATTTATATTTCGGGAATTGGCAATGCTAATATCAATACGTAAAATCTGGCAACGCCATAATAAACTTTGTCATTTTTTAGCACATATGTACGTACAACGTTTTTATGTACAATTGGTTTTTGTTTTGTTTACAATAAGTTAAAGATGATTTGGCAAAACAATGGAAATTTCTCGAGAGGTTTTTCATTGGATTATTGTTCACAACTTTCGACGTGGATTATCCCAACAAGAATGTGTCGATGAACTTAGTTCTTTGTATGGTGAGAAAGCACCATCAAAAACGACAGTTTATCGCTGGTTTGCAGAATTTAATCGTGGTCGTAGTTCAGTCGCTGACGAATTCCATGAAGGTCGGTTGTTGTGCTATAAAACATCGAAGGTGTGCGTGAACTGATAGAGCAAGATCGACATGTGACATATCGTGAGATAGAGGCATCCTTGCACATTAGTTCCACTTCAATACATTCTATTTTGCATGAACACTTAGTTGCAAGAAAGGTTTCTTCTCGTTGGATACCCCATAACTTATCAATCGCTCAAAAATAGGCTCGAGTCGATTGGTGTAAGGAAATGTTTAAAAAGTTCGACCGTGGTGCTTCAAAAGACGTGTTTATAACAAAGTATGTTTAATGAAAATCAATAGAAGAGCCTTACATTTTTTACACTAAAAACTAAACTAAAACTAAACTAAAACTTGAAAACTAAATACATTATTAAAAAAAAGTCATCATATATTTATTATGATTGAGTGTGAAAAGTCACTACTTCTACTTGATGCGTGGATATAAAAGGTGTTGTTCCAGGCGTTATTTGTAACAGTTTCACTCGTGCAAACATCGCGTTAGCTATGTTTTTGAAAAAATATTTCGGTAGTATTTATACGGCACCCTTAACAATTGTGGTTGCTTCTCGAGATGCAAGTTTGTATCTAATGCGTGGCATTTTTTGTATGGGCATCCGACCGTTGCCTAAACGTTATACTCTACTCTATATACTGTGGGCCATGGTATTGAATATTTTGTCGACAGTGTATCAGCCCATTGGTTTTTTAATGAGCTATATTTCTCACATGAATGAGTTTACACCAAGTGATTTTCTTATTTCACTTCAAGTATATTTAAACATTTGGGCGTGCTCGGGAAAGGTCATAATTATGTGGATTATGGTCCAACATTATGATCAGGCCAATGATGTCCTTGATGAGATGGATAAGCGATGCACGCGTAAAGATGAGCAACAAAAGATACGCGTGACTGTTGCTACCAGCAATAGGATTGCCTTCATTTTACTTATTTTATATTTGTCTTATTCTACAGTAACTGCTTTTTGTGCGGTATTGTATGGCAAACCGCCTTATCAAAGTTATTATCCCATACTGGATTGGCATGCCAGCCGTACTCAGTTCTGGGTGCAAGCATTTCTCGAGTACTTTGCAATGTGTGGTACTGCTTTGCAGGATTTTTGTGCCGATTCGTATCCTATTATTTACATGCTTATCTTAAGAACACATATCAACATATTAACGGAGCGTGTGCTTCGTCTGGGCACAGAGGAACATCAAAGTAATGATGATTTATACAATGAACTAAAAAGTTGTGTTGAAGATCACAAAAATATATTGCGGTGAGTAACTCAATATAGAGTAGATAAATAAAATATTTTCACATTATCATTCGGATAGATTCTGCGATATTATGCGACCAGTAATTTCAGGAACAATTTTTGTACAATTCTTTGCTTTGGGCTTAGTGCTTGGAATAACAATGATTCATCTTCTCATTTTTGCTGACTTTTCTTCTGGTTTGGGATCAGTCCTTTTTCTATCTTGCATTCTAACTGAGACGATACCACTTTGTATCTTATGCAGTTTAATTATGGATGATTGCTCCGTTTTAGCTGATGCTGTATTTAAATCCAACTGGACTCATACCAACAAACGTTATAAGAAGGCTTTGATCTACTTCATTCAAAATTTGCAACAACCAATTATTTTTAATGCTGCGAATTTTATACCAATCAATGTCAACACTAATATCAACGTAAGTGAAATGTGGGAACAAATGATTTTTAATAGTGTTTACAATATATTTATTTATGTGCTTTTTTTCTCAGGTTATAAAATTCTCATTTTCAGTATTTACTTTGGTCAAGCAAATGAACATTGCTGAGCGATTGACAAAGACGAATTAAATTCTTATAATAATAAACTTAATTATAGTGCTGCCAAATACAACGTTATGTCATTATTTTTAAATTTGAAGGTCTCTGTTTAAACCCTATTTATTCTTTTTCATAATAGGTTATCAACTGGAAGTAAGAATGAAACATCAGAAATATGCTGCTCGGTTGGAATAACAAAATTACTAGAATTACGGGTTCCAAACAAACCATCGGGTACGAATTGAAGAGCACATGCTATTATCTTTACACATATTTGAAACATTGAAATGAATTGAATCTATTATCATAAATTGCATAATCTAGACTGTCCTGTATTGCCACGAAACTGTCATATACCTTGTTAATATGACGCTCATATCGCTCCTGCGAGGTTCGATGTAACGAAAACCTTATTTATACACACATTTTTAAATCGAATTTCACGCAAAAATCGATATGACGAAACCGGCATATGAGAATCGATTTCGGTTTTGTAAATCGATGTTCGTGTCATGTATACACTTAGCACTGTCATTTCGATTTGTGTTTCAAAATGTTGTTTCATATGAGTTGCCATGTGGTAGAACTTTTTTGCGTTATTTTAACTTTTTTTTAATAATTTGTGATTTATATGCTGAAAAATCATTGTAGAACGTTATTAAAAATCAATATAAGTATTTTACATTTATATTTTACTAGCATAGCCCGGCGCGCGTTGTTGCGGCTCCGTCGTGATGTTAGTGTCCGATTTTTGTAGTCATTGTTCATTTCTCGCTCTAATTTTGACCACGCACATTTGTTTAATTTTTTGCTACTAACGAAAGCAAGCATGGTTTTATGTTTCTTCTTAAATGTTCGAAAGTTGTTGTTGTTGTTCTGTAGCAATGAGCATTTTGAATGGTAGCATAAAGAACTTACAGTAGAGGCAAAAAAATGTGCACTTCTTATCAAAAAAAAAAAATATGAAAATAGGTATATAAAACTTGCGAGTTGCAACAAAGTGGATAGCGTATAAACATTCTCCATGAAGAAATAAAGGGTTTTCCAATAAGAATATTTTGAATAGCCCATGCACGTCGCTCAAGAACAACTGAGAATATTGCTGCTGTAGCCCAAAGTGTTGAAGAAAACCCAAGTTTGTCCATTCCTCATCGTTCTTTGGAATTGGGTATTCCACAATTATCATTACACCGTATTTTGCATAAAGACTTGGATCTTAAGGCTTATAAAGTTCATTTAACACAAGAACTCAAGCCGGCCGATCATCAACAACGCCGTGTCTTTGCTGATTGGGTCCTTGAAATGCATAGAAATGATCCGGAATTCCATCGAAAAATCATCTTGACTAATGAGGCCCATTTCCACCTCGGTGGCTACGTGAACAAGCAAAATTGTCGCATCTGGAGCTCGGTTTTTTAAAAACATTTAATTTATTTAAATTATTAATTAACCATTTTACGAAATATGTTGTAATCCTCCTTCAGTCGGCAAAACCAAACGAGCAAAAGGATGCTAACTCGTTTTAAATGTAATGTTGAATTTTTCGGAGTTTCTATTTTTCTACTCTTCACGGGAGCGAATAGTATTATAAGTTTGTCATGAAGTTTGAAACACACAGAAGGAGACATCGCAGACCACAGTTTTTGAGCTAGACAGCTGAAATTTTGTGCATAGGTTTCTTTTTACCAAACGTTCATTTTACCAAATGTTCATTTGTCTTATCAGCCGAATCGGATCACTAGGGGGGTACCTCCCATACAAACCCCCACTTCAATTAATGTTCTTATTAGAAAAAGTTTCTTGTTTTTTGACTTATTGAACTGAAATTTAGACACTATAAGTTTCTGTTCTGTATCCATCAGCCATGTAAATTTCATGATCCTAGGGTTACCAGGAGGGTACCTCCCATACAAACTCACATTAAATGACAAACTTATAAAGAGTATAAATACAATAAAAAAAATACAATGCAACTCAAACTGTGTTCTTTGTTTTATTGATACTCAAACTGAAACAGAGAGAATATAGTGATGCTAAGAAAGGAAGGTTGGATGCAACCCGGATGAGCGTGAGAGTATTACATCTTTGTCATAGCCAATGATAGCCTTTTTTCTGGTTTTGAATTAACAAAGTTATAAAACTGATAAGGGTCACGCCAAAATTGCAGTCTACAACGTGAAAGATAGTTATTATTATAACAAAGTTTATTTAATGAAAATCAATAGAAGAGCCTGAAATTTTGTATACAACCCAGACTTAATCTTCTTCAGGTAAGAAATCCTTTTTGTAAAGCAAAGTGGTTTATATGATACTAATGAGTCAATTATATAAGCAACGAAAATATTGACCCTTCCATAAAAAAACTTAATACGAGTGCTGCTATTTATATTTCGGGAATAGGAAATAAGAACAAACATTTTTTAATGACAATGGCTTTATTGTTTTTCAAAATATTCCCCCTGATGATCAATACAATTTTGCATTCGTTCGAACTATTGGTCATAGCAATTCCTCTTGAGACACCTCCAAGCATGGTTTTTGAACTCTTCAACTGCTCCTACGGCGCTCGGTAATCGTTGACCTCGCAGTTTTTTTGATGTGAGGGAATAAAAAGAAGTGCCAAGTCAGGACTGTTGGGCGGATGAGTCATCAATTCGATGTTTTGACTGCTTGAAAATTCACCTGTTTGCCGAGATGTGTGAGAGCTCGTATTGTCATGATGGAGAATCATTCGTCTTCTGCAGTTGGTTTTGCGAATTTCTCCGAAGACCTCCGGCAAACAAATGGTCGTGTACCACTCAGAATTGACAGTCCTACGTTGCTCTAGCGGAACAGTTGCCACATGATCCCTTCTTCCGAAGAAACAGGCGACCATTTGCTTCGAAGTGCTTCGTGGCTCATCTTGGAACACCCACACGGTCGATTGCTGTTTAGTTTCCGGCTCATACGCATATATCCATGATTAATCACCTGTCACGATTTTATAAATATCTTTTGAAGCACCACGGTCGAAGTTTTTAAGCATTTCCTTACACCAATCGACTCGAGCCTATTTTTGAGCGATTGATAAGTTATGGGGTATCCAACGAGAAGAAACTTTTTTTACAACTAAGTGTTCATGCAAAATAGAATGTATTGAAGTGGAACTAATGTGCAAGGATGCCTCTATCTCACGATATGTCACTTGTTGATCTTGCGCTATCAGTTCACGCACACCTTCGATGTTTTGTGGCACAACAACCGATTTTGGACGACCTTCACGGAATTCGTCCCGAAGAAAACTACGACCACGATTGAATTCTGCAAACCAGCGATAAACTGTCGTTTTTGATGGTGCTTTCTCACCATACAAAGAACTAAGTTCATCGACACATTCTTGTTGGGATAATCCACGTCGAAAGTTGTGAACAATAATCCAACGAAAAACGTCTCGAGAAATTTCCATTGTTTTGCCAAATTGATTTCTTTAACTTATTGTAAACAAAACAAAAACCATACATATGTGCTAAAAAATGACAAAGTTTAGTGTGGCGTTGCCAGATTTTACGTATTCACATTAGTATTGCCAATTCCCGAAATATAAATAGCAGCCCTCGTAACAGTAGTCATATCACTGCAATTGAAGAAAAAAGGCCAATCTGTCCCGAGAAAGATTGCATTAAGTTGAGCAAGGTAACCTTTTCGAAAACAAAACCCACGCTTGCATATAGATGGGACAGACTCTCTATAAATATAATTTTTAGAACAACTGGTTTAATTTGTTTTCAAGTAAATAATAAATGTTTATGAATAAATAACATGAAAAGCAGGAAATATGTTTTCAAGTTTATTTAAATTTTATTTTTATCATTTTTTTTAATAAAACTATAGCTCTATCAGATAAAAGTACTAAATGTTAATGGGGTAATTGCTTTAACATTTATAACCAAATACAATTTCAATTTCATAATTTGGATCTAATGCTGTAACGTTTTACACTTAAAACTAAATTAAAACTAAACTAAAACTAAACCAAAACTTGAAAACTAAATAAATTATTCAAAAAAGTCATCATAAATTTATTATGATAGAGTTTGATGTGTGGATATAAAAGGTGTTTTTCCAGGCGTTACTTGTAACAGTTTCACTCGTGCAAACATCGCGTTACCTATGTTCTTGAGAAAATATTTCGGTAGTATTTATACGGCACCCTTAACAATTGTGGTTGCTTCTCGAGATGCAAGTTTGTATCTATTGCGTGGCATTTTTTGTATGGGCATCCGACAGTTGCCTAAACGTTATACTCTACTCTATATACTGTGGGCCCTGGCCTTGAATATTTCGTCGACAGTGTATCAGCCCGTTGGTTTTTTAATGAGCTATATTTCTCACATGAGTGAGTTTACACCAAGTGAGCTTCTAACTTCACTTCAAGTGTCTTTAAACATTTGGGCGTGCTCGGGAAAGGTCATACTTATGTGGATGATGGTCCAACATTATGATCAGGCCAATGATGTCCTTGATGAGATGGATAAGCGATGCACGCGTAAAGATGAGCAACAAAAGATACGCGTGACTGTTGCTACCAGCAATAGGATTGCCTTCATTTTCCTTATTTTATATTTGTCTTATACCACAACAACTGCTTTGAGTGCGTTGTTGAATGGCAAACCGCCTTATCAGAGTTATTATCCCATACTGGATTGGCATGCCAGCCGTACTCAGTTCTGGGTGCAAGTATTTCTCGAGTACTTTGCAATGTGTGGTACTGCTTTGCAGGATTTTTGTGCAGATTCGTATCCTATTATTTACATTCTTATCTTAAGAACACATATCAACATATTGACGGAGCGTGTGCTTCGTCTGGGCACAGAGGAACATCAATGTAATGATGATTTATACAATGAACTAAAAAGTTGTGTTGAAGATCACAAAAATATATTGCGGTGAGTAACTCTTCATAGAAGAAGATAAATAAAATAATTTGACAATGGCATTTGGATAGCTTCTGCGACGCTATACGTCCAGTAATTTCAGGAACAATTTTTGTACAATTCATAGCTATGGGCGTAGTGCTTGGATTAACATTGATTAATCTTCTCATTTTTGCTGACTTTTCTTCTGGTTTGGGAGCATTCCTTTTCCTAACTTCCATTCTATGTCAGACGTCACCACTTTGTATCTTATGCAGTTTTATTATGGATGATTGCTCCGTTTTAGCTGATGCTGTATTTAAATCCAACTGGCTTCATACCAACAAACGTTATAGGAAGACTTTGATCTACTTCATGCAAAATTTGCAAAAACCAATTATTTTTAATGCTGCGAATTTTTTACCAATCAATGTCAGCACTAATATCAACGTAAGTGAAAAGTGGGAACAAATGATTTTTAATAGTGTTTAAAATATATTTATTTATGTGTTTTTTTTCTCAGGTTCTAAAATTCTCATTTTCAGTTTTTACTTTGGTCAAGCAAATGAACATTGCTGAGCGAATGTCAAAGACGAATTAAATTCTTATAATAGTGAACTTAATTATAGTGCTGCCAAATACAACGTTATGTCATTATTTCTAAAATTTGAAGGTCTCTGTTTAAGCCCTATTTATTCTTCTTCATAAGAGGTTATCAACTGGAAGTAAGATTCGAAAATTAAGAATGAAACATCAGAAATATGCTGCTCGGTTGGAATAACAATACTACCAGAATTACGGGTTCCAAAGAAACCATCAGGGTATTAGAGGGGTGCATTCAATAAATCAAAAGCCCTTTTGATTCATTCATTATAAAATGGTTACTTGTTCCAACCAAATTCATTGGAATTGATTTTGAGTTTCACTTATATTTTACTTCTGTAGTATGAATAACATTGCATTCACATGTTGATTTACTCACTGATAATGAATATGAGAGAAATTCAAATTCATTGTAATGAATGTGATTAGATTATATTTACAAACCTATTCATTATTTGTAGAAATATTTTCATGTGTTTTGTATATTGCGAGCGAGCTGAAGTGAGCGCACAAGTAAACATACTATGCATTTACAAAGAGAGGGAGAGAGTTGAGAAAAAGAGCACAGTTGCTTTGTTTAGTTTTTAAAAACAGTGGAACGTCACTTAAGGGACTGCGCATTTTACTACCTTATTGAGATTTGCTGGTGACGTCAAATGCAGTGATCACTGTAGTTTTGTGTGCGCTCAACTCGATCGCCTGCGAGTAGTGGTTGTTGATATTCAAAGTGTCTTTTTCATCCCTCATTATTTTTGTGTTTAAAATATTTCAACAAATAATAACTTGTGTTTCTCTTATTCCATTTATATTTTATTTGTACAATGCATATTGAATGTGGTTATTATTACAAATCATACAATGAAACATAAGTAATTTGAAAAGTGATTCAATCAATGCACGCCTCTATCGGGTATAAATTGACGAGCATATGCTATTATTTTTACACATTGAAATGAATTTAATCTATTATCATAAATTGCATAATCATGACTGTCCTGTGTTGCCACAAAACTGTCATATACCTTGTTAATATGACGCTCATATCGCTTCTGCGAGGTTCGATATAACGAAAACCTTATTTATAAACACATTTTCAAATTGAATTTCACGCACAAATCGACGAAACCGGTTCCACAGAAAACTCTTTCGGTACTGTTTTATTCCTCCTGTGTTTGGTTTGGATAATTGGTTATTTTCATCCATAAGAACATTTTTTTAAATAAAACCTTTGCTACCAATGGATAGATTATACTTTTTCAAAGTTGTCTGCATAATTTTTTCAAAAACATTCAACGATTTAAACTATTAATTAACCTTTTTACGAAATATCTTGTAATCCTCCTTGAGTCGGCAAAACCAAACGAGCAAAGGGATGCTAACTCGTTTTAAATGTAATGTTGAATTTTTCGGAGTGCCTATTTTATCGAATAGATTAATAAATTGTGTTGTATATTACAGTAATAAAACTAATAACATCGCTGTTATGTTATTAATCACGTATTTACTGTGAATTTTAAGTAAAAGTGAATGAAAAATTTGTATCAAGTTGACATGTTGCCAACAGCAAAATCAGAATGTGAACGCCAAGTTCAAAAAGAGGAAGAAACGAAACAAGCAAAATGCGTTTCCATTGTATTTTTCTTCCCACAGTTCATTTCTCCGTAAGAAATCAATGGCCATTAAGCAAGCTACAGGCATTTTATATTTAATGGTTTTATGTTAGTAGTATTTATTTTGTTGAAAAAATGTGCAATGTAAACCAAAAACAGTTGACAAGTGGCAGTCACAGTAAACCATAGAATTAATACACAGTAGAGTTGTCTTGTAAATTGTTACATTTGGCGGGACGAAAATTTTAAAATTTTTCTTTTACAATTTCGAAAGTAAAAAGGTAATAATTTGATTCTTAATTCATCTTAAATGGCAGACACGTTTGTACCGTTTATTTTATCAAAAATGTTAAGAATAAAAAGCCCTATCAACATTCAGTTGAAGTGGTTTGGTTATTCGATAAAATCACTCCGAAAAACAAAACCTCTCGGAGTTCTGTGGCCGAGTGGAATGCAATACAATTTTTGTTTTGTTTTTTGTCTTATCCTATTGAAATTTGGACACTATGAGTGCCTGATCCATATACACCGAAGCGTGAAGAGTATTACATCTTTGGCATAGCCAATGATAGCCTTAATTCTACTTTTCAGTTTAATTACCCATGGAAATTTTGAAAAATATCTTTCATTGCATATGCAAACATAAGTATTATCTCTTTGGTGTGATGTTTGTTGGCTATAGATACGTGTGACAGAGACCCCCATACAGAAATGATCAGTATGACAGAGATAATCGATTACATCAAGCCCATCCTTCTGTCTGTCTGATACAATCCAAATTATACTTTCATTTTTTCGATTTAGCTGACATTGTACGAGTATTTGGTACAGACACTACACAGATTGTATGTCAGAGTTCTACAATAAGTAGAAGATATAATAGTCCTCATACAAAATTCATTTTTAAGTAGGGAATGTTATTAAATTTTTACTTTGTTTACTATGTATGCAAGACCTAGCCGCGACCAACATTTGAATGAAAACATTTTTCATACTTAATCGGAAGAATCACTCTATCAAATAAAGTGAAATTCGATGAAAAACAATTAACTTATGTCCATTTTATGACCAAATCAAAATCAGACCAATACATGGCTCACTCATTACTAAGAAAATTGAAAAAAAAAAAAAACCTTTTTCTCATTAGGGTAAGAATACGCCAAAAAAAAAATGATCTGCAAGTGGTCTTTAGAATAATCTGTAATTTGGTGAAATTATAGTTCTAGATAAGAGACTTTCTGACACCAAAGGGTTTTCAAAAATTTTGATAATTGAGTGAGATACATAGCACTAAAATATTTGGTAATTTTTTTTTTAAATTGAATATTTTTGAAACAGATTATCCGATTTTAATGAAATTTGAATATGTTACACAGAAATTTGGGCTTTTTTCGATAGTTAAACACTAATATAAAAATTAAAATTTTTTCAGAAAAAAAATGTCAAAAATATTTTTTAAATCGAGTTTTGTTCATTTTGGACCAACTTTTGGAGATCCTGTACCTTATGAGGACATTCCTTATTGTTTCACCTTTATTTAAAAAAATTGATGGAGACTCAATTAGTTGCTGAGATATTGCAATTTTCGTGAGGGACTACAGAGCTTTGTGACAGCGCCAGCTCTTGCGCACTCTTATGTTTGTCCCATCAATACTTAGACCACCTTCCAAATTGTTGTGGATATCATTTAGATATAAAATAAACAGCAACGGCGACAGTAGACCTTGTTTTACCCTTGAATAAGTATCAAAGACATTTGACATTTCATCACGCGTCCATATCGCGTACTTGGTGTCTTTGTAGATATCTTCTACTACTCTTAATATTTTTGTTGAAAGGCCAATCTCATGCAGCTTGTATATTAGAGGGTTTCTGGGCACCTTATCAAAAGCAGCCTTGAAGTCAACAAAGAAGGCGTAAACTTCTTTGTTTTCTGCTTATTTTATGTGCTCAATAGTTGACAGGTTGTATATGTTATCCACCGTTGAGTATCCCCTTCTAAAGCATGCTTGGAATTCGTTAATAATGTTATACTGTTCTGCTCATTTGTAGATTCGCTCATTTAGTACACCCATTAACACTTTTGCGACGGTACTCATAAAAGCTATTCCTTTATAGTTATTTACCATATTTGGATCTTCTTTTTTAAATATCGGGAACAGAATTGTGTTTAAAAATGTTTTGTTCACTTTTCCTGTTTCGAGTATAACGTTGCAACTCACTGGTTGCCTTTTTGACAAATTCATAAGGTATCTATTCCAGGGGCCTTGTTATTTTTTGACTTTTTTAAAACCTGATGAATATCGGATATTTATATAGCACTATTTAGGATGTCATGAGATTGATATTGTTGGCAATAATGGATTTCACAGAGTTCTTGGGTAGGATTTAAGAGGGTTGCAAAGTAATGTTGAAACTATTCCGCCGATAAACTTGCTCCAGTTTTAAATGTTTTCCCTCTTATTTCGTTTGCAACTCTCCACCAATCTGTGGAGTCTTTTATATGGTTTCTGTTCCATCCTTTTAAGATATTCAAGTTTGGCCTGACCACACACATTTCTATGAACTCGAATGGCTCTTAAATAGTAAGACTTGTCACTTTCATTATTTGTTCTTCTGTGCAGATAGTTTAGAAGATATTTCCCAGAACATTAGCATGCAGGACTGTTATTGTATGCACTTCAGCGCTAGATTGTCATGAGATACTGTCAAAAGATATCAAAATTAACAGTTGGAAAAAATAATGAGCTTGCTTCTTTTGATAGTGAAAATATTTTTTAACTTTGATTCGTTAAATCTTTTATTTGTATTTATTGTAATGAATTTTACAAGTGAGTATCCTTTATATTGTAAGTTGAACAAATTTTTAACTTTAAAATATGCTAAATGTTCATTGAAATGATACAACCTTCAAAAGAGTAATTTTAAAAGACTTAAAGTTCTTAGTGACCAAAAAGGAAAAGTTTTATTGTTTCACTAAGATTCACATGGTCAGTTCCTCGGTCTCGTTAAATTTGATATTTAGCATAGTATAGCTGCGATGAAAATGAAAACCACTCTATACTACGAACTACTTAAACAAAGATTTTTCTTCATTTTTCTTGACTAGCAACAAATACAACAAAAAATTATGTTGTAGTACTACAACAAGAAGATACAACAATGACTGCATAAAACAGGAACAACAAGTAAAAAGCAATAAAGACATCGGCAGTGAAAATGTAAACTTTTTCATTCTGTTTTCTTTTTATACTATTCACGGGAGTGAATAGTATTATAAGTTTGTCATGAAGTTTGTAACACACAGAAGGAGACATCGTAGACCACATAAAGTATATATATTTGTGATCAGCTCGATGAGACGAGTTGATTTAGCCATGTCCGTCTGTCCGTCTGTTCGCAAAACTAGTCCCACAGTTTTTGAGCTAGAGAGCTGAAATTTTTTACATAGGTTTCTTTTTACCAAACGCAGAACACATGTAGGAATCAGCCGAATCGGACCACTAGGGGGGGTACCTCCCACACAAACCCCCTTTTAAATTAATATTCTTATTAGAAAAAGTTTTTTGTTTTTTGACTTATTGAATTGAAATTATCCACCAGCCATATAAATTTCATGATCCTAGGGTTACCAGGAGGGGTACCTCCCATTCAAACTCACATTAAATGACAAACTAAGTACAATAAAAATACAATGCAACTCCAACTGTGTTCTTTGTTGATACTCAAAATGTGTTCTTTGTTGATGCTCAAAATGTAACAGAGAAAATATAGTGATGATAAGAAAGGAAGTTTGGATGCAACCCGAAGGAGCGTGAAGAGTATTACATCTTTGGCACAGCTGGTTTCTTATTATATTGGTGCCCAAAACCACGTAGAATAGTGAAGTCCTGCGCAAACAAATGGGGTCAAAATGAAGTTTTATTTGAAATATGTCTATGTGAGTATTATATTAGTACACATGTAGTATTAATGTACGTGTTTTGGTTGTGAGAAGTAGTAGTAGTAGTTTTAGTAGTAGTAATGTAGTACGAATATAACCTTCAAAACAACAAAACTTCATTTTGATGGTAGTTTTCCCTTGCGCCCTCAGTCGTATGTATATTTGATATTTTGAAACATTTTGCTCAGTACCCCTCACATTTATGGGTGGTTTTGTGCCTTTGTTGGGCTTTATTACATTTTTATTTACATGTTTTTTTTTCTTTCTACTATGTATTCTTTGTTTTATTCTTGTTATGCCATTCATAGAGGTTGTGAATAGTATTTTCACTTTGTCGTAGTGTTTGTAACGCATTAAACGTGACTCTACAATCAGTATCAATAGTATTTTAGAATTTGTACTATTAAAATGCATTTCCATTAATTCCAATATTTATTTTATTAAATGATTCAAAACGTATAGAAAATAACTATTAACCATGTCAAGCATAACAATTGCCAATTCCTGTTAGACTCCTTTATACTTGTAATACAATTGATGAAAAGTTAGAAAGAAATATGAGACATAGCAGCAACCTTATCCATTGGAGTATATACCCTACCCTCTGCCCTTTGGATATTTTGGTAGTTCACGAGATAACGTAAGGCATCGTCAGAGGACCAACATTTTTTCAAGTTGCAAAATCACTAGCATAGTACGAAGGCCATGTAGTAATGAGCCAATTAAATAACAACAAACACGACTTGATAAATTATAATCCCACTCTATGGAGGAATGTTTCGGAATTGCCGTAGGGAATCACAGGAAATAAATCCTTGGGTGAGCAAATACTCGAGTTGGACATAACTTTTGGTGGTTGATTTGGTTGTTTTTTGTTGTTGATTTCAAGATTTTCCACCTTCTACGCGAATGACTTTCGCAGAATCACTTTAAGTTATCTAAGTTGTAATTATGTTCCTAAACTGTTTGGACTGTGCCAATAGTATATTATAGTTATTGTATGAGGACACTTCACTAAAGTTTAATAAACGTAAAAAGAGTATTTTCTAAAATAAGAACAATTGGATAAGTACCTCCTTTGTATGACAATCATTTAATGATGCATTGTCATATAATATTTCTTAATGTTTCCATTTGTATGAAAGGTATTTACCCATCGGTGGGACCACAATTAATATTCTTTCTGAGTTTTCATTGTAGAATATTTGGTAATGGTTTTTTATTGCCACCTTTTACTTCTGTACACATTTGTTGGTAGCACAGAATAAATGCGTGACTTTTCATGCGCTACGAGATTAAGCTAGGTTCTCTACGCTGCGCTGCCTTTGGGTGTTTAAAGTTGGATTTGTTGGCTCACACACAATCACCCAAAGACATACATCCATATATGAGCTTATGTGTATTGCATGTACCATACATACATATTTGTGAAAGTGACCATGTTTGTCCGCCGCGTGTTTGCATGTTAAAAATGTGTATATTTGTTTCATTGTTTGAGTCTGTGCGATGGGTTTTTCTTTTCATAATTTCTTTTTATATTTATTTTCATTTTTTTTTTTGGGTAAATATTTTATATATTTTTTCATTTGTTACTCAAATGTAAATTGTATGCTTTTTTCACCTGTACTGTGCTACTGTTTGCTACCTTAATTTTTCTTTCCTTATTTTATTTTACCCATTCGTTTCCTGACGGTCAGATTAAAATTATGTTTATTGTTGAATGCATGTGTGAGATTTTTCTCCCTTTTCTTTCATTCTTTAAAGCTTTGTTTTTTCTTCTATAAGGTTGACCCATTGACCGACCAAGCGAACATTGCAAACATGCCTGATGTTGCATGGGTTTGTTTGCTTTGTTACTATTGTACGTAAGCAAATTGGTTTTTATGCTATTTTCACATCACATATCTTTGCTTATTTGTGCAGCTCAGAAAACTAAGCTACGAAAAAGAAATAAAAAATATAAAATGTAAACTTATTTGCCCCTTTTTGATCAATATATCCTTTGGATTGCTACCTTGTTGGGTGCAAGGACTTTGAGAGATCGATGCTAATCGTAGCCTAGACTATCACTTTCCCCTGCGAGTATAATCGAAGACAAGCACTGAGCTAAGAACAATCCAAGTATCACAATGGGCCGTGAAGCTTGTGGATGAACACATGCCTTTATTGTATCAAACACACAAATTGTATCGTTATACGTAATACACGGCGACATGACTGACGATAGATTGTTATCAATGGACTCGTTATGCCATCTGTTGCACATAAAAAGTAAAAATAATAAACGCTGTGACATGACCGACACCCGTCGGAATAAACAACTGACCACACATAAAGTATCAATCCTACTTCAGCGCAATCTGTTCCGATTTCTCTCGTTCAAGAGGAAGTACCAATGTAATATTGGCAGCATACAATTATCAGAAGAATAATGACTACAAAAATTATGCACTAATATCACGTCAGTCGCCGGGTAGCGCTAGTATGTTATAAATATTGGATAAAATCATTAAAATTGGTTGAAATGCTGGGGATAAAAAGTTAATATGACGAATATTGTATTGCAGACCCCCGGTATCCACATAATTTTATATAAAGAATCACTGCTATTCATGATAAAAAAATACAATATTTCGTTTGTTATTGTTATCTTAATTGTTGCTTTAGATAATTTTTCAAAATGATTGACTGTCACCACTGCGTTGTGTTTTCTTAACTAAGATGATAATGATGATGATGATGATTTGCTTACTTAAAAGGATTACACTTACATATTTAATGACGTTGGAAATTTTCTCTATCTTTCACTTTAAGATCCATTATTCTTTTTTTTATCCAAACTTTTTCTTACTCACATTTTCCATTAAAGTTTTACTCTTGTCATTCTTACTTAATTACATGGAAATCCATCCAACATTTGCTAAATATAAAAATAAATTTAAGTTTCATCGTCAGCGAGTATAAACAAAAAAAAAAAAACAAAAGAAAATTTTCATAGTTAAGTGGCGTTTTAACACCAATAGCAGGAAAAAAACACACACACACAAGAAGGAAAGAAAGAAAATAAAAATGTTAACAATAAAGTGCGAATAACAATAGGTACATAAATACACAAATGAGCATGAGAGAGGCGAAAAGAATAGAATAAAAGGGATTCAGAATAAACCTACTAAATCATCACTTTATGAAAGATTCTTTCCAATTGTTTGGTAATCAATTTATTATTAAATTGATTTATATTTTGTAATTCAGTTTGCAATTTTATAAGTTTTGATCTCACTGACAATCTCTTATCCAACAAACTCACAGCAAAGTTTACCAAAAAGTTGTTATCGCCTGTTTTCATCACCCAAAAACACATCCTGCTAGTTAAAATTTAACCAAAAATTGTTAAATATTTCAATTTGCACAAAAATATGTTAGCCACAAATACAAGTATCTTAACATTATCAGAGCAGCAATCGAATTATAATTGAAATTTAGTTATGCGTTTCTCTATGTTTGTGTTGCTTTTTCTAATAAAGGATATTAAGTTAGTGTCAACCATAATTTTGCGTAACTACATTAATAAACAAAGTTGCTTGCTTATCTTTTGTAAAAGGTAGCAGATAGAAGAAAAAATTTAAACAAAGCAGACAAACAGCAGCAGCAGAAAATAAATATAGAACTAAAATAAATATGGATATATAATTTCAAGGTGTTCAGATAATGAATGTGTTGAGATTTCTAAATTAGTTTGACAACAAAAAAACAAAAAACCAAATCAGAACCCAAAACAAATATAGCAAACATGACATCTTTCAGTTAGTAGTAGTTTGTCTTTATCTTTTAACGATTTTATTGTCAAGACGTTAACGTTACGTTTACAAATTGCGTCAACTACATTTTACTGTACAAACATCAGATCCTCTTCTTCTACGCAAGACACAAACTTAACTCAACATTTCAGATAACAAAATATGCTTACCAAACTGTAGACAGATACTCGGATATATGTATGTATGTATGTGTAGAAAGAAAACGGCATGGTTTAATAAATGAAATCAAATGAAGCTAATAACAAAAGCAATTGTCTCAAAATGTCAAAAGTCAAAGAGAAGATGCTTCCTAACAGGATTCCAAAGACATGCGAACGAACTGCAGACTTACATTATTTGAAAAGAACAAATAATACTTAAGAAGATGATAATAATTTGTTGAAAGGACTTTGGGTAGACGAGACAAGACGATAAGAAAATAAAATGGCATGCGCTTTAATTAGTTTAGAAAGTTCTTGTTCTTTCCTGGTGGTGACATTTGGTGAAATACTTAATCATATCTGAAGGTACGATTCATAGCCTTATCCATCCATTTCCAGGTTGACTGTCAATCAAAAGAATATTACATATAATGTGCACCATCATTTGTAAACCCTTTGAAATAAAAAATATATTTAAATTGTTGTCTCTCCTGCTTGTTGATATAATTCCGCCCCCTAAGAGACTTAACATTCTTTCTTAATAATTTTACTTTTATTTATCTTTATAAAGTAATGAAAATTTTATAAAAAAAAATTTATTGACGCTTGTTTCAATGGTATTGCAATTTTCATTGACGCAAAGTTTGTAGATAACATTGTTATACGCGTACAATATATTGAGTCATATGGATTTACTGAAATTCTATTGAGTTTTTCAATTAAAATTCCTCCATTTTAAAGATTCAAATGATGAATCAATTCCCTTTTAACTTTTGTATGTGGACGATTGTGAAACACCATTTATTGCAATGACGAAATGTCTGTTACCGTCTTTGAATACCATGTAAACACCTGTTTAACCACAACAAAACAGACAAATGGAGCACTTCATTAGGTAATGTATGGCCCCAGATAGATCATGATTCATGACCAAACTCCACAATAAAGTACAATGTAGGGAACTTACAACTAATAAAATATAATTTGCAAAGACAACATATCCACCAAAAGATTGGAGCCTGTGTTAAAGAAAAAGCTGTGGCATTTGCTGAGCACTTGCATAGTGCTTTTTCACCTTTTGTCGTCTGTAGCCCTGGAGAACAGGAGTAGACCATAAAATTCCTGAACTCTGCCTACCAAATGAATCTCCCGAATTCAGTTGTGGATATTCAGGAAATACTAGAGGAGGTCATAATCCTGAAAAAACTCGAAATCACCAGGTTACGACAAACTAAACAGTTGCACCAGTCATAAAGGCATACCTAGAAAAAGGCTTAGAGTTGCTCGTGGGAATCATAAATATCTGTCTCCCCTCCTAGTTATCATGATTCCTAAACCAGGCAAACCGGAAAAAAATTTTCCTACTTATCATCCGATAAGCCTATTGGCAGTGTTCTCCAAATTACTTGAAAGAGTATTTTTGCGTAGATTACAGCCTTCTTCGATGTTAATAATTCCTTGAACACCAATTTGATTCCAGACTTCGACATGCCACTCCAGAGCAGTGCCTAGTTGGCTAGTGGAGCGTATTCTGTTGGCTCAAGAAGATAAGCAGTACTGTTCGGTTCAGAGGTTCCAAAACAAAGTCTTGAGAATGGTAACTGGAGCTGATTTGTTAACTAGCAATCACGAAATTCATGAAGAGCTGAAACTGATTTAGTCAGAGGTACATCAACAGACTAACTGAACTGCAATAAGCCTACTCGACAACAGTTCAATTAAGAGAAGACGAAAGCTTTATCAGGCGTTAGATCTAATAAACCGAGCATTATGTAACACCTCCCACCCATGCCCCCATCCTTTCTCTTTCCCCTTTAAAATGTTTTAAACCATCATGTAAAAATGTATTGTATATAATATGTATGTATATTTTGCTATAAATAATAAGGTAGAATTAAGCAATTTAATGATTGTCCCACTCTGGTATTGATGGTAAATAAAGAAAGAAGTAAAAAATACACAACATTTAAGATCAATTCTTTGCTCAATAGTATTATAAGAATACCAGAAATATTATTATAATTAATTTTGGTTTAATATTTCCAATATTGGATTATTAAATTATAAATATCTAGTTCACTTTTGACAGTGGTGGATTTACATACATGCCGCCAGTAGGCTATTAAAATTTTGGCGCCCCTACCGACCTCTACAATTCGATTTGATTTGTGCACCATCGTCCTTATTACCATACGCCGCCTTTTTTCCCGTTATTAGTATGATTGCGAGCTAGGGGATCGAGATGTCAGTTCTTAGATTATTTTTAAAACCCCACGATTTAGATAAGATTGCAGAAGAAATAGTTTTAACACTATATGACGCATCAAGAGAATAAACTCATCGCAAACGGTCTTTGATAAGTAACTGGTACTTCCAGATCTTTAATCCATCCAATTTCGGTAATTCACTTCATTACTTTTCATATTTCTTTGAAAGATACTCACTGGCATAAACGACACTCTCTTAAGGTATTGTAGAATAAAAAATTCCAAAATTTTGGTCACAAAATTGCCGCTCCTAGGCTCCAGCCTACTCAGCTTTCTGCTAAATCTACAGCTGACTAATTAATTAATTAACTGACTAAATTTATATCTTCAACTAGCAGCAATCAATTTAATGATTTGATTCATGTTTGAATTTATAGTATGTGTTCGACTAAAGTTATTTCGAAGGCGACTTGGCCGATATATTTATTATCTCTGACAGTCAAATGTTATTTCCATCCATCCATTCATTCAATCATTCATCTGTTGTTACATGTATATGATGTTTTTTGATATTAACATGGCTTAACTTTTAATGAAGTCTTCATAATTTTGGGATTTATTCACTTACTCACACTTTCACTTTTCATTTTTCTGACTTAAATCTCTTTTATGGTACGAGTATTCTTCTGTTCTGTTAACTTTCTTTGCAGAATGTACCAGTAAAAAAAACACTGGGGACGTTGTGGTTAGATATATGTATACATTTATTTTTTTTTTTTTTTTTTTTCTTGTGTGCTTATGAATGATTAAGTTTGTTTTATTAATGTTAATTACTTGTATAATCTGTTTAGTCTTTAGGCCCCACACAAAGTGAGTGTATTTCCACTAATTCTGTGAGCAA
The DNA here is from genome assembly GCA_037043315.1 of Amiota communis. Taxonomy (NCBI): domain Eukaryota; kingdom Metazoa; phylum Arthropoda; class Insecta; order Diptera; family Drosophilidae; genus Amiota; species Amiota communis. The sequence goes on along the minus strand of JBAMAV010001387.1, from coordinate 3,257,164 downwards.
ACTTTTCTTTTTTTCCTCTAACTTCACTTCACTAAATTGGTCCTTTTTTCTTTTTGTATTTTTACTAAATTGCGCCATATTAAGAAACTTTAGTTTTACTTTAACTTTCATTTTTGTTTCTTTGCTTTTTGTACGCCTAATTGTATGCTTTAATAATTTATGGTTTTTTTGTAAATTTATGCACATTTTTGCAGCAATTTTCTTTCGCACATTATTAGAAAATTCCACAAATGAAATTTATGATGTCATTTGTGCCCAAATGATCAACCTGGTATTAGCAAAAGTCCTAATAATAAGAGCAAATTTAAAAGAAAAAATAAAACCTATTGAAAATTTTATAAAAATTCATAAATAAAAGGGGAGAAAAACCCTAAACTCTCAAAGCTTTTCTCATGCATTAAAAATTAAATAAACGATTGGATTTTATTGTACAATAGAATAGAATTTTAAATAAAGTATGATAATGGGTTAAGGGGAAATAAAAACTCAAATTTTAAACTCACCTTGAACAATTAACGTAAAGCAATAATAATTGTTAAAGTACTTTGCATAAAATATAGTACTTGTGTAGTAGTATTTGCCTTTTAATTGATTCTCCTTGTTGCTGTTGCTGATGCGCGTTGCCGTTGCTTTTGTTATTGTTGTTTTACACTTAATTGCGTGTTGTGTAAAAATTAATTTTTGTGTTTTTTCTTTTAATAGAAAATTTTCAAACAATTTCCATGGTAAACTTTCGCCGATTTAAGCAAATGAATGAATGAGTGTGGTGGTTTTGTAGATCCAAATCCAGATGGTGTATTTACATAGTTATAAATTTATTTTTTATTTATTCTGGACACAAAGAGTACTTTGCTTTTATTACATTTACTATATGTTTTCATAAGTACACACACACACACTAGCACACACAAACAGAGATAATCATAGATCCATTTACATATGTGCTTGTATTTTATTGTACTAAGTATATAGATTAACAATAAAAAGCCTCCATATGTATGTATGAGAACTTTTAATTAAATGTTTTTAAAATACTATAATATAATTAAAGAATAATAAATAAATAAACATATTTATTAGACAAGAAAATACAATTGGCTCACGTTCAACGTCTTTTCAATATCAAAATATGTTATGTATATTTTTCTTTTCGTTTTTATTTAAATTCAATGAAAAATCATTGATTTCCGTTATCAATTAAGAATCTTGACAAAAAAAACTAACAAAAAACAAGTGCTTGTAGGCAATCACTTATCTACATATATATTGTATTTGGGGTATTACAACTATGCCGAGATGTCAGTAACGCAATATAGCAAAATGGGGGAAGGCAAGGCGTATGTCCGATACATCGAATTGATGGAATAATGGAGAGATTCAAGTACAAGGATTTATAAGAAACAGTAATGCTACCATATGCCGAAGATAACATGCTGTTTTTGTGGACATTTCAGCAGGGCAATGGCCCAAAGCATTCATAGCAATTAGTGAAAGCATGGCTTCAAGAGCAGAATGTGAACATTCTTGAGTGGCCAAGTCAATCCCCAGATCTCAATCCTATAGTCAACTTAAACGGGAAATTTCAAAGACGGTTTGCCAAAATAAAACGCAGTTATGGGAAAATATTCAAAATAGTTGGTACAATATTCCTGTAGAAACTTGTTGGAAGTTAATATCGTCTATGCCCAGAAGAATCGAAAAAATTAACAAGAATAATGGCGGATATTCGGGTATTAAACGCCCTCTAACTAATTCAATGCAAAACGGGACCATAACTAATGAAATTTTCTTGTTGATTATTAAGTTTGTTGGACACACTTATTATACCACTTGAAATCTTAGAGTATTTTATGAATTTAACAAATATATTTTTATTTTTCAGAATTTGTAGTCTTTTCTGTTTTCATTTGAAGATGAAGTATGTTTCCATTGAAAACTAACTGGTTCTTTTTAATGAATTATAAAGAAAATATTACACACCTATTATTTTGTCCAGGTGTGTACATGTTTTTGTATAACGAAAAACTTCATGCCACAAAACTCTTGCAAAAGAACATTGCAGCTTAATAAAACATCAAATGCCAATAAGTCATAACGACTGCTGTATGCTCTGAGAGGACGAAACGGAATCAGCAGAGTTTGGTATATTGTATACCATACAGTCCAGTGTTAACTAGATTTCGTTCAGTGCTAACTATTTGTTCTGAGGAAATCTTTGAATCCTTATTGACCGGCTCCTCGAAGCCTTTAAAATCATTAAATATGTTACAACAGGTCTAACTAAGGCTGCAGGTGTTTAGTTCCCGCTCTAAACTTATCTAAACTAATCTAACCCATGTCGATACATCTATACTGATCTGTTTATGCAATTTTTGAAATATCGATGTGAAATATTATGCAGAATCAGAGTTAGTTTAACTATTACTTGAAGACAGCCTTCACTAAAATCAAGAATATCTAGTTTTAATAAGAAAAAGAGCCTATATATTTAAAATATAAAGAACTGTTTGTATTTTTTAAGCAAATCAAACATAACTGTACAGTTTCAGTTTTAACTAGGGATGTTATGATTCCTATACCGATACTGATATATCGGCCAGTAAAGAAAATGCTTGCTTGTCCGATGCTATATCTCTAATCAATAGTTTTCGAAAAATAGATCAAGGATCTACAAATTTCGAAAGACAATAACAAAAATAGCCCAGAATAATTAATTTTTTCATTCAAATTGAGAACCGGATTTAATGACAGATTGTATTATTTGGACAACATTTTTGATCTGTACTACAAATTGCGTACATTCACTTTACAATCTATAGGCATTCTGGCGGAAAAATACGCACATACTTATCTCATTACTAAATCATTATTGTAAAGTCACAAAGAGCTAAAGATAAGATTTTTTACATGTGTCTAGAGTGTTTTGTGACAATTTGATTAAAGAAGAAAAAAAAAAACACCAGAAAGAAGGTTATCATTGGCTAGGCCAAATATATAATACTCTTCACGCTCCTCCGGGTTGCATCCAACCGAACGGCGACAAATGCCAGATATGCTTCCTTTCTAAGCATCACTATCACTGTCACAGTTTGAGTATCAACAAAGAACACAGTGTGAATATCAAATGTGAGTACAGTTTGAGGGGCATAATACATATTTGTATTTATTTTTTTTTTTAATTTGGGTTTGTATGGTAGGTACCGCTTCTGGTAATCCTAGAATCTTGAAATTAACATGGTTGATGAATATGGATCATAAACTTATAGTTTCCAAATTTCAGTTTGATAAGTCACAAAACAATAAACTTTTTCTAATAAGAACATTAATTTAAAATGGGGTTTGTATGGGAGGTATCCCCTCTGGTGGTCCGATTCGGCTGATTCCGACAAATGTGCAGCGTATGGTAAAAAGAAACCTATGTGCAAAAAATCAAACTAAGTGATTAGTTTGCATACATACAGACTGACAAAAGCAGGATGAAGAAACTGAATGGTTCAGTTGATTCAAAGCTATCCAGGATTCAATGCACCACACCATTCGGGAATGAGATGCAGACATGATGAGGAAATAAACAAAAGAGCGTTCTAACCTAGCTCTCCCTGGCGAAGTAATGCCTCTATTGGTGGTCCCACCAGGGTTGAAAATAGAGCCAATGTAGTCCGGGGGTGGTTATAGTACGTAAGCACCACAAGAGACTGTTTCTCCGGTGAATCGTACATTCTAGTAGGTGTTGAATTTTCGTTGAAACCGATAGTTATGATATTGTATTTTCTTATATACTTTACGTTTTTTTTTTTTTTTTATTTGGAGCAATTAAACAATTTAAATTTTCATGAAATAGCCAAAAATAATAAAAGAAAACATTGAAAAAAACAATTTCGTTTATTGAAAAATTAAAAAAAAAAAAAAAAAAATCATTTTAATTTGCTGAAAGAATCTTCTTCATTTCGCAACTTATCAAAGATTCAAAAATATTGTACTAAATAAAGACAAATAGAGAAATACATATGTATGTATGTACAATAGAAGGTAAAGTCTTTACTTGTGCCAATGACCGACCCAAGTAAGTACCACCCACCCGGAAGTTTTGGAATTTTTTTATCTGTTTTCAATCGTAAAACCATTCATCATTCCCCCCTCCCACCACTAGGCCCTTTCATCATTTTCTTTATTTTTATAGACAATTTGTTTGATTTGTTTGCTTCAAGTGTTCTTTTAAAAAATAAACAAAACAAAATGTTTATTTTTGCAATTTTTTCGTTTTTCTTTTCAATTTGTAAATTTACACAAAAATAGGGAAAATTACATATTTTTTATCTTTTTTATAATTCTGCTTCTATTTAATTGTTTAATTGTTTTTCAAGTGCACAAATAAATTTTAATTTATTTATTGTTTTTCATTTTTATATGCAATAAATTTGAATAAGAAAACAACAATCAACACACAACAGAAATCAGTAAAATTCTCAGGCTGAGTGTTCATAAAAAAGGAAAAAAAATATTACACATTTTCAGGTAATCTGAATGAATTAACAAACATCAGTCACTAAGTCGCTCAGTAAGACAGGCAGCCAATTGTAATAACAATAAACCGATCAAAATGAATGTTGTAAAGCGCATTTATGAAAACACATTTCCGATTCCCCTGAATATGATATATCCACATATGTTTATGCATATTAAATATTATTAGAATTACTAAATAAATATTGTAAACAAATTGTAAAATGCAATAAACGCAGCAACAAGCAACAAAATAACAATTCCTAACTGTATTTAAGAAATAATTAAAACAAATAAAGAAAGAATACGAAAGATCAAACAAATCAAAGCGGCATCAAACAACTCAAAATGTAGACAGACAAATACATACTGTAGAATAGTAGAATGAAAGATAGAAAGATTCGTTAATTCTTATGAAGGAAGAATTAAAAAGAACAAATCTAAATTGAAATAAAACAGAAACAGAACCAAAAATGACATAAGAGGAGAAGGCAGAGACTACAGTGGGTGAAAGAGGAGTGCGTTATTTTCGAAAGAAATTCAGAAGAAAACAAATTGATAATTGAAAATTTGGAAGTCTATTAAAATGAAACAAAAGAAAACAACATTTAAATTGCAAAAAAAAACAAAAATTGAAAAACAAAATAAATATTTAGAAATGTTTAAATGTTTTTTGTATCTCATAATTTTCTTTAAATATTTTTTTTGTTGTTTTTTTTTTTGCCACAAACAAATTAGAAAAACAATAATAAGAAAATACAATAAAAACATCGGCAAAACAGTAGGGGAGAGCTAGCTAAACTGAACTGAAGTGATCGTCGGGATTCCTCAGACAAACAGACAGACAAAACTGATTTGTAGACAGACGCAGGGAGAAACTGTTTGATGATCCCATCAGGGTGGCAAAGAGAGAGAGAGAGAGAGAACAGAGCGTAAGTTCTTGAACTTTGTGTGTGCGTTCTTTGGTTTTGCAAGGAAAAGTGCCAACGCTCAGCGTTTTTTGTTACTTCATTTTCTTTTTTATTCAATTTATGTATTTATTTATTTTGTTCCGTTCGATCGCATTTTATTTTAATTATCATTATTCATTTTAATAAATATTTATTGCTTGCGTAATAATTTTTTTTGTATTTTCAATTTTGCACACACAACTTCTTGTTTTATTAATGAGCAATAATAATTTCTAATTTGTCTTTTGGTTTTAAAATTGTTTTATTCCACAATATCGACACTTGACACTTGCATCTATTTTACTAATAAGAATAAATTTAAAAATTAATTGCTAATTTCATGAATACAACAATATTTGTTTTCTTTGGTTGTGTGTTGCATTTTTCAATTTCATTTCATTTCACTTTATTTATTTTCTACAATATAATTTTTTCCGCTATAACAAACCGTACACGTTGAAATTTAAGCAGCAACAAAAGACAAAGTAAAACTGAAACTGATTTCATTGTCTTTGCTTCTTTGGCAAATGCTCAAATGAAGCTGCAAGCAAAAACACACACAAAAAATAAGAGCAAGCAAAAGCGAGAGAGTAAAGTGCGCTCTTTACGATTAATTGTTCAGAGAGCACAAAGTGCCGACGCTTGTGAGAGCAAATGTGTGTGTGTGTGTGTGTGTGTTTTGTTTATTTTATTGCAATTATGCAGAGTTAAGAGTAAAAAAATCAGCTGTTTTTATTTAAATTTAAATTTACATTTTTATTCAAATAAATTTGGAAACAAAATATTTAAAGACATTTTTTAAGATTTTCAATTATTTAATGTAGTTTAAAATAAGAAATTATAGAGAAATTACAAAAATTTTATTAGAAAACATAAATTTCATTACTAAGAGAAACTTGGAATGATAATAGCAAAGAGTAATAGATTTGATTATTTGCATTGTCATTCTCTTTTTAGTTGAACAATAAAATGAAAAAGAGAAATTGAAAGAACAAAGTAACAATAATAATAAGAATGAAATGGCAATAAAAAGAAATCACTGATCACTAATGTTGCCAGATTACAAATATTTTAGTTTATTAATTATAAGAATTTATTTATAAATCAACAATTGGATTGAATTACATTTTTTAATTTTTCAATATTACATAATTTAATTATTATTAATAAGTAAGAAACTTTGAATTATATAATTATATTGGAATTTCGAATTATTAATAATTTTATGTAGTTTTTATAATTTTTTTTTATAAATTATTGCATAATATGGTATCTTATAAATGTTATTTTTTTTCCAATTTTTATTTAATTTATTTCTCTTTCTGAAATTACATTTGAAATACATATATTGTTAATTTTTGTTTCATTGAATTCTTAAAAAATCGTTTGCACTTAATTAAAATCACTTTCACTTTCACTAAAAGCGACTTATTAAGCAACAATATAAGAAAAACTTGCTATGCTAAATGGAACAGGAAATTTTAAACTCCGTCGTTGTTATCCTTTGTTTGCCACAATAACCAAAACCAAACTGCTGCAAAGTCCGAATGAGACTGAATGTCTCGAAATTCGAAATGAGATTTATATAAAGGAATAATATTTGACAATTTAACAGTAAAGCGCACTTGCTATATAAGGAGCAAGCGTTATGTTAAAGTTGTAGAGAAACGCAAGGATAAGGCGCAGGCGCAAAACTAACAGCGGCAAATGTTTGGAAACAACCGAAAACAAAAAAAAATTGAATAACAAAACAAAAAGGGCGCATAAATAAAGGAGCAACAGTCAGTCAGTCAGTGTGTACACATTCTATAGTAATTTTAATAAATTTGTTAATCCTATAAATCCAGAACTTGAGGAACTTCAAAACAAATCCATGGAAATTGTCCCCATTTTTTTCTTAGTTTTTGAACTTATTAAAATGAAGAGGGCTCAGAGATTTTAATTGTCGGCCTTCGTTTATAATATGTATGTTTATGGATACGACATATACATATCTATATGTTTGTATATATGTAAGTTATTCATATGTTTACATATTTACTCTCATTCAAGCACATGGCTCGTCGAGCACGTGCTTTCATTGCGCATTTACATAAAGACAACTCGGTACAGCGGAGCATTTTCTATATAATTAAGTATGTACGTCATCATCATCATGACCTATCTCAACAACATACAAATTGTGCTACCTATGGAATTTGCAACGTTCACGATTTTCAAAGCATTTGATTTGCTTACGAATTCAACAAAAAACAAAAAAATTACAAAATTGAAAACAAAAATACTCATTTAGTCATTACAATTGCATGATACAAAAAAAAAAAACAAAAAAAACCTAATCACAAAAATACATATTTAACAAAAAACTTAAAATAATATTGTGATGAAAAATAAATAAATATTCTATTAATGTATAAATTAAATATTTGTTATGCGCCTGCACATATGTATATTTTTTTTTAAGAACCAATTATGAGAAGAATGTAAATACATCATGCAACTTCCAATCTTTATTTCTCATCCGACTTAACATAGTCCAATTTATGAAGCATAAATGATATTATCAATGTATTGAAAACAATTTTATATGAAGGATTAAAAACTTACCATTATGATGCCTACATATACATACTTCCCGTTTTGAGAGTTTGTATGAAGTATTTTGTTTAAGAGTGTCAAGACTTCATGCGATCTAACATATCCATATCATGTTGCTTAAGTCGCTTACGATATACTTTCCTAGAGCTGACTATATTATACATAAATAAATACAATATTATTAATAGAATTCGAACCGATTTACATATGTGTTGTTATAACTCACCATTACGATTCTTAGTGATTCTTCCAGTTTTGTGTACTTTTATAAAGCTTGCATGCACAGATTTGTTAAGGCGAAATGATCCATTTGCACCTCTTCCAGTTATCTGCACAAACTTGCCATTTTCAATACATTCACGCACATATAAACGAACCTTATTCTTGCCTGAATATATAATACACACACTACGTTAATATATACATACATACAGAAAATATTTAATTTTTCTTACACTTTTTAGGATCATAACCACATTGCTTTATAAAATTGCGAATGCCATATAACGAGAGACCTTTGGATGTTTTATACGTCTTCGAAAATATCGCTTCATCTACTACACTGAAAATGTTGCGTTCATAGCTTGATGAATGTGCCTCTGTCGTTGAAAAGTTAACGCCACTATCGTTTCCACCGACGGCATGACCTATTCTTGTTGACGTAAGGAAACTTTTCCTGATACGTCTCGGAGTGGAAAAAATAGCGATATTTTGTACTTCACCCACAAGAGACTCCGATGGGCTATGAAGCAAAGGTGTCGACTGGTGCCGTTTTTCTAATGCTGGTGCACGCGGCATCTCCAAATTTGAATTTAAGTTAAAATGTCGACGACCATTTATGCCTCTCAATTCATCAGAGGTACCACAATTATTACGTGACCGAAGATTGTAAACCATTATTGTAAATTTGTGTTAATGCGAAACTAGCAACTAACGGTTGTTTTCCAGTTAAGTTGTTAAGTTAGTTGAGCCAATTAACAAAAACAAAAAAACTTTCAACTTCCGGTTGGTAAATTTACAGGGCTGCAACAAACAGTTGTTCAATTGTTGCGCACTCAAATTCAATTAATTTATGTTAATTTGCTATAAATACAAAAGAAAAATATGAGAATATCATCACTAGTTTCATTTATTAAGAAAAAGTTCCGTTGAACTAAAATAAATCTTTAAATGAAATCAATATTTAAATGTGGTTATCGCTGAGTCAGCTGTTTTTGTTTTATATAAAAGTAATTGTTGGCCAATTCGATTACAATGAACTCGAAATGGAATATTGTTCTGCAGCACTGGTATAAAATAAAAGAAAAAACAATCAAAAGTATTGTGAATAAGAAAATAAGAACATCAATTTATTCATGCAAATCCAATAGTATTGCATTTTTTAAAAGTAAATGGAAAAGTAAATAAATTAACCAAATACACCGTTGGTGCTTTTAACAACATGGCAACTAGAATCTACACAAAGGCAGCAGTCCGTGTAAAAGTCAAGATAAGTTAGACAAAGAGATAGAGAATGAAAATATCTAACAATTATGTGGCTTAAGAAATGTTCAATAACGTGTAGGCAGACTTCTGTTTCTTTGTTGTCTGCTGTGCATGCCAAACATATGTCTGCATCAATTTAATAATAACAATGTTAATGTATATTTCAGAAATGTCGAATTTACCAACAGAATGGCGTAAGTTTAGTGTGGATCCACAAATCACTACGTTAGAAGTTCTATACTCGCTGCTGGCTAAGGCCTTCGATATTAAATCAGATTTTTCCATTAAATACAAAGCCTTTGATCCCGCGGGTAATTTAATCTTTTTGGCTGTACTATCAGACTGGGAGCTAGATGCAGCCTTCTTGCGTATACACAATATATCATTACAAACAGCGACAGACCCATGTTTGTATTTGCAAATCGATGTGAAGTCATTTACCGTTATGAAAGACTGGGAGAAGGCGACAAATTTCGTTAAATTTCTAAAAGAGCATTAGATTGTGACATGTATACCCCTTTTAACTAACAGAATGTCTCGAAATTCGAAAATATGGTTTATATAAAGAAATAGTATTTCACAATGTAATAGTAAAGCACACTTGATATATAATAAGCAAGTGTTATGTTAATGTTGGAGAGAAACGCAAGGATAAGCCGCAGTAGCAAAACTAACAGCGGCAAATGTTTCGAAAAAACCGAAAACAAATTAACAAAGCAAAAAAAGCGAATTAACAAAGGAGCAACAGTCAGTGTGTGCACATTCTATAGTAATTTTGATAATATGTGTTAATTATATAAATCCAGAACTTGAACTTCAAAAGAAATCAATGGAAGTTGATAAGTTTGTGCTTATTAAAATGAAAAGGAGTCAGAGACTTTAATTCTCGGCCTTCGTTTATAATATGTATGTTTATGGATGCGACATATATCTATATGTTTGTATATACATATGGAAGATATTCATATATTTACATATTTACTCTCATTCAAGCACATGTCTAGTCGAGCACGTGCTTTCATTGCACATTTACATAAAGACAACTCGGTACAACGGATCATTTTCTATATAAGCATGTATGTATGTATGTACGGCATCATCATAATGACCTATCTCAACAACAGACAAATTGTGGTTGTCCGCTGGTCTCTATGGAATTTGCCGTGTCAAAGATTTGCAATCATTTAATTTTGTTGCAATGAACAATAAAAAAAAAAAAAATTACAAAATTGATCGTTTAATCTTTACAATTGGCATGGACCAAAAAAAAAAAAAAAAAACCTAAATAAACAAAAAACAAAAATTATACAAAAAGTTTAGTTAAAGATTTACAATCAATTGGATTTTGTTATAATTAAAAAAAAATAAATAAAATACTCATTTAGTCGTTACAATTGTCATGTTTAAACAAAAAAATACATAAATAAACAAAAAAAAAATTACACTAAAATAAATAACAAAAAATTATAATGAATAAATTAAATTAAATATTTTTCATGCGCCTGCACATATTTTTGAATTAAAGAAACTATTAGAATAATCCAAATACATCATGCAACTTCCATCCATAAAAAAATTAATTGTTGTCATATCAACACTCATGCCATGCGATTTAACATTTCCACATCATGTTGCTTAAGTCGCTTACGATATACTTTCCCAGAGCTGACTACATTATACACAAATAAATATAATATTATTAATTGAATTTGAATTGATTTACATGTGTTGTTCTAACTCACCATTACGATTCTTAGTAATTCTTCCAGTTTTGTGTGCTTTTATGAAGCTTGTATGCACAGATTTGTTAAGACGAAACGATCCATTTGCCCCCCTTCCACTCATCTGCACAAACTTACAATTTTCAATGGACTCACGCACATATAAACGCACCTTATTCTGGCCTGAATATATAATCCACACACTTACATTAATACATACATACATACAGATTATATTTACTTTTCCTTACACTTTTTAGGATCGTAACCACATTCCTTTATAAAGTTGCGAATGCCATATAACGAGAGACCTTTGGAAGTTTTATACGTCTTCGAAAATATCGCTTCATCTACTACACTGAAAATGTTGCGATCATAGCTTGATGAATGTGCCCCTGTCGATGGTGCATGATCGCCATTATCTTCACTTCTTGTCCATGAAAAGTTAACGCCACTATCGTTTCCACCGACGGCATGACCTATTCTGGTGGACGTCAGAAAACTTTCCCTGAAACGTCTTGGGGTGGAAGAGATAACCGGCGTGTCATTAAGTGGATCAGGACATTTTAGTATTTCACTCCAAAGAGATTGCGATGGGCTATAAAGCAAAGGTGTCGGCTGGTCCTGCCGTTCTAATGCTAAAGCTCGCGGCATCTCTAAATTTGATTGACTGATAAAACGTCGACGACCATTTATGCCTCTCAATTTATCAGACGTACCACAAATATTGCGTGACCGAAGATTATGGACCATTATTGTAAATTTGTGTTAATGTGAAATATGACAAATTTGCAACTAACGGTTGTTTTCCAGTTCAGTTGTTAAGTTGGTTTAGGCAATATCAAAAATAAATTGACTTTCAACTTCCGGTTGGAAAATTTACAGGGCTACAACAAACAGTTGTTCAATCGTTGCGCACTCAAATCCAATTAATTGTAAATTTTTTGCAATGAATACAAAAAGAAAAATATAAGAATATCTCTATTTTCACTTATTAAGAAAAAGTTTCAGTTGATTAAAATGTCTCTTTTGTTTAAAATAAATCGAAGTTAGAATATGGTTATCGCTGCGTCAGCTGTTTTTGTTTTATATAAAATCAGTGTTGGCCAATTCGATTACAATGAAATCGAAATGGAATATTGTTCTTTTGCAGCACTGGTATAAATAAAAAAAATAATAAAAAAAAAAAAACAAATGAAAACATTGTGAATAAAAAAATAAGAACATCAATTTGTCCAAGCAAATGGAATTGTATTGCACTTTTTAAAAGTAAAGCGAAAAGTAAATAAATTAACCAAATACAATGAATGCATTTAAGAATATGTAACGAAATTCGGAAACGGTTTACAACTGAAGCCCGGGTGGTGTTTTTAACAACATGGCAACTAGAGTCTACACAAAGGAGGCAGCAGTCCGGGTAAAAGTCAAGGTAAGTTAGACAAAGAGATAGAGAGAGAAAAGACCTAACAATTATGTGGCTTAAGAAATGTTCAATAATGTGTAGGCAGACTTCCGTTACTTTGTTGTCTGCTGTGTTTGCCAAACATATGTCTGCATCAATTTACTAATAACAATGTTGATGTATATTTCAGAAATGTGAGTCGAATTTACCAACAGAATGGCGTAAGTTTAGTGTGGATCCACAAATCACTACGTTAGAAGTTCTATACTCGCTGCTGGCTAAGGCCTTCGATATTAAATCAGATTTTTCAATTAAATACAAAGCCTTTGATCCCGCGGGTAATGAAATCTATTTGGCTGTACTATCAGATTGGGATCTAGATGCAGCCTTCTTACGTATACACAATATATCAATACAAACAGCGACAGAACCATGTTTGTCTTTGCAAATCGATGTGAAGCCATTTACCGTGATGAAAGAATGGGAGATAGAGACTACTACGCCGCCGCTAACAGCAACAACAACAGCATCAATTGTCGGAAGCAGACAACAGACTGGCAATGGAAACGCAACTATGCCAGCAGTAACATCGTCGTCAGGAACAAGTGGTACACGAGATCTTATATCACCATTGCAGTCATTGGGCATGTCACAAAAGTATGTTCAGCAAATGCAAACAAAGTTGCCTGGTCTTATCATGAATCAAATGGAGAAAACCTTTTCGATTGTGCAAAAAGCATTAAACCTTTCGGAAGAAACCATGGCAGCACTGCCACCGCGTCCACCACTTTCGGACAATGAGTTTCGCCTATTCCTAGATGCTTTAGGGCAAATACAACGTAACGATGAGTTACGTAAAGTGATATTTTTAGGCGGCATCGAGCCTAGTTTGCGACGTGTAGTATGGAAACATTTACTAAATGTCTATCCGAGTGGCATGAATGGTCATCAACGAATGGAGTTTATGCGCCGCAAATCCGAACATTATTACAAGTTGCGTGAAACATGGAAAAGTGCTGTCAAGCATGGTAGTTCGGGCGGAGAATTGGCTTACGTAACAAGTATGGTAAAGAAAGATGTCCTGCGTACAGATCGTTTGCATTCTTTCTATGCTGGTAGTGATGATAATCAGAATATTGCATCGCTCTTTAATATTTTGACTACCTATGCTCTCAATCATCCATCTGTGAGCTATTGTCAGGGCATGTCAGATATTGCATCGCCATTATTGGTTACTATGAATGATGAAGCCCAGGCTTATATATGCTTCTGTGCTATAATGTCACGAGTGCGTGGTAACTTTATGATTGATGGCATTGCTATGACTCAAAGATTTACACATCTCACCGAGGCTTTGAGTCACTATGATCCAGAATTTTGGGAGTACTTAAAATCACAGCAAGCAGATGATTTGTTGTTCTGTTATCGTTGGCTGTTATTGGAACTGAAACGAGAGTTTCCATTCGATGATGCTTTACGCATGCTTGAGGTTCAATGGAGTTCCTTAAAATATGATAGTAGCGGTTTCAAAGAGCTGCCATTATACGAAAAGGTGATTATTAAACAAAAAATCAACATAAACTATTAAATTAATAAGCATATGTTTTTATTTAGGAATTTGTACCTATTTCTGATTCACCTGCACCGACAAGTGCTAGCACTTTGTCAGGTTCTTACAGTGCAACACCTACGAGTCCTTCATATTTGCTTACAAAGCCGCGTGAAAATCCATATACGAAAGTTTGTGCACTTCGTCGGCAAAGCTCCTCGGCTTCTTTAAGTTCATTGAGCTCATCATTTGGCACTAGTAACCATGCCTTACACCCAGCAATGCTCGACAATACAAAACGCCTGAATCATAGCCTTGATGATAATATTCCACGACATGTAAATCGTCACAAAAAGCGGGCCTCAGCAAAAGCCCACCAAAGTTTGGACGAGTCCAAAATGATTGCGTTAATCGAAGGCGCTATGGAAAATACAAAGTCATCACATGATTTATCCACAACTGAAGATACAGATGATGATGTATTCGATAGCAAACACCAGCAAGAATATGCACAACCAGAAGAAGATGATACACAATTTAGTTTTCTTCCTACAAATCCCTTTAAAGATGATGCCTTTGATCACAATATTGATGATGTTGTAGTTGTTGTAAATGATGTTTGTGATGATGATACTAGTGTTGCTAGTAAAGAAACTATGGCAATGCGCTCATTTTTTTGCAGTTCATCCTCTTCAAATTTGGATGAAGATAACAACGCTGAACAACTTCAAAATAATAAAAATGTTCCTGAGAGCATAACTAAATTGCAAAATAAAAATATAATATCCAATTATGAAACCGTAAGCAATATAATTGCCAAGCAGTTGGCCAACGCTAGTCAGATGACTGAGAGCGTAAAACGTGTGAGTAGCTCAAGTGGTGGACACTTCAAAGATCTCAAAGAAAAGATCGCGGCCACTAGTCGCATGGGTTTATCTTTTGAAAGCTCTGACAACGAGAACAAAACACCGCCAAAACTGGTGAAAAATTTCAATGAATTCCTTAATTTTGCGACGGCAAACAAAAATCGTATATCGGATCGATTTGTTAACCAATTAATAACAAACGATAAGGAACAACAGATGTCACCATTGAAAACACCTTCGCCACAGCAAGCAGTAGGCAAACCGGTGGTACAATTGACTAAACACAGCACATTTGGCACATCACTCGATGAATCCGACTCAGCTTCATTACCGGAGAATACATGGAGTGCATCAACAGCAGCTACAGCTATTCAGCAGTCACAAAATTTAAGCAGTCATAGTTTGCATTTGGACCTCAATGCTGTGTCGCCAGAAAAAACTCCAATGCAAGGCCAAATACAAATAAGTAATGGTGGCACAAAAGAGTGTTTAACACCAGATGATAGCCAAGAACAGGATCAGGAATATTATCCAATGACTACAGCTATAACAAGAGAGTTGCGTTTGGACGCAGAAAATCTAGATCGGCAAGTCTATGGTGTACCATTTACGGAACAAGAAATCCCTGTGACCGCCTATGACATTGAATATGAGAAGTTGGATAAGGAAGTGCTCGATTTGGTTGAAGATCTCAAAGAGAATGAAATCATAACTTGCCCTGATGTTAGTGAACTACATATGCGAAGACGTCAACGTATGGCATCTGCCAAATGTAATAGTCTACAGCATACAACGGCAGACACAACAAAACTAAATAATCAATTCGAAGTACTAAAGAAAAATCCCTTTATCGATGAAAGTCTATTGGTTGAAGGCAACAATTTTGATCATCCGATTGTAGGTATGCGTAACAGCAACAGCCTACCGGAGGTTGTAATTCCCATTTCAACAGAAACAACACTTAATGTAACACCTTCTGTTGTTGAGATTGGCACCAATGCAGCCGATGCAGATGCCTTTAACAAATCACCACAAAAGATCAATAATCTAAATGGATTAGCAAATAGTAATATGTCACCTGAATTACCGCCACCCAATGAATTTGGTGGCGGCAACGCATTCCTAATGTTCCTTTGTCTAACATTGTTATTGCAGCATCGAAATACTATTATGAAGTCGGGTATGGACTATAATGAAATTGCTATGCATTTTGATAAAATGGTGCGTAAACATGATGTTACACGTGTACTAAATCAAGCCAGGCGCATGTATATCGATTATCTAAAAGGACAAACTGCTTATAGACAACAACAACAACAACAGCAACAAGAGCAGCAATCACAACAACAAATGTATAAAGATTTAAGCACACAGCAAACAACGAAAATGCAATCGCAACCATTAACAACAACTATAACACAACAAACAACAACAACAACAAAAACAACACAAGTGATCAATTAATTAATTAAACACAATCGATAAAAACTGAAAAACTATTGTAAAGTAAAGTAAAGTATTACATTTATTAGTAAAGCAATTTATTGTACTAAGTATAGTTGCTTCAAATTCCAATCACAGTAAAGTAATGAAACTCAAACTCTACTATTATTATAACGTTTTTTCATTTTAATGAAAACCTAAAATATGTAATTTTTACTATTTTCACAATTTGATAATTATGTAGATTTAAACACCATTGTTTTTTTTTTTATTATAAAATTATGTAATTATATAATTCTTTTTCAAAGTCTGATGAGTTAAATGAGAGAAAAACTGCTTTTGCCAAAAACGTAATACATTAGTAGTTGAATATTTTTTATTATTTGTACTTATAGATTTACATACATACAATTTACAACAGCAAAGAATTTAATTTAATTCTTTCTATTCAATTCTTTCAAATGCAACATTACAATGCAATTACACACAAAAAAATGTATCTTTATTTAAAAACAAAAAAACCAAAAACCCAATTAAAAATTAATATATTAAAATTTCACTTTTATTCGGTGTTATGTATTTGAGATAATCTAAACGTGTGTTAAAATAAACAAAAAAAAAAAAAAATAAAAGTTAAAAATATTGTAAAAATTCGCTTCGATTTAAATTAGAATAACCAATTAATAAATTTTGAATTTAATAAATTATACAATTAAAAATAATTATTTATGCTTTCTTTCATTTATTCACAGTAAATTGATGAATAATTTGTGATTTAACATTAATTAAAAAAAAAAAATAAATCAGAAAGAAGGTTATCTTTGGCATAGCCACTTCACGATCCTGTGAATGATTATTCAGAAATATTATATTAATGATTTGACTTACGTTTAGGGTAGAGTCAATAATCATACTAATTTCAATACACCAATAACACATGTAACAGGCACTTATAGCGTCTAAATTTCAGTTCGATAAGTCAAAAAACAAAAAAGTTTTTATAAAATAGAACATTCATTTGAATTTGGGTCAGTATGGGAGGATACCGACAAATGTGCAGCATTCGTAAAAAAAAAAACATCGTGCAAAATTTCAGCTTTCTAGCACAAAAACTAAGGGACTAGTTTGCATCAGCGTTTAAAAAACTGCAATAAGTTTCATTTCTTCTGCTTCTACTGCTGCTTGTGCTTCTGAAAAAAAACGAAAGTCGCAATCAACGGAACAGAAGAAAATGATCTCTGACAAAAATCAAAGCAACAGCAGCACTCAACGTTTTATAAATTTTGATTTTGATTTACTTCTGCTTTTCGTCATTGGCAGCAGCAGCAAGTGATCTGATTTTGCAAGTCGACGTCAGTCGCAGTCGTCGATTTTGTAATTTTTGATTTAGTCTTGCTTCTGCTTTTGGTCATTAGCGCAAGTCGAGCAGCAGCGAGTGATCAGAATTTGTAAGTCGACGTCAGTCGTCGAGTTCGTGGGTACACTTGCACACAAACAATGTGTGCAGATTATAAATTGTAAGAACATGCGTGAAGAAGCAACCAGTAAAAGCAGAAAACCGTCGCCTCCAATTTCTATCGATCGTAAGCAACAAAATCAAAATCATAAAAACGACGACAGCGACTGCCGCAGGCCTGCAAAATCAGATCTCTTGCTGCTAATCCGACTTATGCCAATGACGAAAAGCAGAAATAAATCAAAATTGATAAAACGTTGAGTGCTGCTGTTGCTTTGATTTTTGTCAGAGAGTCAGAAGCACAAGCAGAAGCAATAGTTCATATTAAAAGCTGAAAACAGTCGACTGAAGTAATTTAAACACTGGTTTGCATACACACAGACGGGCATGGATAAATCATCTCGCCTCATCGAGCTGATCAAGAATATATACTTTATGGGTCTCCTTCTGTGTGTTACAAATTTCATGACAAACTAATAATACTATTTACTCCCGTGAAGAGTATAATATATACGACCGCCATCCAAATAACATAAAATTAGCACTCACACCATTACCTGGATATGCTGGAAAATCTATTCATATTGATATTTTTTCCAAAGACAAATACAAATACATATTCCTTACTTGTATGGACAAATTACTATAAGTAGCAGTTGTCAAAAAAAAAAATTAGAAGAGAAGAGTATTAGTGACATAAAGAAGCCATTAAAATAAGTTCTATTCTATTTTGGTTTACCGAAAGGAATCGTCTTTGACAACGAAAAATCGTTTAACTCCCATCCAATAGTGTTCATGTAAGAAAATGAATTCAACAGCAAACTATTTACTACTTCCCCCTTCAAAAACGAAGTAAATGGTCAAGTAGAATAATTCCACTCCATATTGATTAAGATGATGCGATGTTTAAAACAAGAAGAACCCAACAAAATTTGTGGAGAACTAATAGAATGGGCTGTAAATGAATACAATCCACTCCGTTATTAGTTGACTTATTCTTCGGTAGACCCAATTTGGGTGAGTAATAAAACATATAAAGTATTGTTAATATGTTATAGTAACAGACTAACAAATAGAACAATAATGCATTCAGTATAATTACTCTACTACTAATGCTGTTTATGTTATTACAAATCTTCAACACTAAATTCATATAAAAAAATATCACCAAATTCATAAAAAATTAGTTTAATAATAAAATAATATTTGAGTTTAAAAAAAAAAAAAAACACCTATTTCGTGTAAGCTGAAAAGAAATTAAAAATAAAATGTAACGGTAACCGATTTTGTCTTACTTTTTGTTCTAAAATTAACTTAATGTACGGCACATTTGAAATCAGCGGCCTCGAATTAAAGTAATACCAGTAGCTTGCATATTAATAACAGTTGTCATAAAATTTACTGCACCTACAATAGATGAAATGCCAGCTAAATGTAAAGGAAAAATAGCTAAATCAACAGAAGCTCCTCCATGAGCAATACCTGAAGATAAAGGAGGATAAACTGTTCACCCTGTACCAGCCCCATTTTCAACTATACTACTTACTAGCAATAGAGATAAGGCGGGTGGTAATAATTAAAATCTTATATTATTTATTCAAGGGAATGCTATATCAGGAGCTCCTAATATAATAGGAACTAATCAATTTCCAATCATCCAATTATAATTGGCATAACTATAAAAAAAATTAAAACAAAAGCAAGAGCTGTAACAATAACCACTAAAATATTTCATGTTGAGCTGTGCAATTTGTGTATTTCCTTATTATCTTTTAATTAATCTGAATGCACTTACCTTTTTGTTATTTATTCTTATGTACAAGTAAACTAACTGTTCATCTAATTGTTAGTATTGTTGTTTTTGTTGTCAATAATGTTGATAAAAACTATTTTCACTACTAATTAAACACCGCTTGAAACTGATGCGCACAGTTGAAGAGACACAGGCAAACTAATTCGAAAGATGCACGCACTTACATGATAATAATCGCGACATAAAAATTAAGGAAATAACGCAAAAAAGGAATTAGAAATGATAAACAGTTAGCGATCAACTGATAAGATCATACAAATCATTTTGATCTTCTTCTTTTCTTTCATTTACGATTATTACTGTATGTATGTATATCATTTATGAATTTCAATAAACTGTATTTAAAAATTGATCGTTTATAAAACAATTTTGATCTTTTAAGAGTACAATGGAAAATAATTGAAAGATTCCTGAATGTTTCGCTGAATTTCGGCTTGTTCCACTTGTTTGACGAATCGTTTTTCCATTTATTCCATTGTCTGACGCTTAAAGAAACTTCTCCTCACTAAGAAGCAAATCATTATGGCCAGGTTGTACTTTAATTTCGGTAATGATCATTGTAGTTCCTGTGTCACAAAATAAAATCTACCTCTCTATTCTTATGTATTAAATGCCAAAAAACTACATACGTTTCAGCCACTATAAGACTTGCTTTTAACCTTAACAACCAAGTTTCAGCATTGAACTTCTTAATATCCATTGAAGATAATCTTAAATTTAATATTATTGTTTTATGATCCCCCGGATTAATGACACCAAATAAACTCTGTATACAACTTATCCCTTCAATTGAGTAGCAATACCATATTTTTCAATCATCAGGGTTTAGTTTATATTCAGATATCAGTAAATTCTTTTCAGTTAAGAAATGTTCATCAGTTTGATTTTGATGTTGCAACAAATCTTGTGTTATTGGTATAAAATCAATGGTCTATTTCTAAATTGGTTTCATTGAGTTGAATAAAATTGTTTCCATTAAATTGATATGGCATCATTGAGCTTAAGCTTGCATTTTTTAACTTGCTGGGTCCTAAATTTAAAAAATGCAAGAGACATTGATAGGGGGTCTAGAACTTGGAATGTTATGAAAAGAAGTAATTTACCTCTAATTTGTATTCCAAATCATACTTATATTGTATAACGATGGTATCATTTAATTCAATCGTATTAACTTGAGGTTTTATGAAATAAAACACAACTTAAAAATTTGTATTCATGATCCTGATCAATGCGATTCTTTACACTATTATCATCTGGATTTTCATCCTATGTGATACTTTCAATATTTGCTGCAATCAAGATCTCATCACAATATATCAAATCATTTATTTCATAAGTGACATTAACATTCACCCTTTCACTTGTCTCATTTTTGAATGTATTCAAATCACAATCGACTTCTGATCCAAATGGTGAACATAATTGCGATTTTTTCAAATTGAGGATCGGATTGGTATCAATAATAAACTGAGGCTGATAAGCGCGTCCATAATGAACAGGGATGGTTTTGTTTAAACCAAATGTGATGTTTTCATTGAAATTAGAGACAATATAATAAAGGATATCAGATCATATGCTATCAATCAAACTTACAGCATTATAGCATTTCTTATAGAGAGATCAACCGGTCGACAAACTCCATTACATTTAAGATGTATTTGTAGTACTCTATATGAGATGTGCTCATTTGCTTTGGATATATGTAGATCGGAAGAGGCAGTAACACAATTTGCACATTTACTCAACTTATTTTAACGTTCATGGGAATCTTCTGAACGATCTCATGCATCAGCGTTTCATTATTTTGAGCGATCAACATTTCACATTGATTGTTAGTGGTGGCAATTTTGGTAAGTCGTAAAGTTGCAGAATTTAAGGATAGAAAACTAAATCGTCTATACTGTTTATCCAAAGTTATATCCAGAAAAATGTTGACCCTCTTGACATTTGTCGATTTTGATTTAAATTCATAACAAATAACACTGTGTTACAAAAAAAAAAAAAAATTAAAAAACTTCTTATCAGACCTAGTGGAGGTTATAGGTTATAAAAAGCCAAAAAGAATGGTATGTATTAAATCTCTGATACACCCTCAAAATCTTGTTTTAGAGCCCAAAAACCGTTTTTAGGTAGGTTCCTGTACATATTACCTTATAACTTGGCCATTTTTTATCGGATTTTTTAGCTAAAACGTAGCCCTTTACAACCATGTAAGCATTTTTTTGTTATCATTCAAATTCATGAAGATACAGACCAAAAACTTTCCAAAATTTTGATTTTTTCATCGATTTTGCAACTTTAAGTCTAATTTGTGTCTCTTATCTTATCTAAATTATATTTTTTCTCAACGTACATCGAAAGTTTAGTCATTTTAAATGAACCCTGTTTGAATAGAATTGGTTAAAAATTACTTGATTTACTGTACTTTTTATAATTGCATATGACAGTTTTCTTTCCTTTTTTATTCTTAATTGTTGCAGATAGAGGGAGATAGCTAGACAATTTCTGTTTGTGATCTTAGCTTATTGACCTGATGAAGGTAAAATTATTTATATACTCGTACTTATACGAAGTTAATTCATGATTTTGAGATTCAATCTTACCTTACAAAAGGTTTTTCAAATACTTCGGAGGATTATTTCATCCAAAAGCAAGTACCCTGAGCACTCAAAATGTTCATTTGTTCGCCAGTGCCAAAGAGAGGCGCAGATATGATTAAGTTCTCTTGGATCCACCGTTCATTGTTGCACCTAAATAAGAATTGTTAATTGCTTTACTTTCAATATAAAATCAAGATTACGTCCACCATTTTTGTTCGCGGTTTTGTGACTAAAAATAAAGTTATCATGGTAAAATGTTTCAATATTTATTAAAAATTTACATAAGTAAGGTTCCGATTCCATGAAAGTGCTAGATGGCATTATGGGTGTACGTGAAATAATTTGGATATTATCTTTATATACACAACTTTTCAATAATTTGCCAATTATACCTTTAACAAATATCTTTTACATACGATAAATAATATAAAGATCCTAACGGATTCGATTCCCGCTTAAGTTTGGTCCTGCATTTTTCTAAATTTTCATCCTATCCTTCTTAACTCTCCCCCTGACCTGAAGGCCTCGGCTGAACTGCGTATGGTAAAAAGAAACCTATGTGCAAAATTTCAGCTCTCTATCTCAAAAACTTAGGGACTAGTTTTGATACAGGCGGACATGGCTTAATCAACTCGTCTCATTGAGCTGATCACAAATATATATACTTTATGTGGTCTACGATGTTCCCTTCTGTGTGTTACAAACTTCATGACAAACTTATAATACTTTTCACTCCCGTGAAGAGTGCAAAAAACTATTGGATTTTTGACAAAGTATTGTAAGTAGAACTAATAGACTTGTTTTCCTATTTTAAACAGAATGTAGACAAAGAATAGTAAAAAATTGTTTATTAGTATACTGATCAATTATACGATTATTCTTTATTTTTGCTTTTTATCTATAACATAATATGATTTTGAAATTTGAATCGAAAATTATTGCATCACTGTTTTTATAATTTTTAACCATAATAACCTCTTCCATAGCCATAACCGCCGAATCCTCTGCCATAACCGCCATAGCCTCTACCATATCCACCACCATATCCTCGACCATATCCACCACCATATCCTCGACCATATCCACCACCATATCCTCGTCCATATCCAAAGCCACCAAATTGCGCCCTGCGTGCTTCACGTCCACCTGCATTTTCATATTCCGATGTGCTACCATCCACAGCCAGTAAGGAATTTACTTGTGCCTCATAATCATCATCTTCGATCTCTAATGATCTGCAATTAGCAACTATGACCAATGCAGTCATCACAATAGACATATAAATGAAAAGCTGCATTTTAATCTTTATTTTTGGATTTTGTTCGATTCACTTTCTGTGTTGCAATGCAATCAAATGCAATTTTCGTTCTGAAATATTTTTAATGCAAAACAGACTTTTATATACAAATCAATCTATGCGTTATGATTCATATATACATACATATATTGAATGTTCCATACTAACATATGTATATTTACTATATACTTTTTGTTTGTTTTTTCGGCGTTATGTAATAGTAAGTGTAATGACAAATCAAAATTTTGCGGAAATAGCACTTAATAAATGCATAGGCTTAGAAGGGAACTTCTAGAATCTAGATGATATTTGTTAACATTAAAAAATAAATAGAATGATATATAAAAATTTATTGAACCTTAAGTAAAATTATTTTGTTACTTAAGAGGTTCAGCGATTGTTATGGTGTAAAAGACTTTTGATGTTTTATAAAGAAAATTTTCCATTTCTAAAGAAAACTGAATCATTTTCTAAAAATTTGAACACCTAGCCAAGATCCGCTTAAACCTTTCCAGCAGTTTATAGATTTTTGTAATAAAATTCTTATTATGGATTTCTTTCTTTTTTTCGTTATAATTTATTTTCTTCAATTTTTACTCTTCTCAAATAAATAGATTAATAGAATTTAAATACACATTTCAATATCAATATTTAGCGACCATATTTTCCATATGACGATGCTGAGGCTGATGCTGAAGCTTGAGCAGAAGCGTGTCCACCTCCGTAACCACCACCGCCGCCAGGATAACCACCATAGCCGCCACCACCGCCAGGATAACCAGCATAGCCGCCACCACCACCAAGAGGATAACCACCATATCCGCCACCACCGCGATGACCACCATAGCCTCCACCGCCTAAGCCACCACCGCCAAAGCCACCACCGCCAAATCCACCACCACCACGATGTCCACCATAGCCGCCACCGCCGTGATGGCCACCATAGCCTCCACCGCCAAAACCGCCGCCGCCAAAACCACCACCGCCAAAACCACCACCGCCATAACCACCACCACCACGTGCTACACGTTGCGAAGCCACATCGGTATCAATGTTAAGTTGTTCGTTGGCATCCTCAAGTGTAATGCGCTGTTCGTCCACAGGTTTACTGTTGACTGCGGCTACAGCTAAGCAGCCCAGTATTGTTGCCACCAATAATAATTTCATCTTCTGATGTTCCTGACTGTATAATGTCTTGTACAGTTCTGATATCGATTTGCATGAAATGCTGGGATTTTATAGTTGTTGAATTCTTCCAAAAATCATAAAAAATAAAGAAAGAACAAAAAAGAACAAGTTAATTGGCTTTCGCAATTTACCCCCATCGTGTGGCCAATTATTAACTATGATGCTATGGGCATTTCATGTTCCATATATATTATTATTATTATTTTATGGATTTTTCTAAAAAAATGAACAAAACAATTGTCTGTTTTGTTTTTTACAAAAGTTTTCTGAGATCATCTTTTATCTAGTTAGACTGAAATCCCATAATCCTCTACGGTATTATGACTTAGACAATGTTGAAAGATTTCTTAAAGAAATTGAATGACTTGTGAAATTATTAATAGGGTACCGAAAGTTTCCCAATCTTTCAATTAATATATGTCAGATGGTGATTTTTTTCAACATCTCCCTCCCTTTGTCAATGATCATTCCCCATATCTTTTCATATTTGTCAGTACATACATTTTAATAACAAATTCGCAAATTCTAACGATTATTAAAAAGAGTAGAAAAAGAATAATTTGTAATCCAAACACACCTCACACACTTTCGAAGTTCTCATCAACAATTTTTTATTTTTTATTTTTTAGTTTAATCTTCATCTTATTACTTTTGGGGATTTACATCCGAATAAAATCTTTGGTGGTTTTTGATTTTAAGTGTTTGCATGATTTGCATTTTTAGACAAATAATTGTAGTACTACATAAACTCTGAATACGATGAGATCAAATACAATACTATAAATGTACACTTAATAAATATAAGTTAATTAATCACTTTAGGTCAGTGGTTCTGAAGCTGCTATTACCTGGGGCAGTAAATAAACAATTTTAATATGATTTTTTTTATTCCATTGCCGTTTATTTATTATACAATATATAATTGTAGAAATCTAAATAAAAATTTAATTCTAAGAAGAAGAGTTATATAAAAAAAAGTAAATACATGTATTGTTTCTATTAGAAATCATATCATGTATAAGAATAGGATAGGGACTACTAGATAATATTGTTCAATAGAGGAACTTGGACTACATAAGTTTAAGAATCCCTGATGATGATGATATATTTAATGTTTAAAAATAAATGCCATCGCAAAGGGAATTGACCCTAGTAGTAGATCCTCCTATCTGTTGACAGGATAAATGCAAATGCAATAGAAAATAAAGACGTGAACTTTCAATGTTTGGAAAAATAGAGAGATTTATTAGATTTAAAAAATTTGGCAGTTTAATCAACATGTGCCCGTAATGTAAAATTACAAATACAAAATTTTACATTCCAATTTATTTATCTATTTATTTTTTGTTGAATTCTAATTAAAATTACAAGATAATATGGTATGGAGCAGTAGCATCCAAGGCTATCGGCTCAATTATGCTTATTCAAGTTATTAAAACTTCTTTATGTGAAGTGTATATAGTATGCTTTAACAAGACCAATGTTTGGAGAGAATTGAACATTTGTTCAAACCATAAATCGTCAATAAAAATGCTGATTCATTTCGCAAGAAAGTTGCTGTCATTAAAAATTGTTAAAATATATTTAGTTTTGATTTTAAAATGTTGTAATTTTCTAGAAATTTAAAATAGATTACGCCACCCAACAGCATGGAATATTTTCCATCATTCTAAGCTAATTGTTGACTCTGATTTTAAAAATATTATCAGTGTTTTTTTATCAGGTTTAGGAAGGGTGTTCAGAAAAAATATTCTCACCATACAAAATTGTTTTGTTCTACTGTTTTTGAAAGAGAAACTTCTACTCTGAATACTCCAGGAATCGTTCCTTCATAGTCCGAATAACTTGATGGAATCGTTTACCTGCTGTGAAGGAAGAATACTTCGATGCTTATGTTGCATCTAAGTTGCTGGAAGTGAGACATCATCATAACTCAAAAAAAAAAAAAAAAAAAAAAAAACGAATCCCATGCGTGCTTCGTAATTTCTGACATTGAACCGCAGAAATTGGGGTCGTTCACCAATCTGCGATCTTGGGGAGCCTGTTTGGAACTTTTCTAAACTAAGTTTCGGAAAAGGAAGTAGCTGAAATAATAAAACTGAGGGTAAATTCGAAATCAATCACCTAACAAATATTCAATTATTTGAATCAACAAAGAACAGCATAACATTTATGTCCCTTATTCCATGTTTGTAAATTTAAACACCTTGATAAATTGATAATATTTATGTTACAATACAATAGCATTAGTACTGGGCTATGACCCTATAAATAATTAAATGATTAGTAAATTTACTTACTGGTACAGACGCGAAGACATGTAAAACCTTGATTTTTGTGAATCATAATATTTTAATTTAAAACAAACTCACATATGAGTTGTATCGCGCTTATGAAAACATAAGTATGTTATTTTGAACTTAAAGAAGTGCAAATAAGACATTGTCCAAATAGCCAGTGTTTCGACATTGTATCACTTACATAGCTGTTTACAGTTTAAGTTTATTATTATATACCAAAGTACCAAGCAGTGTTCGAAACCGTACGATAATTATCGTACGAATTCAGTCGAATGAATAAAGCTTTAATGTACAAAAAGGTAACCACATCGACACATCTAATGACAAAATATTTACGACTTGTATGTTGACGGGATGTGGATGAGTTTAACAGAATTTGTATGCCAAGTGAGTTTAAAGTGAGAGATGACCTGAAGTACATAAATACCGATAATAAGTTTAATAGTCCCTAAAATATAGAATAAATTGAAATAAAATGAAAATTATTTGTCACAAATCTACCATTCTTACATATTCTTTTTTGTTTTCGTTATTCCGTAATAATAGCATGCTGGATTTTGTGAACGGTTAAGTTTTCCGAACGAATTTAAAAACAAAACGGACGTGGCTAAAGCAGAAGAGTATAAAAAAGGTTCTTTTAATATAAAAACGGTAGTTTACAACTTTTCACTAAATGGAACTACAGCAGTTTAATAAATTATGTTGTGTTACCTAGAAGTCTTTCTATGTATCTATCAAAGATAAACTGCCTTCAAACTCTATATGCAAACTTTCATGCCCATTTTAAAGTTTTGGAAGTGGAATATCAATATATCAAAAAACCATTCTTCAGTGGCTTCCACGGAAAAACCCTGTCATAATCAATTTCAGTTATTTAAATTCAGAATTTGTACCATATACGGTTTTAAATGAATACGATCAATAAACTTAATATTTAGAACATTTGGAAAATTGGTATAATTCTAATAAAAATTGCATTATTAACTTGGTTGAAGAACATTTCATTATTTGTTAGTCCAAAGTTTGGATTTTTTGTTTTTTAAAAATTAGAATTTCACATTATTAATCAAATTCATTTGATTGACATGGACCAAAACAAAAGAAATAATGTGAATATTCTCTTGTTTTCTAGTAGTAAGTATGTACGTGTGTATCTATATAAAACCGGTCTTAAAGCCATTGACTTATAATTGTTAATATAAAAATAGATTAAAACAAGTTAGACACGGTAGGCTCGACTGTGAGATACTCTGTACTCCTTAATTATTTCGAATCTTAATGTTGGATAATAATCAAGTTAAGCAATATAAATATACAAATAAACATGATGAAGAAATGATCGTCTGAAATACGCTAAATATTTTTGCATATGTTTTGTATTAGGCACCACAGATGAGTCAGTATTGTTTTGATATTTTCAGTCTTGAGCAAAGGTCATAAGAAAATAGTATTCATATCTCCTTTTTATTAACAATTTGTAATAATTAGCTGGATGCATATAAGACAGTAGCAAATAAATGAAGATTATAAAAAAAAAAAAAAAAAAGTTGTCTCCAAAACTGTGGAAATTGTTCTGAAAGCGTTTGTTGGAACATTATTGTAGGCAAGACATTTATCCACTTTCAATAGACTTATATTTTATAGTTGAGTAGTTTAGTTGCAATCATAAATATAGAAGACATAGGGATAGAGATGAGGGAATAATTTTAAGCCACCTACAATGTATTCCTACCCAATATTGGCCTTTCAAATTAATCTTTCGCGGATTGTGCCTTTATTGAAAGGTTCTACTAAGTTCGTATGATTTTTTTTTGAGGTACTTTGTTATTTTAATGTAAGAATCAATATATTCAAGATATTTGAGAGGAATATGTAGTTTTTGTGTTGGGAGTTTATTGGGAGGTGATTTTGGATCTTATTTCTGTCATTTAGTGTGTTCAGTATATGGACATATTTAATATACCCTTTTATTTATAGTGTATTGTATATATATATATATATGTATATATGTATATGGTATAATAGTACAATGGTACCTTATTGTTCATTTTGGTTATGATTCAAGCTGTGAGTAAATACATTTAATTATCTTTGTATATTCTTAGATAAAATATCAAAGTGATATATTCATAATTAATGGATGGATTGTTTGTATATAAAAGTACTTTTAAAGCTCGTGTAGTCGGTCAAAAACCTTTAATGTTGGTTTTTTTTTTTTCAATTCTGTTATTCTTTTTTAGTGTTTAAAAATAAAACCAAAAATAATTTTTGGATTTTTGTGTAAAGACAAATAAAAACAAAAGAATTGTCAAATCGGCAGCGGAAGTAAAGCAATTTAGTTGTGCGAAAATATAACTTTATTTTTGGTCATTTAAACCGTAAAAGTAATGACAAGGTCAATGTCATCATAAGCCGTTAAAGCTACCAAACTGACCCGATGGCGTTGGTGATTTTTATAGAGATAGATAGATAGATAGATACAGGTAGAAAAAAGTAATGATGATTTTGTTGAGGTTGGCGCTGATGCGAAACAAGTTGATGACGTCGCAATGTGTGATGTCTCTTTAGGTTTTGTGTTGTTGGATTCCGCTTGTAGATTTTTTGGCCAAAACAAAATTCGTAAACATCGTTAAATGAATGAAGGTCACTTAGATCGGCTCGCCTAGTTTGGAAAATTTTCTCAAGAACTTCTCAATTCGACTGGGTGGCGTCGGCGGTTGTTCATGGTTTTTTAAGTGAATATAAAACTAATTTGTGCCATTCGCTGCATCTTTAGTTGCGTACGCAGATAGCGTGCGTAAGGTTCAAATTCGAGTTAAAATATTATTATGTCTATCTTAGGAACTATTATCATATTGTGTGCTACACTGACATTCGTTGCAAGTCAGACGCGGTATCGTGGTAGAAATCGCATCGATGGTGAAGAGCGTACACTCGGTCTATTGCGTTTAGGACTCGGTGGCCTTGCTGATCCTGTTGGGCTCGGCTTAGCTGATCCTTATTATGGCGCACCGGTACGTCCAGTTAGTGGTGGTGGTGGAGCACAATCTGATGCTCAAACTCAAGCAGATCCCGCTTATGGTGGTCCTAGCAATGGTGGCGCAGCTTATCCAAATTATGGCTATGGTGGTGGTTATGGTGGCTATGGTGGTGGTTATGGTTATAGACCCAATTATGGTTATGGTTACCCTGGCCTAGGATATTTATATCAAAATTTATATCGTCCCTATTATAATTATGGTGGTTATTATCCACGTCCACAGCCTCCATACCGTCCACCTTATCAAGGTGGTGGCTATCGACCTCCCTACAACAACTATGGTGGCTATCAGCGTCCTAACTATGGTACTGGCAGTACCAATTTTGGCAGTTATTCCTCATCACCAGCGGGAGTGGCTACAACAAGTACATCAACATCAGGACTTGGTGGCGGTAGTAGTGGATCTGCAGCAAATAATGCTCAAGCAGCTCAATTGGCTGGTCTCTTGGGTCAAGCATTAGGTAGTAGTCTCAGACCGTTATTGGCAAATGGTGGAGCTGCTGGTACTGCCGATGCAGCGGGTGGTGCCAATGCGAACGGATTAGGTAGCCTTTTGGGTCTCTTGGGTTAGTCAGTATTAGTATTTATTGGTTCCCCCAAACAACTCTTCTTAAAACATAAGTCTATTGTAGTTTTTAATTTCTTGTTTTTGTTAAATATTTATTAAAATTAAATTTTACGATTGAAAATTTATTTGTTTTTCTATTAGTTAACATTATTTGTCATAAACACAACAACAAGTGTCTAGAGTGTAAATGGGATTTACTATCGAAAGAAAGAAGCTACAAATAATTTAGATTAGTTGTTGTTTCAGAATTTATTTATTTATTTCTATACAATTTTAGACTCTATTCTTCATAAATAATATCTGATTTTCTTACTATTACTGTCTGATTATCCACACAAACTTAATACTCCCAGTTAATGTTTCTGTAAATCATCTTATTAGCATTTAAGATGCACAAACTAAATTTTTTAAATATTGTACTAAATTTATAAAAGTAGCGGATGCAGAGAAATTGCAATATAGTTTTTATTTGCATTCGTAGAGATTTCTCTCTGCAATGCCTTGTTATCTTCATTCGTTTTTGCTATTGTATGGCATATTCTATTGAGGCTTTGTCAACTTAGTATCTACATAACCAGGAAATAAAAAAAACACACTCATAAGCTCAACTTACAGATATTGCTGATGTAGGCGAAGAACATACAACAGAAGGAACACATGACTAGCGCTGGCTCTGGAGCTATCGTCCTTCTTGGCATCGTATAGTATGAAGCGAGATATCGTCCTTCATGGGGATACCATTCGTGGAGTTATCGTCCATTGTATTTATTATCATCAATCCTACTATCGTCCAACGTTTTATCGAAATGTTCGGTAGTAAAGTGTTGAATATAATTGTTTTATTTTTGTTTCAACTTAACTTGGAAAACAAGTCTTTGACAGGCAAATACTTATATCGGGTGCGGCGATTGAACTCACTGTAACTTCTGTATTTTATTTATGAATGTTTTTAATAAAATAACATTTTAAAGTGAAATCTCAAGATTTTCGTTTCATTTGGAAATTTTCCGATGTCATAACAAATGAAGTCACTTCTGAACTTTTAAAATTATCCTATCGAACATCATATAGCAACCTCCCCGGGCGGAAGTTTCGGGGGCATTAGAATCATAATATAAAATGATTGAAAATAAAAAACTAGCTCCATAAAGCGCCTAGCATACGGAAACCTAGTTGGCTCACCGTCGACATGTAATTACCATGTATTACCATTGTAATATATTATATATTTGTGAGTTTTTTTAAGTACTTAATTTATCTTAAACGCTGCAGAGAGGGGCGCCACTATCAAGTTTCGAAAAAATCGTAGATCCGGGGCTGTGTTGTGATTAATATCTTTGACCTTGATAATTTTGTATGATCATTTCATTTCTAATCAAACTCTGCGATATACTTAGTATTGTATATCCTTAAATACTTTACTTTCATCAAAATAATTATAAATCATTTACCAAAACCCGTTTAGGATTTTTAATGCAATTTTTGAAGTGCTTGTTTACTTTATTTTGTGGTTAAACTGTTATTGTAATGGGGGAACTTTATTGTTTTCAAAACTGAAAGCGTTATTCCTCTTGTGGCGTTTGTTAACTTGTTTGAATACCAGAGGTGTGGGAAAATCACAATAATTTAAATAATAATAAAATTGTAATATTCTGGAGTCACCGAAATGCAAATCAGTAAAAGTATTAAAACACATTCACTTTTAACAATGATGATTCGGATTCTGATGTAGATCATTTGATATACTCATACAGTAATTAAAATGAGAGTAAAATTAAACAAGTTCAGTTCGAATGAAAGCCGAATTAAGATTCAAGCGTGCATTCAAATAAAAGACTGCTGCAGTACGTCAATTGTCATCAGTTGTGAAAGTGAGTCTTTCAAGTCACAATCCCATACTACAATACATTCAATCGAATCAAAATGCGTCTAACAATCCTGGCTTTAGTGGGTGTGCTCTTTGTGGCATATGTCTCTGCGAAACCATTGGAGGAAAATGAAAATGTAGCTGTCAACTTGGCCGATGTTGATGTCGAAACTGGACATGTCAATGAAGGTGACCGTGAAGCGCGCAGTGGATGGAACAGCGGCTGGGGTGGTCACCAGGGCGGCGGCTGGGGAGGTAATCATGGCGGCAGCTGGGGTGGCCATGGAGGCTGGGGCAACCGTGGAGGATGGGGCGGTGGCAGCTGGGGTGGTCATCAAGGTGGTGGCTGGGGAGGTCATGGTGGCAGCTGGAGTGGCCATGGTGGCTGGCGCAAATAAATATATAAATAATTACATATGTGAAATTTTAATAGATTTTTCGCCTTCTACTATAATTTTTAATTAATAAAGAGCAATTATAAAATCAACTTATGTTTTATTTCACCTCGACTTTGATGATTGACATTAATTACCATATAGGTAAAAGGGTTATTGTTGTTTACTTTGTAAGAAATCAAACCAAGTTTCAGCACATTCGCTTTGAATGGATATACATACGTTCATAAAAGGCAATAGAAAGAAAGAAAATGTTTCGAATTAGTATTTTAATAATGACATTTCCTGGAAATACAAAGAACTTTCTATCGATTCTTTGCTTTCGAGTTGTTTGAATGGTAGTTGGTCTTCAGCTGTTACTTCTATGGCCATGCATCGGAATATGAGCAATATGCATTTTTGCTTAGCATGATATTAAGGATATGGATAAACTGATCTAAGTGACAGCTTCGTTTCAATTCTCAATAAAGAAACATATGTGAATTCTCTTAAGTTGATGTATGGCCTCATTAGAGACTATAGTCAATAGTATCAGCCAAACAGCTGAATCCCATATGTCCAAAAAATATACAAAATTGTCTTATAATGCAGAAACTTTTATTTTGAGTAAGCTTGTTATTTTGAGTTAGCATTCTCTGCCAGGATCACCCACAGGTACTTAGCAACAATTATTATAATTTAATTGTAAACAGTTACCTCATTAATGGTAAGCTGCATTTCGGCATGCATATCTAGTCGTAGGACGACTCTTGGTGTCACTTTCCTTCACAACCTTATTCTTGGTAGTGTTTTTTCTCCATCTTTAATGTTCCTTCTCGGGTTACAAGGAATTTCTCCCCTATATTTATTGGGGCCTGAAAGACCACTTATTTAAAGCGCGACCCATTTCGCTTTCTATGTCAATCGTGCAACCTATACTTCGACCAAGTATCTAACTCTATTTCTTCCGATCAGCTAAAATTTAATCTTTTAACTCATCTTAATTAACTTAATCGGTTAATGATTAACTTAATAACATTTGTTCTCATTTTTGGTAATTTTAATTTATGTTACTAGTAAAAAGTTGAAGCTAAAGTATCTTTATTCTTCAACCCTATGTTTTAAATCTTAAATTTATCTTTATGGAGCATGCTTTTATATATAGCTGATGACGTTAGGTCTGTATCCGCAAAGTAGTTTACTAAGTTTGCATGTCTACTAACCCCAGTAGTTCAGTACCGAAGTGACTTGTGGTCGATATCCAGTCGTGTTCGGTTTTCAATGGACCCCATCTCGCGTGGGCTCTAGGGGGGAAGTGAAGTGGGATAGTTTAGTAGTTAGTTATGACTGAATCCTAAAATGAAGTTGAAGTGTTTTGATTGCTGATGCAATATCTGTAAATATTTCTAAATATGTGGTACAATAGTAATGAGCGATTTTCTAAAATAATTTAAGTAAATTGATTTGTCTGGTTGTTTTAATCTCCTTTCTAGAAATTTAGTATCCAACACTCATTAAATCGCAGGAAAATTAAGGTTTTTTAAATCAATGCCCTCAGAACGATCACCAATGCCCTCTGGTTTGCCAGGAACTCGATTCAGCATCCCTACAGTTATCCAGTAAATGACCTTACACTTAGCCAATACGACGATAGACTTAACTCTCACCCAAATACTCTCGCAGAATCATTAGCCAGGATGGCGATTCAAAGGCGTCGAAAAAAGCTGCACCCAAACGACTTACCAACACTTAGTCGATAGAGCTACACCCTCCTTTCTGTAACTTGTGTTTATAGATGTAAGTGATATTAAGCAGATAATTAACTTCTTTCTAATATATTTGATTGGAGTATCTGATACGAAGTGTATAAAAAATACTTTCATTTATCATGTTTTAACCTTCCACATGTGGTCGATGTTTCTATTGGTTTGAATGATGACCAGTATTGCATTGGAATTCTATCTATTCTATTGTATTTATATTTTTAAGCTATCAATAATAATATTGAATTTTTTATTGGCTGTGAATGAAAGGTGAAAAAAGGCAGCATTAAATCTTTATAAAAAGTGGAGGAGCGACCCAATACTCGGACTAATTTGACAAATATGTCATAACATTCATATTTTTTGAATGGAAAACCATTGCATTTTCTACATAGAAAAGAGAATTGAAACTTTTTGAAAATATGTACTAAAGCCAGATTACTATATGGTAATGTTTAACGGCTTATTAGGATTTTTTAAATGTATTCAATGCTACAATAGAAGCGTCATCCCTCTAAATTAAAGGTTTGTGACAAAAACTTGTTTATAACAAAAGGTGTGGGCAAACCATAGTAATTTAAATAATAATAAAATTGTAATATTTTGAAGACGCCACATTGCAAACAGTAAAAGTAATACAATAAAATACATTCACTTTTGACAATGATGATTCTGATTCTGATGTTGATCATTTGATATACTCTTACTGTAATTAAAATGAGAGTAAAATTAAACAAGTTCAGTTCGAATGAAAGCCGAATTAAGATTCAAGCGTGCATTCAAATAAAAGACAGCTGCAGTACGTCAATTGTCATCAGTTGTGAAAGTGAATCTCTCAAGTCACAATCCCATACTACAATACATTCAATCGAATCAAAATGCGTCTAACAATCCTGGCTTTAGTGGGTGTGCTCTTTGTGGCATATGTTTCTGCGAAACCATTGGAGGAAAATGAAAATGTAGCTGTCAACTTGGCCGATGTTGACGTCGAAACTGGACATGTCAATGAAGGTGACCGTGAAGCACGCAGTGGATGGAACAGCGGATGGGGTGGTCACCAGGGCGGCGGCTGGGGAGGTAATCATGGCGGCAGCTGGGGTGGCCATGGAGGCTGGGGCAACCGTGGAGGATGGGGCGGTGGCAGCTGGGGTGGTCATCAAGGTGGTGGCTGGGGAGGTCATGGTGGCAGCTGGGGTGGCCATGGAGGCTGGCGCAAATAAATACACATCTAAATAATTTTATTTGTGAAATTATATTAGAAATTTCAACCTTCCTTCTAAATACATTAATTTTTATTAATAAAGAGCAATTATAAAAAAAAACAACTTGTGCAGTTTTCTACTTTAACTATAATGATTGGCATTATTTATTAGTGAAGAGGTCAGCGTTGTCACCTTTGTAAGAAATCGAAGGACAATATAACGCTAATTATAGGTTGCAGACTATTAAAAGAAATTATATATGTACATTGATTTAATGCTTTCTCTATCGTCATGGACTATTTTTTATAATTACAAGGTACAATCTTTCGTCTGTTGGTTTTCGAACTTTCTGGAAGACGTCTGGTCATCAAGCTTCCAGCTGTAATTTAATAGAACTTTTATAACTTGTTTTTAAGTGGCTACTTACCTTACAAATCCGGAGATTCTTCTCTTTTCAGTTCTTTAGTGTTCTTTGCCTGTTGTTACAAATATTCATTTATACACTCATACACTTTGGAAAAATTTTACTGACGGAAAGCTTTAATTTAAGTGTTTCCTGTTTTTAATAGTCAATGTCCTAAGGGAGTGTTCCACGACCATTATACATTGCTTTGGTTGAAGTACTGATCGGTATGGTTTTCTCTATATTTGGTATCCGAGCAAATGTCCAGCGCATTTTGCTGGTTTTTTCCTCTTACACAAAATATCAAGAATTCTAATGTGGCCTGGTACGAGTACCAGACAAACTCATCATCATTGAATTTATTGGCAGTAACCACTAGTTTCCTTTAAAATTATGCAAATTGACAATGTTTGGCAGAAGTCCTGCTAAAAGTATACACAAACGGCTAAAATGCTTGATAATTTTGCTTAATTTCTGATTTAGATAGATTGTTGGTTAAATTTTATATGGTAAGAGAGCTTCAACAATGCACATTCCACCCACGGATTTGAATACGTGTATGAGTGCTGCTTTTTATAAAGACTTTATTCATTGTAAATACCCAGTTGGACATTGTTGTAGTAGTGGTTTGAACATTATCTGTTAAGTTTCCCACTAATATAGTATTACGGTTGCCAAGTATGATATACACATGTATGTATCTTAGTGGGAACCTAAAGTATTTCATTTGTAAAATGTTAATAGAAATTTCCCTTTTCCATTTACAATAATTCTTTATAATAGGTCAGTTGGACAAATTATTTGCATTATTTATTATCACAGGTGTCATAGTCGTCACCTTTGTAAGAAATTAAAAGACAGCAGAATGCTAATTACAGGGGACAGTACATTAATTTCGATTCGAATTGCATCTATAAAAAGAGATTCCAAAAGGAAAACGCATTGATTTATAACATAGACATCGTCATGGACTCGCAGTATTTTCTGAAAGCACAAGGAACTTTCTTTCGACTGTTTGGTTTAGAACTTTCTGAAAAATCTCTTTTCTTCAAGAGTCCTGTCATAACTGTTTTGACTTTGATTTCTATCAGCATCGCACTTTGGCCTATATGCGTTTTTGCATTGCATAATGTTGAGGATGTAGATAAACTGACTCAAGCCATTGCTGTGCTTTGTTTTGTATTTTTTACAATTATCAAATTTGGATTACTATTTTTTTATCGCCAAGAACTGGCTGAAATAATCGTCAGTTTAAAACGAATGTTGGACGAAGGTGAGTTAATGATTCTTTTAATGCTTCATATTAACTTTATTTTGTTGTTTATACAACAGAATCACGATTGAGTCCTGCCTATGCAGACATTATCAAAGTAGGAAATCAACAGGAACAGCGATATAGCAAAATGTATGGCATTATAATGGGTATGACTTTCGTCAGTTCAGGTCTGTTTCCTCTTCTCACAATGTTAGTAGAATATTTGCTAACAGGAGATACTGAAGTGCTATTACAACATCCAGCCGAGTAAGTTAAGTGCAGATATAATAGAAATATTGAGTTTTACTTGAGATTAAATTTGACTTACGTTTAGATTTCCCTTGGACATTCATTATCTACCAAACTATATATTATTTTATATAATTAATTGTATTGCCGGCTATGGCATCATCTTATCCGCCCTTTGCATGGATACAATATTTTCGGCAATTATATTTAATCTTAGTGCACTTTTTCGAGTAGCTCAATACAAAGTAACCCATTTGGATTGGAATTTAATTCCATCATCATCGTCAGAACTACATAAACTATTTCGTATGCATCAGAAAACTCTAGAGATGTGCCAGAAGTTTGATACATATTTTAAGCCTTTAATCGGTATACAATTCTTTATGTCATCATTACAGATTTGTATGACTGGTTTTCAAGTGGGTAGTACTAAACCTACAGATCTTCAATTTATTTTCTATGTGTGTTTCTTTCTAACCGTGTTGCTACAAATATTTATTTACTCATATTGTGGTGAAGTCTTAAAGACAGAAAGCTATAATTTTAGTGTAGCTGTTTATAATAGTCAATGGTACGAGGCCTCTAAGAGTGTTGCACGATCATTACACATTGCTTTGGTTCGTAGTCAGCGTCCATGCATCACTAATGGCTATTTTTTCGAAGCCAATATGTTTACGTTCTCATCGGTATGGTTTTCTTTATGGATTCTCTATTTGAATTAATCGTTTGATTGATTTCTTTGTATCTTCCACAGATTGTTCGCACGGCTATGTCATATATAACTATGTTACGATCATTTTCATAAAAATATAATGAAACTTCAACATATGTATGCGTGTATAATACAACAATATACTAGAATTTGTTATTTTTATGCAACATTTTTATTGCTTGGCTGCTTCATACTTCATTTTAAATAAATATCGAACAATATCGAAATTAAAAGAAGTACATATTTTTGTCCACATAATTTAAATATTACATTAAAAACTATAATAATAATTGGAAAAATCAGAGTGCTTATTTGAGGAAAAGAAAATGGGAATCAAGAAATATACATAAATGATGAATAAAAAATAAGAAATTGATACAAGGTTAAAAGTGGGAAATTATATGTGAGTATATAGAGTTGGATATGGAAGGAAGTAAGTGCATATATATGAATGGATGGTGGTTATATGATTAATTTGTGAATCGTTGCCTTTGCTACTTGTTCATAGGATAGTTCTTATGATTGATATTGCTGCTGTTGTTGTTGTTGTTGTCGTGTTGCGTTGTTAATGTCGCCATATTTTAAAACGATTGCCAACTTTGTTGTTTTGTTTTGTAATCCCCTGTAAAACTACTTATTATTATTCACAAGTTTTATACACAATTTTCATATATATATTTCAAAAAGTTTCAAATATGAATATGTCACACCTGAATCTGCTCTGTTTGCCTCTAACGCTCTGAAGGCTCGTATTGATCATGTTATTTACATATGTTGTAAGAGTTGTCCGGTGTTGTCCTTATTGCCTTATTTATAGTATCGGCCTGCACCAGGTGCACGTGCTGGTGGCGGTGTTGGTATATGGGCACCCTCAGCGCGATAACCATTTTCATCGGCAATATATGTTATGGTATAAACGACGCCATCAGGACCAGTGTAAGAATAAGAACCTTGCATTACCTTTCAAATTTCACAAATAAAATAAAGTTCAAAATTATTAAAAGCTTAGATGATTAGTATGAAATGCCTAAAAGTAAACTAGTGTATTTTGAGAAATCTAAGAAAATGTTGCATACAAACCTGCGCTTCCACCTGCGTACCCGGATTCTTAAGATAACCAGCCTCATCAGCGCGTATTCCATTACTGGTCTCATAACTATAAATTACAATTAAAATTTTAATTACAATTGCTTAAACATATTTTACTCATTCTATATGTATGGTGTATGTCTTACTTGTATTGATATGAACCATCTGGATTCAAATCGAAATTCTGCTTTAGTATCACAGCATTTCCATCATAGGTCGAACGTGGCGGTGGCGGTAATCCACGTTGTGGTTGCGCTGATACCGTTCCAAAGCAACAGCAGAGGACAGCAAATGTGGCAATAACAACTGCAGCGGCATAGATTGGCGTCTTCATGACCTTTTTTTATACAAAAGGTTGTCGATAGAAAGCCAAAAAATTATTCAGATATAAAATTTAGTAGTAGTTGTAGTTGTCTTGTCTAGTCTAGTCATGTTGTGCATAAGTCATAATTGACACTCTAATTATTTCTTATTGGCATAAGTGATTATTGTTGCATGTTCATATTTTTGTTTTAACTGCAACCAGTTGTTAGTGTTCTCATTTTAAAACGATTTATATGCCTCTGGGGCAGCAGTTTAATGTCAAACTCATTTGTTTGTTATTTAAAGATGCTATGTGGATCATAGATTTAATAAATTTATGGTGCAAAAAATCATATTAAATCAAAATCTTATTTAGGTTACTATGTGCCTGCATTATGCAATGTTTAACTGATGAATATATGTAGCTGGCTATTTTATTTTTAGTAGTTTTAAAGTTTAGAAAGAAATTCTTTAAAATAAATTCTAAATTTTTTTAATTGGGTCAGTAATTTTAAAAACATTAACAAATATTGTTAATCCTTTCACTATATTTTGATTTGGTTTAATCACTATGGGTCGGAGATTCCATTAGGTCTGTGAAAATAATCAGTCAGCCATAAGAAGAATTGATTATACCCTGTTATGCCATCTGATTGTCAGTGTCCTCTCAGTTTTTAAGATAATATCCAAGTGAAGCAAACACTGTTTATATTTATAAGCAATCCTTAAAACAATCCTCCAATAACTGGAAAAGATCACTTGAAAATCATGATCCTTGTTAATTTATCTTTTTCATAGCTTAGTAAAATTGAAATAATTTAATTTTTAAATTAGTCAATCAATTTGAATGACGATTACAGTGAATTGTATACAAATATTGGGTTGTTTGTGGATGGTATCTAAGCTTCGGTGAACCGAAGTTTATTTATTGACTTGTTGGATTTTTAAATAGTTTCATTTACAATAAAAATATTGAATGAATCCTTGTTAATATTATTTCACATTTGAATGTATTTATTTTCAACTGTTTTCATTCTTTAAACACAAATCACATTAAAATTGTAAATGATCCTTTGAATAAGGATATTTGTATGTAAATTTTGTTTGCACACTCACTTCGCGTTGAGAATTTGTCGTCGATAAAATTTTACAAAGAAACAGAAATACTAGGTAGTTTCTGTGAAGAGATCGTCTTCGCTTGGAGGCTCGTCAAAATTGATTTGATGCTTGCAAAGCAAATCAAACGTTTTTATACCAAAAAGCATCGCATTCGCGAAATGCATTTTATTTTTTTTTTATTATTTATTTATTTTATTTTTTCTATTAGATCCACC
Organism: Amiota communis; assembly: GCA_037043315.1. Taxonomy (NCBI): domain Eukaryota; kingdom Metazoa; phylum Arthropoda; class Insecta; order Diptera; family Drosophilidae; genus Amiota; species Amiota communis. Next base: position 3,215,834 of record JBAMAV010001387.1, on the reverse strand, counting down.
AAAGAAGAAGAAACTTGTAGCCCTCGAATGCAATGAGCAGAACAACAACAACAACAGCAAGTGCAACGTCGCTGTCTCCACAACAACGACAACAACAACAATAACGACAACAGCATCCGCAATAAGTGCAACAACAAAGGTAATCACAATAACTACAATAACAACAAATGCAAAGCAAATGAAAATGAAATTATAGTAAAGAAAAAATCGGAAGAGCTGCATTGAATCGAACCGAATCGCATCGAAATGAAACGAAGTAAGTTGAACCGAGTTGTGCCGATCTATCGCTGCTTGCATCGCAGTTGCTTCTTGTCTGTTCGTCGGCTTGATGCGGCGTATGCGCAATACTTCAATTTAATTCAAATGCAAATGGGCGTTTCGCTTGCGCATGGTACCCAAACTCTGAGCTCTAAGGCAAAGGCATCTCTGAGAACAAGATGCTCGCTATCGGCCGACAGACTGTTGGCATAGTCGTCGACTGCGCTGTCAAATGCACGTAGCCGCGTAGTCTAGTAATTTATGAGAATTAGAAAAACGAACTTCATTATTTGATTTGTTTTACTGTATACTTAACATGCAACAACTACGACAAGTGAGCTTCATATACTATATTTTATGTGATTTAATTTTCAATATGTGCACACTCATACTACACTACACAACATAATGAGGTGAATCCTAAAAGTATTCGACTTGCGTTGCTAACTTTGCGCTGACATTATTCTTCTTAATTCAGTTAAGTGACATCTTTTGAATAAATTCTGAAGCGACTGAATAGCACACTGCCATAGGTTTTCAAAATATTTGTTCCATTATTTTAGCTGTGTTCCCAAAGGCCTTCTATATTATTGTCTGTCAATAGTTTCTTGCAGGTTGGATACTTTCCGGACACATCTCGTGCGTTACAATAACATAGAATAAGATGAGTAATAATTTTTCAACACGAATATTAATTAAAAGATTAAAATATGAAAAAAGATGAAACTCTTTACTTATTTATTGGCAAATACTACTTAAAGCCGCATACTTGTGTAGGTTTTGCAAAAAAAAAATTGACATTTTATTTGGTTGCCGCTTGGCCAAAGGCATGTAATCGCAAACAAAGAATATAAAATCTTAAATTTACGGAATACACTTGTCCTTTTTAAATTCAAATATTTTCCAACTTTAGAAGATTGAGTTGATATATTTGAAATATTACTATATCCAAGAGATAGGCCAATGCGTAAAACTTTTCATTGCTACATCAATTTTTATTAGCTATTGTTTGATATTAGGATGCTTCAAATTTCAACAGTCAATATCGCCTTAAGCTTTGATATTTAACCAAGTTTTCAAGAGATGTGCCTCTGATTTGTTGAGCAATAAAAGTTGCATTGCATCAAAATTTAGACATTTGTCATTAAACTTAAATGCAATAAATCGTATTAAGTGTAATTAGATACCGAATGCTACCATTTCAGATATACTATAAATAATGATGATCTTCTATGTTATGGAAGTCAAAAGTAAATAAAGCAACAGCAGCAGCAGCATCAGAAACAACAAAATTCCAGACACTCCTTTTCAGTCAGCATCGACAGCATTTGGACTAGTTTCGTGTGCAATCGCATCACATCGAATCGAATCGCATTAAAGGTGAAATCCAACATAATATAGGCGTTTTCTGTACTTTTTTTGTATGAGCCAGTGACTGAGTGCCTTGAAAAGTTGGAAAAAAACATAGTAGAGGATAGAAGGACGAGTGGCAAGTGGGCAAAATGGATGTACAAGTAATACAAATTCATGCCGGCCGGTGGTTGTTGCAAGTTAGTTACAATACAATGATAGTCTCCTCGCGAATCAAACAAGATATTAACATTGTAATTTTCAGCTTAAACTTTAAACTTTGCAGTCTGGGCGACGACGCCAAATCGTAGCAGTTGATTCAAAATTGGTACTACTACTACAATAAACAATAAGAGTTAGTAACCGCAGAGGCGAATGGTGAGTAGGAAATGTCAGTTGCTATTCATAAAAATTGCTTAAAACAACAATAACAACTACTTACTATGTATGACCGAAAATGAATCTAAAATGAGTGCAATTGTAATACAAATGTCTTAACATTTGTTTGGGGTAAATATTAGATACAATATTTACTAAATCTGAAGAAAAGTGTCTCGATATCTAAAGCAAATCGTAAAAAACAAAAGGTACTTCAAGGAGGAATGTCCTCTTACCTTGAAGAGAAGTCACACCTTATCTTATAAACATAGTTCGAAAATAACTGTTATCATTTATTTTTAAAGTCGGTCAATTTTTTCGATTTCTCTCCGACCGTTCTATTTATTTTTCATTTTTTTCGGTATATTGTAAACCATTTCCATTGGGATAAAATTGTAAATGTTCTTTTGCTCAATTTCACACAAAATAAATGGCAATGTTGTCCCGAAAAGGTCTTCTTTTGTTCTTGTGTGACGCAAGTATAGAGAGAGAGAGAGATTGATAGAAAGAGTGGTGGAGATAGTGGTAAAAAGAGAGGGGTTTGGATAACAAAGCCGATATTACCCAGCGACAATTTTGTGAAACTTGTAATAATAATATGTCATTTATTATTATTTATTGTTATTATTAATATTTGTTGCTATTTATTTTATAAATAGGAGAGTGTTTTTATGTGAATTAAACTTGCTGTTGTCGAGAAATTATAATATCAGATAATTATGTCAACATTCATAATTGATACGTCTGAATCAATTAAAAAGAGAACAGCATCACGGACTAATCTCACGTCGGGAACGTAGCAAAGCACGCCGGGTATGCTAGTATGTATTTTAACACATAAAACTAAATATTTAATATTTACTAGAATTAATATGCAACTTTACTGGTGCCCTTGACTCGTGATATAATTATATTTATGTCCTAAATATTTATGTGTGAGTACTTAAAAAGATTATAGATTATAGAAATGGAAACCAAAAAAGGAGGTCCTGATGCTCCCACAAGTTCCGTCAGGGGTCTAAAAGATAGTCTACGGTAAGATCGGCACCATAGAGAAATGCATGGGTTTTTTTCAAACGGAAAGAAAGCATCAAAACCCTGTCCGGTCATATGACCGAAGTGCGGGACTTTTACACCGCTAAAAACTTCCGCCCCATGTTGGAATGTTCCATTGTTTACTAGACACCCTTTAGTTTCTACACATTTACTTCTTAGCACTTTGATAATGTTTCATTAAATTATCACAATTTTTGATCTTTTATTGTACTAAAGATTTTTGTTCACATAAACATATTTAGAAGCAAAGATGTTATTACAATAGCAATTATGATGATCATCATCGTCACATCCTCATCAGAGACGAGACCAGACCAGACCAAACCAGACCAGACCTCAGTAAGTGAGACTAGACCATCATCACGAACATGATGAACATCGCACAAGATTAGCCGACTTTATAGCCAAGTAACCACTCTTTCATTTTGTATTTACACTAATAGTTTCGTTTTTTTTTTTTTTGTAATACAATATATAAATAGTGATAGTGATAATAAAACTTTGTCGTGACGTTTGTAACACTTTTAATGAAAGTCAAAATCAATCTTGCCATATGCTCTTCTTATTTTTATGAATTAGTCAAAGTTATCCAATTTTTTAAAGACATTTCCTAACAAATCAAAATTAATCTTTAGCAAAAGACATGCATACTAATATCTAATCTCATAAAAAAATTGTACTGATTAGTCTAATCAATCTAAAGAATAATTATTAAAATTATAGTTTTGTCTTATAGTATTATAAATTACAAACCTACTAATATTGCAATAAATTTTACAATATTTATCTATAGTATTTATGGAAAAGGTATGTGATCTACGGTGGAACTGAATTTAATGTTTTCTATGATACTTCGTTTTCTTATTTGTGTTTCTTGGTTACTTGGCCAACTTTTGTGTTTTCATGGCCTTCAAGTAATTTTCGTGTTGCATGTGTGAGTGTATCTATGGTATATATGTGATGTTGATGTTGGCGCTTAAAAGCTCTTCCCTGATTTTGATTTTTCGATAATTTTCATCATTTTTAAAAGTGCATTTTTCACATTTGACATACTACAACAACCATAAAGTTATTGTCTATTATTTTATGATGATTGACAAATTTTTTGTTTGTATGATTTCTAAACTGAAAATCAAAAATTATTATGAACATCATTTATTGTAGTTTTTAAGTGTGTCTCATTTTTATAGTGTTCTCTTGATTGCGGTGTTTATGTATCATAGCATGATGACTATTTGTCAAAAAGTCACTAACAACATTCCCAACATATTTGTGGTGTCATCTGTGGGTGTTTGTCTACTCTAACAACAATCACTGTTACTAACAATGAACGTGCAAAGTTTTTCTTAATCGTCTCACTCGATCTACAATACATTAATTAATTCACTGTAATTCAGTGCAGTGTGTTCATGTTTCCCTTAATGCATATCTCGTATAATTTTTAGTGAATATTTTTAAGGTTCTCAAGTTTAAATTAATGCCTTGCTTGCTTAGATTGCATTTTTTGTTGTTGTTTATTTTAAGATCCAAATGCTCATGCAAATGAACCACTCGTGGTGTATTCATTCACCCAGTAATTCGAAGTCGTCGTCACATTAATTTCCTTATGAACTTACATCAAAAATCAAATCATTTGTTAGTCAGTTGCATTTGTATTATTTGATTGCTTTAATGAATTTAATTTATGGTTTTGATTGCGCACTTTTTTTGCCCATTTGATGGGAGTCATCTTATTGCATCCCATCCCATTTCATTTGTACTCAACTCAATGTACAATATAACAAACAATGCTACTATGATAATGAGTAATTTGTAAATTAAACTTATAATGAATATGAAAACGATTTTCTTATATTAATTGATTAATTCACCTAGAGAAGCGTAATAATTTATCTCACACATAATTACTTATGATGTTATCTCAAATATAAAACTACAAAAAAACAAAACCTATAAACTTATGTACTTACTTATGTCTATGAAATTGTAAATTATACCTATCTCTTTGGCAGATTATATCGTACTTATATTGGAAATTGCTATAACTTAAAATACAATATTAATTATTGTTTAGCTAATAAGTAAAATTAATGAAACTGAAAAGACATAAAAATAACTCAATAAATAAATATAATTTAAGCAAAAAAACATGAGTAAATAAAAAAATTATGCAAAAAAATAATACAAAAGGCGATTAGTTAACACCCAAATCTGTCATTATTACTTAAGATTGAAAATCATTTATACGCACATGAGTCGTATGAGCTATTAATAAGTTCCCATATGAATGGAGTCACACGGGACAAGTTTATGTTTCATTCTAATATTGTCTTGTTAAGAAAAAAAAAAATAGTTATAAAAGAACTACTAGTAGCTTTTGTTATTAGTTTTTAAGTCTCTCACATATATGGTAATACATAATATTTATGGTATTATCACTATCTCTTGATGTTTGTAACGCACTGTAGTCTTCATAAAATATTATGGTGGCATGGCATGCTAATTAAGAATGGATTTGTAAGCACATTTATGTCTTGTAATAATATTTAAAATTTTAAGAAATATTTATGTACTTGAAAATATCATTTAAAAAAAAATGAAAGTCAACAAGCAATTAAGAAGAAAAAAAGTCACAGAGGTGTTTGAACTTCGATGAACAGCCCCGCCGAATATGTTTGAAATCTATTTTCCATCTTTGAAAGCGTATATAATAATTGTAACAATGTTTTGTAACGTTACTTTTTCTGAAATTTAAGCAAGTCCCGTAAAAGATCTTCGTTCCAAAAACTTATGAGAATACAACTTAGAGTTGTGTATTTACTCAATATTTGTTTGGATATCATTTTTGCAAAATTATAGCTTAACATCTCCTTAGCTAGATGTTTTTTTTTTTTTTTTTATTATTTGTTTCTAATGCTGAAGAAAAGAGAACTATCTAAACATACCCTTGTATGTTGTATATATGTATGTTCAGTGCTCACTTTTTGCTTTGCATTTTTTCAAGCAACAATTTATTACTTGGTGCTCTTTAGGTGTACATTTTTATTACCCAATTAAAAAACAAATTGAATTATTTAAAATAAAAATACATATTTATAACAAGTTACACTGATTGCGTTTTTATTTCAGAACAAGTACAGAGCTGCGCTGTATCTCAACTAAAGGTATTGTTTTACAGAACAAATATTGTACAATTTTTTTTTTTGTTGTCTTTGAGTGAGCAAGAGTTCGGACAGCGTATCTGTGGCGGCAAAAACGATTAACCTTAATGGTCTTTGGCGGCGGATATATTGATTGTGGCAGTAAAATATATATTTATAATTTCATAAATTTAATTTATATTTTTATAAGTAATTAATACTTAAGTAAATTTATATTATATTTTTAAAATTTTTAATCGGTTTTCAATATTTATTATTTAGAATTAAATTTCATATAAATACATATTATTATCTACTATCCATGCACACTCAAAAATGATTTTTCTTCCTGGTTTTATACAAAAATTTGTATCGTGGAACAGTACCTTTAATATTCTTTTTCTGCAGACAACTAAAGGTTTATTGGTTTTTTTTTATAGTATTTTGTTTATATCGACATGATTAGCATTGCAAAATGTAGCCACATAATTAATCTTGTTTTATTTAATGCCTCAAAAATTGTAAATTTTATTTTATTACATTTCGCGATATCTAATAAATATTTATTCAAAACGAAACAATTGATATTAATAAGTGTTTTTACTTAAATGAAAGGTATGTCGCTTTCGGTAGAACCAAAGTTTATGTTCCCTTTTGTTTTTATTTATTTATCAATTTAATTTAAAACAAGTTTTTGAAACTTTCTTGTTAAGTCCCTCTTCCTCTATATATACAATATATACAATTTATTTCTTTTCCTTAATAACATTCATTAATATTTTGACTCAATAGATTTATAGCAACAATTCTGCGCATCGATCTTAAGTAAAGATGTGAGATAAATACTATTGATATGATATGAGTTGGTTGAGTGAAGTGAGATCTTTATATACATGTACTACTACAAATTTCAGAATTTTTGACTGAGTCAGAATTATGCAAATTATAATGTTTACTAATGTATTTATTTTATTGTTCTTTCTTTACCATATATTTCTTATTGTTTATTTTTTTTTTTATTATTTATTATATTTTATTAGTTTGTTGTTCAATTTTTGTTTTTGTTTTGTTTTTTGATTTTTTGTTTGGGTTTTCGTTTGGAAAAAGTGTAAGTGACGTTAATTTAGCGAAGATTCTTCAAAACAAAACCTTTTGTATAAAAGTCTCTGTTAAGAAGATCTTAGCCCAAGTTTCGTTTGGAACGTTGAATTGTGTAGAACGAAGTTAAGAATTATGTTTAAATTTGTAAGTTTCATTTTTTTAACTAAATAAAATGTTAAATCTATCTAAATAATAAACTTTTCTTATTAGATCTGCTTCCTTACACTTGCCGCATGTGCCTGTGCTGCCAGCATTGGTAGCAGCAGTAGCGGTAACATTGGCGGCAATCGCGTTGAAGCTACCACGGAAAAGAAGGAAATCGTGCCTCTATTGAAATTCGAAACTGATAAAAGTCCCGATGGTTCATTCCGTTTTATGTATGAGGGTGGTGATAAGAGTTTCCGCGAGGAATCTGGTGTAGTTGAAAATGCTGGTACTGATGATGAAGCTCTTGAAGTTTCTGGATCATATCGTTATATTGATGCTGATGGCAGTTTAGTTGAGGTCCACTATACCGCTGGCAAAAATGGTTTTGTTCCTGTTGGCACCCATATACTCCCAGAGATCAGTGCTTTGGCTAAAGCTGCCGCCAGCCTGCCAAATGAGGATACTGAAGAGCTGGTAAAGCGTCGTGCACGTTCGAAGACTGTTGAGCCAGAGAATATTCCTGTCAAAGTAGTGGAAAGTAAAAAAGTTGAAGAGAAAAAAGTTGAAGCCAAGAAAGAAGTAGTTGAAGACAAAAAAGTTGAAGACAAGAAAGTAGAAGATAAGAAAGCTGAAGTCAAGAAAACTGAAGTTAAGAAAGCAGAAGACAAGAAAGTAGAAGAGAAAAAAGTTGAAGACAAGAAAACCGAGGATAAGAAATCTGAGAAACCAATTGAAGGAAAGAAATTCGTAAAGGCATAAAAGTGTTTATAAAATACTGACATACATATAAGACTTGTGATATGTTGAATACAGATTTTTGATGTAGGATTACAATATTATTAAAACCATCTAAAGTTATGTACATACATACAACTAATACCGCTGTAAGATCTAATTAGTTTTATTATTTTCTATTGTAATTTTAGCATGAAGTTCTTTAAAAAATATTACTTACTAAAAAAAAAGAAAACTAAACAAAATTTATTAGTGTTTTATTTGATTAAATGGAATTGATTTATGTCTTTATTAAGTCATCTATCTCAGTGTCTAGAACAAGTTATTCGTTGTACATACATATGGGTATTCTAAATATCTAAGACGTTAAATGAATATAAATTTGTTGAAGCAACAAATAGTAAAAAACAATGCAAAATACTTTATAATTATACATATTTATCACGCAAAGAAATAATCAAACTTTGAGATAAAATGAAAAAGAAGCTTATAAAGCAATCAAGAATTTCTTAAATGTTTTAACATCTATAAGGAAATTTGAAGTTGGAGATTTTAAAATTATGTTTCCCAGTTTGGATGTTTATAGTCTTGTGATAATCTGATTCCAGACTTGCAGTGATATGAAGTGATTTTGATTATGTAAAATAGAATATGAAATCTATTAGTCTTGTAGTGATAAAAATATCAAATAATTTTTACTTCGGATATTTTCAATCATAACAATACATGCAAACAATTTACAACTTTATAGTCTGGTATCTGATATGTTAAGTTTTTGAATATGAAAATTAAATAGTTCATGATAACTGATAGTCATATTTATAGTGGTAGGTAGTGATTTTATGTATTTATTATATGTTAATAACATACAGTCAAGTGTGAGTCCGACCTACCTATGAAGGGTTCCGTACTCAATACTCAAGCGCATCCTGATGTTTGTCTCGATGCACATTATCGAAATTTTATTAGGTGAGAGGTGAGCTACATTATATTTTATGCATGGCAACTTTAAAAAATACATATTCGTTTTCAACAAGAGCATAAGACGTCGCACGCATAAATAACTAAACAAAAACTGTTCTGAGTCAGGATGATATCAGTTTATATATTTACAGCTCATGACACTTAGTGACAACGTAGCATTCCACTGGTGAAAGAATTTTTTAAATCGGATGTGTCGTTTCGAAGATTACCTATTACATCCAAACAAACATGATATAGAAATATACATAAGACAATAGCTTATAATATCTGATTGTCTTGTAATGATATGAATAAAGTGATTTTGTACAATAGTCGATAAATGATATGATGATACCTGATAGACTTCCAGTCTCATTTAAAAATATGTGGTATGTTTAAACATTTTTGAATGCATTTACTCTTCTTATTCTTTTGTTTTTTATTTGCCTTATACATACTTATATTTCTCTGATTCTCTCTCTTTCTTGAAGTCTATCTCTCTATCTATGCTAGCATGTGAGTGTTGAAACGCTTTTGGCGGATGTGCGCGATTCTTAACGTTCAAAATCTATGCAAATAACGATTGATTTATGTTTTAAAGAAACGTCTTCGTCACTGTTGATTTTGATTTTGTTGTTGCTGACCGTTGATGTTATATAATAAATGCGCAAAAAGTGTTAAGTAGTATGTCTTTTCATTTTTTCTCAAAAAAAAAAAAAAAATAAAAAACAACTATATTAGCGTGTTTTACAATATACTATGTATTTTTGTTTTGATAGATGCCCAACAACAAGATACTTGTCATTAATGATGAGCTTTTGATCATGTAAAATTTTTGATAAATTTTTTGATTGATAGATAGATTTGAATATTTATTGTACAATAGAGATAGGGAGATAAAATTGATAAATAGTTTTGATTATGTCGTTAGCAACTTGTTTTATTGTAAGAAATCATACTCAATTTCAAGGTCAGTTTTTTTTTTATAAATTTATGTTATTGAATAAAAAAATATCTCTTTTTGTCTTCTTTAATATGGTATTTTTATTTGCTAAGCAAAGTTGAATGCCCTAAAGAAGAAATTTCTTCATATATAATTTTAAAATGGGCTTATGCAAATCTCTTGCTCATGTGTTATCTTTTTCCATGGTTTTTCTATGTCAAATGATTTGCATATAAACACCCAAATAACGGTTAAATTGCTTTGACAAACAAAAATCATAATAAAAAAATACACAAAATTTGTTTAATGAAATGCAAAAAAAATTAAAACATAAAAAATTTGGTCTTATTTTAGTGTATTTATTTTCTTAGTTTTGCGCGCTGTTTGTTCTTAATTTTATAAATTACAAAAATAATGAATGAATTGGATTAACTCAGATATTTATTTCTATAGTTTAGGATAAATTGTTGTTTGCAAGTTCAAATACTCATTGATTTATTCATCTATAATACTATACAAGATTGACAGATAGATAGACATAGACATAAGTTGTATATATTATGCATTATGTTCTACCCAAACCACCATAGAAGAATTAACTTTGTATTTATCCCACCACCACTTATTACGCTGACGCAAAACGATCAGATTTCTTGTTCTCTACAACTTCTTTAGGCAAATCCTTGGCTGCTTCAGCAACAGCAGAAATTTCTGGATTAATTATAGATCCATAGGGTACAAATCCATTTTTGCCAGCTGTATAGAAGACCTCGACTTCTTGACCCTCTTCATTAATATACTTATAGGAGCCTTTCACTTCGAGTGCCTCATCATCAGTGCCAGCATCAACAACTGTAGCTTCCTCCTGACGTTTTGTGCCATCACCACCTTCATAGTGAACTTGATATGAACCATCTTCTTGTTTATTGATTTCCGATTTTAAAATTGGTATAACTTCTCGTACTTTCGGTACTTTCGTTGTTGTGGTAGTTTCTGCTGGCTCTGCACTGACATTGATGCCAAGGGCACATAAGCAGCTGAGGAGAACAAGCTAAAATGTGGAATAGTTTTTTAAATGAAGCACTTTCTTTTCAAAAATATGTCAGAGAACATTTTTTCATTGCACTTACAAATTTGAACATTTTTACGCGCGTTTTTTGAGGTTAAAAAGAAAACTTAAATGTGAAACGGAGTCGCGTTGCAACTTTTGAACACCTTTTAATAATGTGTTGGACCGACTGCGTTCTCACTTGGCTTTTATACCGGACAACAATTTCATTTTGTTGAAATGAAATAAAATTAAATAATTTGTGAAATATTTTTCGGTTTGTTAAACATGCAAAACATGTTTCTGCATCCCGTTTTTATAGTGATTTCTATTTATTTAAGATTATTTCTTAAAATTTGTTATTTTTTAATTTTTTTTTTTTTGCTTTCTTATCTCTAAACCCAAAAATCAAGTTAAAAAAAAACGAAATCATATGTTCAAATGTCAGGGTTGACAATTCATTCAGACATATATACATTTGTATACTGCATATATATTTGGAGATAATTCCACATCTAGCGGCGTGCTTTTCATAAATTGTGTCAACAACTTCAAGTCTCATAACTTAAAGACAATTTCAAATTTCATTTATTTTTTTTGTCTGCCTTGATGATCGTGTTTCAAATAAAAATCATACATGGATGAGTTCATTTGGGTGAGCTTACTTCCGGTTCTGATTTCATTAATTCTTAAGCATTACTCATACTATTAAGAAAACCAGTTGGTTTGAATAAGATACAATAAAACATCGAGTAACAAGTTCATTTGCTATTAATTTAGCTAACATGCCTTGAGGTATGTCTCTATGTTCATCAATAATGTTAATAATAGTAATAATAATCATATTGAAAATGATGCTTTACCCATTTTAAATATTGTAATTCCATGCATTCCATAATGCCAAACCAAGTTAAACGTAACCAAACCAAACCAAGCTAAACCAAGCCTTTAATTACAATTTACGTGTATTTCGATTCGTTGTTTCAAAATGTCAGACAGTTTCTATTGTACATATTTTTCAAATAGAACTCTATTATATGAACACTTAATATAATTTATTAACTACATTGAGAACCAATCGGAATACTTTGTATTTAAATGCATTCAATTTTGCATTTTTTTTAGATTTGATTTGTTCGCTTTGTTGCGGATTCAACCCATTCACGCCATCTTCGAATGACAAATGAGATACTATATAAGATAATGTTTATGTTAATGTATTTTTTATACCCTCCTTCTACCACTTATTGTGAATAGGTATTATAACTCAATTGTGTTGTTTGTAATGCATTGTAGGAGATATCTAAAACCCAAAGAGCATTTAAGTATTTATAAGAGTTAGTTTGTTTCTTTTAATGCAGAACTACTTTCAAAGTTATTGAGATCTTGAACTAAGGTTTCTTATTGTCATGTGATAACTGCTTAGAGTTTAGAATTCATTCAGTTCATAGTTTTTAGACAACTTTCATAGATGGGATAAGCAATGAAACATAGGATTAAAATCTGCAAATACTCAACTCTGCTGCTTTACAGTACTTCGCGACAGGTGCCTTACAGTCAATTTAGGTGAAGTTGACATACCCTGCTCGACACAGAGACGACATATTACTGGGGTTACTAAAACATTGCTTCACTGACTACTGAGCACTTTAAACATAAATGCTAAACTTGAACATATGGTATTCAACTCTGGGGTCTGGCATCTTACTTGCAAATTAAATGCATGCAAATAAATCAGAATAAAGCTCGCTATGGTTCATCAGAAATAGTACACTATACAACGATCTTCAGATAAAATATTTGCTAAGATAAAAACTATTGAATAAGTATAACTTAACTCACCCATTGAAATAGATGTGTATAACTTAAGTTTTCCAAAATATAGGTAACATTTAATTAAGGTAATTGTATTGTAATATGCTCAAAAAGGTATGAAATTTTCTGTGAAACCGAGACAATTGATTATCGATTTTAATGTTATTTTACACAAATCTATTTGAATGAATGATTAAATCTTTTATAAACTTAAAATGATCGTCTCAAATGAAACTTGGCTTTCAGATGCAACTATTGAATTTCTTCAGAAATGTTCAAAATTTATTAATGTATATATTTTGTTTTGCATAAAATCGCCATAAAATCAAGATCAATTCTAAACACCAAAATGAATGTGTCGTAAACAGAAAGAATAAATAAAACTAAACACATAAAAACATTTACATAGTATGTATATAAAATAGTTCAACAAACTTCTATGCAAAAAAAAAAAGATAGAATATCTTAAGTTATTTTTTGCGTCGCATAACTTTCGAATGACCTAAATACACTGCAAAAAAAGAAAGCCATCTTGCGTAACATATAATTAGTATTGTTTATACTAGTGTAAGTAGTATTATATAACTCTATTGTAAACACATGGGGAAGATGTGTGAATTAATCCCTTCTTCTTGATGCTGATGATGTGTTTATTGCTTATTTTTTTGTTCTTTTTTTAATGGAAGAAGATTGAGGGAATTTTGCGTCTATAAAAGCAAACTGTCTGGCCAAAAAAGCACACAGTTCTAACTTTGATCAAGACAAAGAAACAATAAAACAATAGCATAAGATGTTCAAATTTGTAAGTCCGAAAAAGTTAAAAATGAAAGCCACAATCATCAACATCATCATCATTCCTTGAAAGAATACAATAGATTAATTACATGATTTTTAATTGAAATCTATTTTTGCTTTTAGGTGATTCTTTTAAGCTGTTGCTATATGAGTTGCTTTGCGGCCAGCATTGAATCACGCAAGTATTTGGTCAAGGAAAATGTTGAGACCGTCGAGCCAGTAGAACATCCAATTGTTATATTGAAATCTGTTGCCGAGAGGAAGTCAGATGGCTCTTATATTTGGGCTTTCGAAGGTGCAGACGGCATTTACCGCGAAGAAGTTGGTCTTGTGCGAAATGCTGGAACCGATGATGAGGAATTAGAGGTATCAGGTGTCTATCGTTATACAGATGCTTTGGGTGAACTAATCGAAGTACACTATACTGCTGATAAAAATGGTTTTGTACCTGAAGGCAATAATATACCCAAAGAAATTTCCGAAGCTGCCAAGGATGGTGCCAGATCAGCTCAATAGAAAACAGTCTAAATATAAAATTTAGTTTACATACATTTTGTACTTTATAAGTACACGACATAAATTTATCATAAAATTTAAAATAAAGTAATCATAATGAAATGCCAAGCATAAGAAATCCTTTGACCTTTTTACTACTTTTTATTGTCATTTTTCGACTTCATCCAATATCAGCAATGCAATTTTCAAAAATCAAACTATAACAACAGAAACAAGAAAAAATGAATATCAATGAAATTAGTTACCACCTTCAGCAAACACTTAAGCATTGAGTAAAGTCAAAAATCTTGGACCAAAGTCTCTTTAAATGTTACTTGAACCATTAAATGTGATCAACAGCAACCAGCAAACGAGCAACAACAGCAAAGTGCAACGACAGCAAAATCATCAGATTATGAGGCAAACGCTTTACATACCCATGTCTTCTGTCTCTAGAGGCTGTTTTAAATAAATTCAAAACAAATTCTTATAAATCTTATAAGTTTTTCAAAATATTACAACAAAAGTTAAATAGCAAAATGATTGAAATAAAAAACTTGCTAGCGACAACTCAATACAAAACTATGCCATACAGAGGAGCGCCAACAATTGGCGGTGGCCAACCCCAAGATTAAACCAACTATATACATGTATTTTAATATATACGCTATACACTTACATACTCATATAGCTAACACCTTTGAATAATTTTATTTCCTCGGGTCAGATGCGCCATTGACTGACTGCTTTACTGACTTACAGACTGAGTGAGTGCATGACTAAGTGACGGAGTCTTGTAGTGCGCGATTTAACCAAATTTGTATTGTTGTTGCTGTTACTCTTGTTACTGTTATTGCTAGTAGTAGTCTGCAACATCTTGCTGCTACACAGCCACCAACTCAGTTTTTGCTTCATCTGCTACTGCTTATATCTGCAACAAGGTGATTTCTTTCAATTCTCTTCTTCTGTAAAAAATTAGTTAAGCTGTCAAAATTATAAATTGTTGCAATTTTTATTGTTATTGTAATTGTTTTGTTGCTCGGTTACCATGCAGCAGCAGTAACAACAACAGCATCATCATCATCATCGAAAGTAAAAATTGTATAACTAAAGATTGCCATCACTGCAGATCTTCATGAAATAATCATGTAAGCAACACTACATAGTATATATTGAATTTGCCTCTAAGCTACTAAGCTATTGTACTATGCTTCCTTTTTGTTTTTTCTGAGTTTATGAAATGAGTTCAGTCCAATTATTTTGAATATCAAATTTAAAGACAAAATAAAATAGAGTATAGGATAAAGTTCATTATCAATTTTTTAACATAATTAAAATAAATATTATTTATAAGTTTCAAATAGATCTTGAGACAACTCTAATAGTATAAATACATACTTAGGTTAACAAACTCTTGTTAAAACGGAAAAATGCCTCTTTAAATTTGTATACTATTCATTTCTATTATATTGCACATAAGAAATAACTGATTAACTTTGTAAAAACTTTTTTTAAACCAAATTCTAATACATTACATTGTAAAAGTATCCTAGCCTTAATCAAATTATCATGTAAACAAAATGAAACCCTTAACTATATTCAATTCTATCATCCAATTCTATTTATCACATAATAAATACTAAAAGGCGTTTTTAAGTTATCGTTAGTTAACCGCTGTAATCGAATTTTGGTGGTACAGCAGGAATTCTGTCACCGGTGGTCACTGAGGTTACAAGAGCGAGTCAAATGCTCGACGACAAGTCAAAACATTGAGAACGAAAGAGTGGTGTTAATCGCCGAAGACCACATGCCTCCAGGTATTAAAGAAAACTTGTATAAATAGTTGCTATTTGTAAGGCCAGCAGAGCCTCTCATTTCGAGAAACATCATCAGCTCCATTTCACTTATATTGTTCATACGGTTGCTGAAGAAGCCGCAAATTGTGTAACAAACATAACAAATACTTAGGTAGGAAAATTTATCAATTATAAAACTTTATATCATACACACTGATTCTGATCCTTTTGAAATTTCATGCGGCGTCAAACAAGGAGACTCACTGTCCACATCTGTTTTCAACTTGCTGCTACACTTTGCAGTAAGAAAAGAGGTAAAATCTGGTAACCTCTTCAGTAGGTCAGGTCTCACAATTGCTTACGCCGACGACATAGCTATTTTAGCTCGTAACAAAAGATATCTGTCCGAAATTTTTCTTGGCATTGAAAAAGGCGCCAAATCAGTTGGTCTTAGAGTAAATGAAGCTAAGACAAAATACTTGAAGTTTTCGAGATTTGAAGAAAGGCGCCGCCCAGAAAATATTACAATCGGTAACTACTGCTTCGAGGGTGTACAACAATTTAGGTACCTCGGTGTCATGATCAACAACGACAACAACATACACAACACAATACAGGACAGAATCATGGCTGCAAACAAGGCATATTTCGCCAATATAAAACTCTTAAGGTCCAGATTACTTCCGAGATCGTGCAAGCTACGCATCTATAGTTCGGTAATTCAACCGGTGCTAATATATGGGTGCGAATCCTGGACACTCACGAGTAGGGACGAGCAATGCTTGCAAGTCTTTGAGCGCAAAATACTTAGAAAAATCTTTGGGCCAGTCAGAGATAGCGACGGAACTATTAGAATCCGTTTTAACGAAGAACTCAACTCGTTACGTAAAGGAGAGAGCATAATAAAGATTGTCAAAGCGCATAGAATACAATGGTTAGGCCATTTGGAGCGTATGAACGATGGCCGTCCTCAAAAAAGCATGGTCGCTTTTAATCCACCAGTGACAAAAGCCAGAGGACGCCCAAAGTTCCAATGGTTGGACCAAGTCATCACAGACCTGAAGAAGATGCGTGTAAAAAATTGGAGGGCGGAGGCTAAAGACCGTAGCGCCTGGAAGAGGATTGTGAACGAAGCTAAAGCTCACCCCGAGCTGTAACGCTGCCTGATGATGATGATGATGATATCATACACACAAATAAATATTACTAGCAACTTGTATGCATATTTCAAGACTGTATAGACAGTGTGTTTTTAATATCATTCTATTAGCAACGCTTAGCTAAGGAACCCCAACTCTGTAGATAAAGTTCATTGTCTTGTAAAATATATTATTAAAAATATGGATCAAATTTATTAGCAAGTTTCAAACAGATTTTGTGTCTGTAGAGAGTAGAGTTTTTAAACTAAGAACCTCTTAAAACATTATACTATTAATTTGATTAAAATCGTTGTTCTCATACAATTCTAATACTTACATATTCTTAATAACATAATAGAAAGAACTTATCAACTCTGCAGATATTTCATCAAATTTAATTAAAAGATACATATAAATAAAGTTGTCAAATTAAGCGTATAAACATCAATAAACACAAACAGCAAAAACATAGAGAAGTAAAACACGCCTAGCAACATGTTGAGCACAGCATGATGCGTAAACATAAATCTGCAGCATGTAGGTTGAAAATATGCAAATACAAGAAAAAAATACATGCAAACCTCACCTCAACATTCTCTTGATCAGTGACAGTAAAGTTGTTAATTGTTATTAAATGCATGTAAATTTGTTATCGTTGCTTGTAGTACAACAACAAATGTTTCGTTGCTAAGACGTGGGCCGCAACTCAATAGTAGAAAAAATATCACTACTTAAATGTTGCTATAAATAGTAGTATTCAATTGACTCACGCGCTGGCGCTTTATTCTTTGAGTAACCACCAGAAAAGCCAAAAATTTTATACTGCCGCATTGAGTACTTCTTTTGTTTGTTTTAGATATAATTTCAATTTCAATTTTTCGGTTTTTCTGATTTTATTTTCTTTGCATATTTGCAACATTTGAATGCTTGGGGCAGGTGCTGCTATTGACTTAGTATTATGTTGCAGTGGGTGGATGTTACCATAGTGTGTGTGTGTATATAATGCTGAGAATACTCTAACATTTATGGTAAAAGAATTTAATAATTTTCTGTGATTATGCAACTGCAATGCAATGTTTCATGCCAAAAATACTATTGTAAGTATATGTACTATGTAGTACAAACAAATTTTGTCTTCTTCCTCAGATTTTCTTTTATTCTCCTATTTTTTTCGAGGTTTCTATTTCGTTTACAATTTTTGGCATTTACCTTGGTGTTTTGAGCCGCCAGCTGTAAGTGGTTGACTGTATTTGTTGCACCTCACTGATTACGCCCATTTTGGGCAAAAGTGGCCCACAGTAAAGTGTTAATAAATTGATTTTAATAACAAGTTTCATGCCTTTTCTTATTTTGTCTTAAAATACAATACAATAATTTTAAATACACGTATTTGACATTAGAGTTATTCCATCTTATTGTACTTTTTATGAGCATAGAATGTGTGGGTTTACTTAGCTAAGTGCTTCATTTTTCAATTGTAAGAAGCATTCAATGCCAACTCGTACATAAATTTACTGTTCAACAAGATTCTATTAACCTTAAGCCAATGTTGCGTTCCAAAAATCCACCAAATTGTAACAAATTTTTAATGAAACTAGAACTTTAATAGTAAGTTTTTGCTCTTCATTTAAATTATAATATGTATATGCGAATCAAAATGTGAAGAGTTTATCAGCGCCACAGGTTTTTTTGTCTTGCGTCTACATGATACCTAGCGACAATTATTTGCCATAACTTTTTAATATGCAAATGGAATTCATATTTCGTTGACAGTTTATTGCAACTGTTGCTCAAACTTAAACTTGTATCTTTATTGCTGTTGCAACTGCTGTTACTTCTTTGCGCAAATGCTAATCAGCGTTGTCAGCTTAAAGTAATCAAAATAAGATGAGATCATTGCAAATTGATTTTGAATGTGTTGCCAAAGTTTGAAATGTCAAAAGGTGTATAACACATTCTTAAAAAAGTGACAGAGGGGTATGATGAAGAGTTTGGGTGTCATGAGAAGAAAACATGATGTCTTTAAAATATACTTAGTTTAAATTATAGTTTCAATTTCAATTAAAATTGCAATTAATCAAAGTGGCAAACAAAGTGTGGCAATTTGACAGATTTCACTTGTTGCTTATTTTATTGTTTTATATTTCAATGTTCCATAAATTGTAATTGTATTTGACTTAATGAATATTAGTATGCACTAAGTACGAGGAGGGTGCGATAACATTGTTGTTACTACTTTTTGCATTCAATTTGATTTCATCTTTCATTTGTTGTAACTTTGTTATTTTGCAATATGAATTATTGTTTTTCGTGCCCTTTACAAATCATAATTTATAAAATCGTTGTGTAATTAAAAATTGAAAATTTTTATTATATAATCAATAGTATAATTAATTTTTATACTAAACAAAACTGTTTTCTTGATCAAAGACAAACTACACTTGAATTAATTTTCAGTAAGATTATAGATATTCATATCTGATGGACATTTGAACTAATTCTTTATTCAAGATATGTTAATTATTCACTAAACAGTTATAAAAATTTTCCATTTCTAGTTTGAAAGCATTTTTAGCACCTTTTGCTGTAAAGTGGTTCAACTGGACCAATTCAATTAAGTTATGCAGACTTTTATTATCATAGTTCTAAGATACAATAAAATAATGCCGGATTTGCAATATCATCATACAATGTAGACCACTTGGTGGTAGCGGATCAATAATAAAAAGCAAATGATTTTATAAGGTTATTATGTTTATTGATGTTCTTGAATGCATTCAGTAAATTTAGCTTTTGCACAGGTGGACCAGATTTCTGAAAAAGACTTGAAATGTTCTTATGATAGACTTACTTAGCTTTATTATAAGTCTTCTCTAAATAAATTTCCATCCATCCAGGGTAACCAACTTGCTTGAGTAGATCCCATCTTTTGTATGCTTAAATAAATTTTTAATAGTTAAGCTTACTGGCTTAACTGTAAGTATGAGTGAATTGACTAGTTTGACATAGCTTTTGCCTTCAAATTTGTAACTAAATATTTCTTTACATACTTTTAGGATCGCTTTAAAACTTATATGAATTTTCTTATCTTGTGAAGCAACATGACCAATAAACGATTGGAAGCAAAAGCTTTGAAGCTTAGAGTAACAGTTCTTTTTGGGCTCTAAAACTTGTTCCAGCATTAATATTTTATATTTTAGTTCTAGGAAATGAGGCGCTGCTTTGCCAGAGGCAATTTGTTTCAAAGATATGACATAAATTGGTAATATTATGAAGATGTAAGTACCCATATGTATGTCCACTATTAGTTCATCGTTAGACTCTATCAACTATTGACCTTCATATATTCCTTCGCTACAATTGAGTCTCTAAGTTGTGTGATGTTCACATCATTTGAATGCGACAGATAAAAGCTTATTTTGTTTACATAATCTATACTAATATTATCAGGATGAAAGATTTGTTTTTTTTTGTATGTGAATTAACTCAAAAAGAACTTAACTGATTTAAAAAATTCTTTCACCGACAGAAAGCTAAGTATATTATAAGCGAAAAGATCCCTACGAAAATTACTATAATGCACCTCAATGTATCGAAAATCTGTAGAATTTTTAAATTTGCTTATATATACGCATACAAATTTTCGTACGTTTTTTCGTTTTTTATGATTTACTGTTTCTTGAATCTTGTACTGTTGTTCTTATTGTTGCATTTATTCATCAAGGACTATTAAAATATATAGACTAGACAAATCGCTTAATTTAAGCGGTGTTTCACTTTATATTTAAATTATTTACTTTAAAACGCAACAACAAATTGTGTATATGTTTCCTCGTGATTACACAGTATTTGTTGTTGGATATGAAATGAAAAAAACCGCTTAAATTGAGCGATTTGTCCACTCTATATGTTTTATACTCATTGTATCCATTGAGAGCGGATCAAGAAAGATAGAGAGTGTTTCGTCAAAGACTATGGAATGAATACACTGGATAAATCGCAACAACAATTTACACAACAAAATTTCGGAATTCCGGGCAACGCCGGATAAAACTGTTAGTAGTAAATAAAGAAAATTTTGTTTTATATGATATGATTAACTACAATATGTTTAAAGCTCAGCAATTGTAGAAAATGGAGTGCAGCACAAATTCTGTGTCTTTGCCAACCAAAAAATGAAATTCTAACAAATTGAGATCTTAAATTCATAATTGATGATGATGCATCCAACCTTAACCTCTACGATTAAGAAAAGAATAGAACAGAACAGAAACAAAAAAGAAAACAACCTTAAGATAAATGCAAGTGGCGCATAACCCAGAAACTACAGAATCGCCACACGTCAACACATAAATTAGAAAAACACTTTAAGAATGAAGTCAAATCATTGGTTAAAAAAACATTAAAGATTTACATAAAGTATTGTACAAACCATTTTTTCGTATTTAGGCACACACACACACATACCATGGACCATGGCTACAAATGAAGCCATCATACTATGTATGCAAATATGTATAATATACTCGTACTTATTGTTGAATGATGATGATTTTTTATGATCCAAACGCATCATAAATAAACTGGAAAAGCCGACAAAAAAGAATCTCACAAAACGGAAAAACAAACAATGAAGATATGAATCGACTGAATCAAAGAAGAATCTGCAGCAAACAAATTCATTCATTTGTCCTTCCTTCTGTAAATGCTCAATATCAAAAAACAAAACAATCATAAGTACATAGTATCTTTCTCTTAAAGTAAAGCAATACTTTGAGTTAACATTAGTAGAACTCATGTTAACATCGGTGGTAGCTTATAGATGCCAACAAATGACGATGGACAGCGATTGCTCTTCAACTTGTTAACACGATTTTTGAGTTGGAAATTAATTACAAGCCTGCAAGTAGCGCATGCGTCACAACAACAACAGCAAAGAAACAACAATAAGATATGGTCACAAATCAAGTTGGCCGCAAGCCTTTGTTGCATATATACGTTTGTTTTATCTTTTGCATCGGTATTCGCGCTGTCTCGCGATCTTTTGTAGGCCCGCACAGGAAGCACTACAACTTGAGCTTCTGTGGCGCCCCCTTAAGTTCTAGGGCGTATCGCTAGCTACTGTTGATGATAATAGTACTAAGTAATACTACTACTATTGTTGTTATTTCAATATTATTGTTTTACTTTGATGCGTTCTTCGAACTTTGTATAAATAGCGTACGCTAGCTTTGCTACTGAATTAGTCGGGTTGTGACTTTTATAAGTAAAACTGTGTGTGATCTGGAATTAATTCGGAATAAATTTTATTTACATTGTCTTTGTGGCAAATAGTTCTCATCACTTATTGTCGCGACGCAAAACGTGATTTATCGAGCGTGAAATTTTTGTATAATTTCATTACGATTTATGACCACGACAGAAGCAGCGGTGCCGGTTTAGTTTGAACCAAACTTTTCAATATGATTTTAGTAAAATTTCGGGTAAATCCAAAAGAATCCTTTTGACTAAAGTTGTGGCTAGCTATCTTATATTGTCTAATATTTGTTAGCTAGTGGATATATCCTTGCTGTGGTTAATGTGTCTCAGTGTGATCAATTGTCAGCCTCAGAATACCCTTTTCAATCAGACACCATTTCAAAGACGTCAACAAGGATTACAAACGCCCCAATTACAACAACAGCTTTTACAACAAAGACGTCAACAAGGACTCTTTCCACAAACGAATGCATTAAATCCAATATCAGCTGTAACGCCACTTAATCCAATCACACCCATAGCCCCAATAGTTGCTGGTGTAAGTTTCACCAATAAATTCCTAATAACATGTCATACTGATCAAAAGACTTTCAGAGTCCTTTACGCTATAATCAGTACAATCAACAGAATTATGTGCCCATTACTGCCTATCAGAATGATTTGAATCTTGATGGCAGCTTTTCCTATGGCTATGCAGCAGCAGATGGAACAACAGCACAGGCACAAGGCTATGTCAAGAATCTTGGTTATGGCGAAGCGGTCGAAGCTCAAGTTATACAGGGATCCTATTCATATACATCACCTGAAGGTACACCTATAACTGTGCGTTATATTGCCGATGAAAATGGTGAGTCCTGCACATTGTTCTAAGCAATTCATAATGTCTTAATCGTTATCCTTGTATAGGTTTTCGTGCCGAAGGCACAAATATACCAGCTTCACCACAATTCTATGGCGGCTCCTTGCAACCATATCAAGCTGCTGCCGGCATATTGAATCCTAATCTAAATCCTTATCAAACCCCATTTCAGCAATTTACTTCACCAACAGGTGCATTTCGTGGTGCCACTGGCACTACTGGACAACAGCAACTGACACCTTTTCAATTGCAACAGCAACAGCAACAACAGCAGCAGCAACGCTTTTTACAACAGCAACAAAATACTGGACAATATCAGCCCGACCAACAATTTAATACACCATTGCATTCAAATACTTTTCCAGGACAATACGCTGGTCAATTTGGTGGATTTGGCAATGCATTAACACAACAAAATCAACAGAATTTGACTCAACAACAACAACAACAGCAGCAGCAGCAGCAACAGCAACAAAACATTCGCCAGCAACAGCAGCAAAATCAACAAGATCAACAAAATGAGCAGCAACAACAGCAACAAGGATTGTCACGTCAAGAACTTAGAGGGCGTCCCAATCAGCTGGTAGAACCTTTTGGCTATAATCAATATCGTCGCTACAAGAAATCAACCAAGAAGTGAAAGAAACAACAAAAGTAAAGTATCTCAAACGCACTTGGAAACTAAAAAGAAGATTGAGACTTTTTTTTTGTATTTTATTTCTTCAAATTTATGTAATTTTCTCAATTTTAAATAAACGCGAAATAGTCGTTTTAGATGTGTTCAAAGGCATGAAATACATGCAACCAAAAAAAAAAAACAAATCAAATTTTCATTTATTTTCTCTTCTTCTTACTAACATACGTTACTATGAACCAATGGTGGACTAAGTTAGACGGGGGTCAAACCGTCATTGGAACAATTTGAAATGAAGACAATTTCTTTTTTTTACGGATTTGTAATTCATTTTCTGTTGGGAGGATTTAGGATTAAGTTAAGAGTATAATGCCTTCTTTTTAAGAATTGGAGTTGCCCCTCTTATGACACAAAAGTATCTCTTTTAAAGTATCTTTTTTTATTTTTATTACAAAAGAAAATATTTAATTTACTTGAATTTATTTTTTTTTTTTCAAGGATATTACTTTTTTTATTTTGAATTAAATATAAACATTTTGAGAGTTGAACCATTCAGATCACTAGCCGTTGAAATATTCTCATTTTCATAAACTTAAATACTGTCCAGTGTCATTTTTTATGAGAAGACGAAGCGGTGTTTCTATTTAGGGAGTTATGTGAAAAGAAATTCTTATTTTTAAATAAATAATTGCGTTAGGCCTTGATAGAGAAACACTTAAGAGCTACGAGTAATTGTGGCAGAAAGCGTTGTAGTGTGTTTGTGTTCATCAACGCAATTGTTTCCATGCTGAGCTGTTTAATAACTGTAGCCGGTTTGTGGATCAAATTCGCCATTCCCACGACGACCTCCTGATGGGGGTGGAATGTATTGTGACCCGGGTCCGCCAGGACTGCCAGCTGTTTTTGAAATAATGGAAAGAAAAATAAAATCAATATAAACGATTTTCAAATTATGGTAAATATCTCACCGGCTCCTGGACCACCACCACGTCCACCTGGTCCACCAGCGCCACCAAATCCACCTGCTCCACCAGCGCCACCAAATCCACCGCCACTTCCTCTTCCACCACTTCCTCCGAATCCACCACTTCCTGGTCCACCAGGACTACCAGGGCCACCTGGTCCTCCGGGGCTACCAGCACCTCCAGGTCCGCCGAATCCTCCTGCACCAGCACCACCTCCTCGGCCACCTGCTCCTCCAAAACCACCACTTCCTGGTCCACCGGGACTACCAGCACCTCCATACCCACCTGCTCCACCTCCACCGAAACCTCCTGCTCCAGCACCACCTCCTCTCCCACCTGCTCCTCCAAATCCACCAGCACCACCAGCCCCTGCACCTCCTCCAGCTCCTCCTCCAGCACCACCGCCATAACCACCGGCACCTCCTCTACCGCTACCTCCACCAAATCCTCCGGTTCCAGGTCCTCCGGGGCCACCTCCAGCCCCTGCACCTCCTCCAGCTCCTCCTCCAGAACCACCACCTCGTCCGCCACTTCCACCATATCCTCCAGATCCAGGGCCTCCAGGCGCACCACCTGTTCCTGCACCGCCACCAGAAAATCCGCCTGCTCCAATACCACCTCCTCGTCCACCACCACCTCCAAAGCCACCAGCACCACCTCCAGCTCCGGCCCCACCACCGGCTCCATAACCACCTGAGCTTCCAATTCCTCCGCCTCCTCCACGTCCACCACTTCCACCCGGTCCGGCTGCACCACCTCCATCTCGACCACCACTTCCACCAAATCCACCAGATCCTCCAGAACCACCACCAGCTCCTGCCCCACCACCGGTTCCTGCTCCGCCGCCATATCCACCAGCGCCTCCTGCACCACCAAAACCACCACCTGTACCACCTCCACCTCGTCCACCGCCAGCTCCTGCACCTCCGGTTCCTCCACCACCACCATATCCACCTGTGCCACCATAGCCACCTGCGCCACCTCCTACGCCACCTCCTGCACCGCCCCCTCGACCACCACCATATCCACCAGGTCCTGTGCCTCCGGTGCCTCCAGTGCCGCCGCTGAAGCCTTTAATAAAACAGTTTATTACAATGAAGACATACATATATAGATTACTTTTGTTTCATCTTACCACCGCCAGGAAGTGGTGAAATGCCTTGAGCCGCCAAAGCTTTAGCAATTGCTTCTGGAATTGGTGGTGGAGTTGGCAGCGAATCACCCGATGGTTGAAAACCATTCTCATCGGCAGTGTAAGTGATTTCAATTAATTCTCCCTCTGGATTTGTATAGGAATATGAGCCCATCACAGAAGGTATTTCATTGTCAGAACCCTTGCCCTTTATTGTGCCTTCTTCTTGTGCCTTAATACCATTTCCAGTCTCATAGCTAAAGCGATAATTGCCATCACCATCGTTTTCATTGACAAATGACAATATTGGTATTTGTGGACCTGATGGTTGTGCTGGTCCCGACGGCGGACGTCCACTCGGACTACCGCTAGGTGCAAAACCACCACTTGGTGGTCCCAATGGTCGACCTGGTCCACCAGCTCCTGAAAAGCCACCTAAGCCATTATTACCACCGCCACCACCACCGCCGCCAACACCACCGCCACCACCAAATCCACCGCCACCACCAAATCCTCCGCCGCCACCACCACCTGGCCCTTGTAGGCCGGGACCACCGCCCGCACTTGCTGCATTCGCCGGTGGTGGCAAATATTTATTGTCTAAGCGCGCTGCATGACTTTTCCCAATTATAGTTGCCGATCCCAACAACGCCACAAATAGCGACTGAAAAGAAAGAAAAAAACCAGTTCATTGATGCCCTTACTCAATTACAATCGAGATGCACGTTTGTGCCTGCGGCTTTGGTAACTAATTTCGCTGTGACTTTGGTTTAGTTTACAAGTTTCATAATAAAAATTTATTGCTCTTAAATGCCACATGAACAAAGAAAAGTGTAACTATAGAAGTTTTTGTAAAAATATGTTCTTGGTATCAAAAAAAGAGAATCTTCACATGCATTTAGTAAGTAGGATATGGTATATAGTATGCTTATCGTACATTAAATTACAATCTAGACAAACTGCAGTGTGTCAGCCAAGTTCGGAATATTAAAGCGGGACGCACTGGGAATGTGTACCATACACTATTTTAATCAAACTCCCTCTACCTATTTTCGACCCCTTCATAAATGGAAAACTGTTAGACCACATAATATTTCACATGTGCTCTAAGACTACTTATAAGTACTCGTAGCATTGGATTTTATGAATAAACCTATTATAGTTCATGAGTTTTATAAGTCAACTAGCATTCCCGGCGTGCCATGCTACGCCCCCGTTTTAATGCTTGTTAGTGCGTGATTGTAGTCATTTTTTTTTAATAATTCACGGGAATAAACATATTTTAATATTCCATTCACTATATAACCTGAACAAAGTTTCGTGAGCGATTTGTGCAGTTACTCAGTTTCCCCCTATGCGTTATATGAAAACTTGTATCCATCAATATGCTCTACGTTTATTTTTTTGCCTAGTTTTGGATGTTTTTCGGCCAATTGATGTTTTTTTTTGGTGTCATTTTTATACATTTCACGGGAGTGAATAGTATTATAAGTTTGTCATGCAGTTTTTAACACACAGAAGGAGACATCGCAGACCATATAAAGTATATATATATATTTGTGATCAGCTCGATGAGACGTGTTGATTTAGCAAACTAGTTCCTCAGTTTTTGAGCTAGAGAGCTTGACTTATGACTTATCAAACTGAAATTTGTAAAACCATGTAAATTGCATGGTGGAGGGGTACCTCCCATACAAACCCAAATTAAATGACAAACTTATAATGAATAAAAGTACAATAAAAGTGCCACTCAAACTGTGTTCTTTATTGATACTCAAACTGTAACAGAGAGAATATAGTGATGCTAAGAAAGGAAGGTTAGATGGAACCCGGAGGAGCGTGAAGAGTATTACATCTTTGGCATAGCCAATGATAGCCTTCTTTCTGGTTCTATTTAATATTTTGAAAAATTAGACGAATCAATTGATAAAGGCGACTTGATTGATTTTGAAATCATGATATATTTGACAAAGGTGACTTGATTGATTTTAAAATATGTCTCTAAGGTTTGTATGTAATCCACCAATTTCTCGACAACAGCACCAAACTTTACTGAAACACTGAAAGACTATGCTAGAGATGCCCTTAAAATTTCATCAAAATCGGTTTAGTAGTTTCGGAGTCCATAAGCGACTTACATACATTCAATTTTATATATACATATATAGTAGAAGAAGATAAATCTATATAATTAAACGTCAAACAATGAATTTGTGAGTCCGTTCCTGTTTAAACCAATGAACCTATTTTGAAAAAAAAAAAAAAATACGAATTGAAAGATAAATTTTTATCAAAATACATAGGTCCAGATGTTTAGGCATCAAAAAGTGTTAACAGCTGTTGATGTGTGCGTGTGTGCGCGCAGTAGAACGGGAGAATAGATAGGTTTGTGTGTTTGTGTGCCTCTTCCTTCTGTTCTATTGCCGTTGATGTTGTGAATGCAGTAGAATGGGAGAATAGAGAGGTTTGTATGCCCCTCTCATCTGTTCTATTGCTATTCGTTTCATGGTTGTGTGAAGCCGTGTTATAGAGTTTTCGCAAAGAACACTGTTTATGGAGAAGTTATTGTATTAGCTCTTTAAACTATAAATGCTTTTTAGAATGCGGTCGATTGTGTCGGCTGGGTCTCCTCCAGTTGTATTTAATGTGACGATATTGTATATAATGCTAGTTGTTTTACCTAGGAACAATTTGATTGGATTACTAAGTGTTAGTAGTCAATAAGTTACGTTTGACCTGATGATATGTAATAATACCTTTAAATTTATCTTTCCGGTCTATTTTATAATAGGAACAATTTAGTTGGATACAAAACTTCTTTTAAATCTGTTAAAGAATATTGAAGATGCCTAAGCTTTGATTTAAGGAACTTGAGTAGAAGTGGAACCGGTTCAGATCTCAACTCTGTTATCGATTTTATGTTGGGATATACTTATGTGCACATATATCTCTGTATCTCATTTTGATTTACTAATTGACTGTCAATTTAGTGCACCTAAGACCCATTGAGGTGTGGCAAATATATGTTACAGTAAGCAAGATCTTCTATAACACAATTGTTAAAGTTTAAATTAAAAGTGAAGGGTCTTCTTAAACAACGGTACAAGTACTCAAGTACTCAAACAATGTCAAACATATAGCAATTATTTTTTACAATATTTACTTTGATCGAAGACACACAGTGGAAGACAAGTTCAACATGAAGTCAAATGTCGAAGACGTTCGTTCATTAGAATATGACGTATGCCATATGTAAGTGCATATTGTATATTTGAAGTATGAAATCACGTTTCCACATTGCTCGTCGTCAGCATCTTTGTTATCTTTGTTACTGTAATACTATTTTATTACCATTTAAATGCACTTACTATTTTCATTTGCATAGTAATAATAATAATAATAAAAATCAACTATTATACTATAAAGTTAGTGATGATGGCAGTAGCTTCATTGTTATGCAAAACCAAAAAGAATCTGCAAAGTTGCAATCCTATGCAACATTAGCAACGTGTTGCCAATTGTTTGCTACCTATGATATTTTGAGCACAACTTGATTTTCTTAGCGGCTTCTTGTTGCACGGCACGTTCAAATCATCTTCATTTTTGACTTTATATCGTTATTGTGTCGTGTGAACATGGCATGATAGTAGTAGTAGATTTGTGATTATCACAAGTACTGTAAGTACGAAATTATGTTTATTTTTGAGTTTCAAGTTTCGTATTGAAAATTATCGTTGCTATGTTTTGTTTTTGTTATTTGTTGTTAATAGAAATAATCGCAGTGATTATGTCGTTCGCAGAAGGTTAAATTGTGGCGGCTTAACAAACGCTTAGTGTCAAGTTTAAGTTTACATTTTCCGCTTTGTTCTGTGGTAACTCTATAGTAGCTCTTTGTTGCTTGATTATATGATAATAAATATATACATACTAACAATTTAACATGTATAGACAAAAGTGTTCTTGGCCATTTAGAAACGTGAGCAATACTTTATACTGTAGTTAGTAGGTAAGCAAAAACAAAAGAAGTGTTTTACAAACATTAATCACACATTGTCTAATGATGAACTACACCACGTATGAGTTATCCTATTTATACCATATAGTATACTCGTATATTATATATTTTACCTTCCAATGTTGCGCGTAGATTTTCAATTAATTTTATTTTTTTTCTATTATTTTTTGCATAAACTAAATGCTGACATTTAAAATGAATAACATTAGATTTTTTCCTACAGTATATACATTTCGTACAATAGAAGTTGCAAATGTTTTTACATGTGTTGCTTGGAGTATCTGTGTATGATGTTGTTTTGCTTCTCTCTACGGGTATCAAAGTACTCGTACTTAGCATTACTAGTGTCGTCTCGAAAAGGCGGTCAACGCCTGCGCCCAAAGGCTGCCACAGCAATGAACAGCAACAACTGGAGTTCAAAGCTCCACAGAGATGCCTCAACACAACTCTTAAATCGTGACCATATTTCGTTGTTCGACAATGGTTAAATGAAGCTACTGCATTATTGTGCCTTACTGCATTTTCGTCGTCCGCTCTCTTTTTGCTATTTCTTTTGTTTTTTTTTTTCATTTCAAAACTTTTTGCCCCCCATATTTTTGTATGTTATTTAATCAGTTGGTATTTACTTCTTCTTTTCAAATCAAACTGAAGTTACAATTCTAAAATAGATTGAATATCCAACACCAACGAGTAAAAAAAAAAAAATAATTGACGTAATTTAAAATGAGTGCAATATTAGGTCAACTTTGATTACAAAAAATCCAACTTATATTTTTTTTTTTTGGTTTTATACAGCCATCATGAAAGAAAAGAAACATTGTTGCTAGATTGTTGAAGGCGTCTTCAGAAATGTTCAGAAACATTTCTTGTGCAACATCGCGTGCTTTTCAAAAGCAAAGATTCATCAATGAATGTTAATTTTTTTTTCATTGTTTTTATGTTTTGTTATTCTGTCATTTTAATTTATGCATTGCCAAATGATTTTGACTTTTAGTGTTGTTTTTATGGTTATATTAAAGTTTTTTTCTTCAAATTTTATTTTCTGTTTTTTTTTTGTTTCTATTTTTGTTTGCAAACGCAATTCATGAATGAAGATGTTGCAGCAGATAACGTAAACATGTTGCGGCAACTTGTTTGGTTGGTTTTTTAATTGAGTTTTTTTTTCATTAGGTTCAATTTAGAATTTTTACTACTTAGTAGTAGTTTTCTTTTGACTTACATAATTTATAATATTGATGATGATTTTATGATCTATTTTGGGAAAGTTGGCAATTATTTGGTTTTATACAACATTTTATATATCTCAAAATAGATGATTAAGAGCTTTAAAACTCATCCCGGATATTCTACTTTCTAGTTCAGAAATTTATTAGATCATACTGTCTTTCAAAATCTTACAAATCCATAGCTGTGTGTGTATTTCATTTAGTTGAAGCTGGAGAAATAAGGTGATTCACTAAAGGATATTGTAAACTATTCCTTTCAACAAAAAATCAGACATCCTTATTGTATTCAAACACTTAAGAACTCACCACTTTCCAAGGAAGCGCCATTAAATCAATTTATTTATTAATTTATTATTTTTTTAAAATATTATCAAAAAAATTATAAGTTTTCCTTATGTTAAATCAATAAGGACACTTTTATACTTTGTTATGTATTTGAGACAAATGTATAGATTTTTCTAATAATACTCAAGTTTATTTTTTTTGCTTTTCTTCTTCAATGTATTTCACATAAATTGCACATATCACATCACATTGCACGATATAATATTTAGTACTTTGATGTAATCCTTTACTGGTGATGATGATGCTGTTGCAACATGCTGGTTATGCAACATGAATATCTCGATTCGTCTATGACTATTGTCGGAACTAATGTGCCATTCGTTAGAGAAGTTCTTCGACTTTTATACGATTTTTCATCGTTAAATATTTGGCGCCAAATGAAATGGAATGGAAATGCTGCTGCAATGAGCGACAACAACAGCAGCCGGATCAGAGTCTGAGTCAAATAGAGCTAAAAGATGCCAGTCAACCAAACAAACGAAAGGAACTTACCTTAACTCAGTGCTCTGAGATTTTTTTTTATATTGTATTGAAGTATTTTCTATTTCAAACTTTATGGCATTTAATGAAATTGTATTGGTTTCTACTATTTAAGATGCTGTGAGTAGTAGTTGTGATGATATTGTAGATGTTTTAGTATCTCAACGAGTCATTGCGAATTTCCAATTGCATGCAAAAAGGGTGGTTGATTGCTCTACAGCAGCAGCAGCAGCATCATCATCATGAGTAACTACAACAATGGCCACCTTCTAAGACAGGTTTATTTACTCAGCACGTTTTGAGTAACTTGTTAACTGAGAGCATTAGTATCTCAGTATTACACTCTTATTGCTATTGCTATTATTATGGGTATATATATTGTTATTGTTGCTGTTGCCTTTGTGATTCTTGTAGTGCTCATAAATTTAACAACAATCGATCGCTTCATCGCCCAAATGTATCGTCTTCTTTTAATATGCAGTAATAGACTGCCATCATCATAGCGAATTGCTGTCATAGTGAGTTATTCTTTGATGTTATATCTTCTATGATTTACCTACTAAACTAACTAACTAACTAACTGCAATAACTAAGATGTTGCTATTTTCTAATTATTGCTGTTGGATTGCACATTTCAACTGAAACATAAAATAATTTTTATGTGAATATACATAATACAATTTTTTGGCAAGAATCGTCTGAGGACATGAAATGACATTTTTATGATGGCAAATTAATTACAAGCTTCAACACATTTCGTTTTTGAGTTTTTTTTTTTAACTATGAGAGCATCTCATTCTTAAGACAAATTCCTCTTTAATAACATTATTAACCAAAAACAAAAAAAAAAAAAAATAATAACTCCACCCAACATCCATTTGACCGTTAATAATTGTGACCTTTCGACTGATAGTTCATAGAGACAAAATAAAAAAGATATGATTGCAAAAAAAAAAAGAAAAAAAAAAAAATAATAACTATCACTTAGTATCGATTTTGCCATTGGTGGAACTTGAAAGATTGATATAACATTTTTTTATTGGAAATAAATTATTTTATGTGAAAATTTTATAGAAAAAATAATTGTATATTTATTCCTTTGAAAAATATTTGATTTATATTCTTCAGAATGTTATCGTTTGAAAAATAAAAAAAAATATTTAATATTTTTATGTGATTTGCATTGTGAAGATATTAATTTTTGTTTTTTTTTTTTTGGGAAAATATTGTAGTTGAAGCATGTTTTATTGATTTTTACTTTCAAAACCAAAAGACAAAAAATAATAAAAAATATTTTTTTGTTTCAAAATTTGTTGAGCTGCTTTCAAATTGAACTCAAACACTTACAAACACAATGAAAATGAGCATTGACATTTGAAAAATGACGTTCGAAAATACCAAATGAGCAATTTGGAGAGGCCGCTAAAGTATTGTACCAAAAACAATAGCAACAATGATAAAAATAGTAAAAAGAATGAAAAAAAAAAGTTGAGGCCACTTTTGGTTTGCAAAATTGACAACTTTAAAAAGCAAACGTGTCGTCGTCAATTTTTTGACAAACTTAGAACTCATTCACGCAAAATTAATTGTGTTGTTGTTGAAATGAATTTTGTTGCAGCAGCAGCAACAGAAAACAAGAGTTTTAAAGTCATGTCAAATTTAATTGTTAAACATAAATGAACTCAACTCAAAATGAACACAGCTGTGCAATCAAAGACGAAAGTTTTAAGTCAAGTTGAAGTCTTGGTTCCAGTTCTTATTGTTGTCAATTATTTTATATTGTTGAATGAACATCATAGAAATTATAATAACAATACAAAATGGTAATTTCCACAAAATACAAAATGAACAATAAGTAAACAATTCTTGACAGGTGAACTCATTCGTCGCATAAATCATACGCCATGATGTATGTTATACTAAATTCAAGTTCACAAATGCATGAATTATGTATATAAAACTATATTTAATTACATTAAATATTGATAGAAAACACCCACCAAACATACAATTTTAATCAATTTTTTTTTTTAATCAAATCGAACAAATAAAGAAGTGTGAATCATTTGATATATCTTCATCACGAAAGCCCCCTACACAATTCGTGAAACAATCAGTAAAGTTATATGTATGAATTGAGTTAACTTTTCTCTTTACTATTGACGTTTGGGTTTTTTGCATTATTTTATTTTTTCTTATTATTATCTTTTTGTTCAATTATCAGACAAATAAGTTTTTGTTGCCAATAGCTATTTATTTTTTGTCGATTAAGCTGTGGCATCACACGAACAGGAACTACATGTTGCATTATTTAAGTATACAGAATTTGTCTTTAAACAAAATATAATGTATGTATATAATTATTATTATTATTAATATACACATAATCTTATAGCGGAAATGGTTAATTTTCTATTGTAATTATAAAACTATTTATGATTTTATTATTATTTAATAATAATAAATACGGGATATCTAAGAATACATTCTTATAAATTTAATATAAGAAAATTATATATTGTAGTTAAACAGAGTTCTAGGTAATTGAATAAATTTATTACTAATTTCATTTCATTTCCTTCAATTTCAACTATTTTCATTTGAATAAAAAAAAACCTGCAATACAAATTTTAGCTCTTTCATCATCATCATCATAGGTAGTGTATTTGCATCAGACAATTGCTTAAAGCGCGTTTCTTTACGCTCCATTTTGCACAGATTTCTGGTGTTGATTATGTTGCACACTAAATATTGTAGGTTTCCATAAAAACTCATTCAATCGCATGGAAAGTCATCAATTGGTTTATTTTTTCGCCGCTTCCCACAAAGGTGCAATCTTAATATTATCACTTAAGTCTGTTTTTAATACATAAAGGGTCAAATTAAGTAATGTATGTTTGTGGAGGACCCTAGGCCCCTCTCTTCTTAGAAGGTGGTGGCATTGTTAACAAAGTGACGAACTCTAGAAGATATGTGGCAATAAGTCAAAGTAACTTAAGTCGAAAATTGAGTTGGAACCGTAATTCAACTAAAGAATTTTGGAAAAATACTGCTTAGAAACATAGTTATGTCATTTTACTCTAGTGTTTTAAAAATTAAGAACATTGAAATAACACCAAACAGGAATTATTTTACACAAAATCTACTTTTACCTATTGCCACAGATATACCATAAATTATACTTGGATTGCTTTTTTCAATATTATAAAAATATTTACTGATTTATTTGCAGTTACAACTACAGGTAGATCAAAGTTGAGAACGTAGTAGGGATAGAAAAGTTCAAAAGATTTAAAAGCTCTGGAGAGTTAATGTTTCCGATTAAGAGCTTATGATAAAAGGAAATCCCTATAGCAATTCTACGATGCGCCAAAGACGGAAGACTGATAAGTGGGAGTCTATCAGGGTAAGATGGCAACCGGGAATTAGGATTCCAGTTGAGGCAACGAAGAGCAAACAGAAGGAATTGTTTCTGAACACACTCGATTCGATCTTGATACTTTAAATATTGCGGTGACCAAATGCAAGAGCAATACTCGAGAATTGGACGCACAAGAGACACAAAAAGAATCTTAGTGGTACAAGGGTCATTAAATTCAATAGACCAGTGTTTGATGAAACCAAAAACACCCTTCGCTTTGTTTACAACAGAAGAGACGTGCTGGTTAAAACACAGCTTAGGAGCAAACAGGACACCGAGGTCATTAAACGTAGAGACTCGCTCAAGTAAGAGGACATTGTCAATCTTGTAAGTAAACAAATGAGGCTTACACCGATGATATGTCATAAGCTTACATTTAGAAATATTTAGATCTAAATAATTTGTTGTTGGTTGCGGTCGCCTTGGGTCTATTTAGTTTACTGTATTTGGCCTTGAACTCATAGAGTAAATTTTACATTCCATCATTGATCATTGAGTGATATTCAATCACTTTTATAAGATCAATTCCAGCAATAAGTCTATAAAAATTGATACAAAATTGATCACTTTTGTATTGTTTTTGTTTTATATAAATATTTTTTTCATTTAATAAATTATATTTATGGCTATTATTTTGGACAGAAACATTTAGATTTTTTGTTTTTGATTTTTATTTTGTTGTAGTTAAGGAAGAATAGTTTATTCGCCAGTCATCATTTCCATGAATTCTAAAAAAGAAGAATTAAAGAAATACATAGATTAGTGAACATGATCTCGTTTCCAAATCTTAAAATAGAATTCTTAAAGAAACAACATAAATTTCACATGCTGTGTCAAGTCTTTTGTGTATTCTGTGTAGTAAGTACTATGCAGTGGTTTCTACTAGTTTTACCCTTAATATCAAGTACAAAAATAGAACATATATTGTTTAGTATTTTGGATATTTTGAAGAATAAAAAAAGTTATACAATAAAGAAAAACAATTTTTGTTTGTTTGTGCTTTTGTGATTTCGAAATATGTACGAGTATATCTTCAAGGAAAATTATAAATTGCGTAGCTCTATATCTTTTTTAACTAAAATATTTTTTTGTACTGTCTTCTCATTTGTCACATTAGCAAATTTTGCCATTGGCTAAGTGCCAGAGAAATGAAAACAATCTACAAAACATTTTGACACTTTCAATTTAATACATAGATAATTAAATAATGTCGACTTACCATCGAAATCAACAGTACCGGAACCATCGGAATCGATTTCCTCAATCATGATGTCCAATTCTTCATTGGTCAATTGATCGTCCAACTCGCGTAAGATTTCACGCAGGCAAGAGGTTGGAATGTAACCGTTGCCTTGTTTGTCGTACAACCTGAAGGCTTCACGCAATTCCTTTTGCATGGCTTCATCATCTTCCTCAACAATGAATTTAGCGGCAAGCTGCACAAATTCTTCGAATTCCAAGCGGCCAGATTCTATGATTATAAGATAAATTAATATATTTTGTAAATTTTAATGTTATCAATTACTACTTACTGTCCTCATCGACTTCATCGATAAGTTCCTCCAAGATCTTCTTGTCGAAGACCTGACCCATCAAACGCAGAATATCAGCAACCATTTCGGTGGGGATGCTGCCAGTCTTCTGGTGATCGAAGCTGTTAAAGGCTTTCTGTAGGACAGCGATTTGCTCAGGAGTAAGATCATCATCCTGTAATTACAATAGTTTTTATTTTATTATTTGGAATATTCCATTGAATTTTTTTCTTTTACGTACAATGCTGGGATCCATTTTTGCTGTTATTTGTTATCCAAAATTTACTATTCCTGTCGAAGATCACCGCTAATTGCTACTTCAGCGTTCGCCGTTCAACTAAACACTCCTGTCCAATATTATTTCGTTCTATCTGATTGAATTTTCATGGCATCGCACACAGGGGCGCCCACAATCACACACAAATACATTAGACCTATGTACGTACATACGCACACATATCATTTTCAAACATAAAGTGCTTACATATCGAGAAAAACATTCCAATAGTAACAACTTAATTTATTGTTTTCAAAAGAATTTTAGAGAAACAATGAAAACAGAAAAAAAATATAGTAGAAG
Source organism: Amiota communis (assembly GCA_037043315.1). Classification (NCBI taxonomy): domain Eukaryota; kingdom Metazoa; phylum Arthropoda; class Insecta; order Diptera; family Drosophilidae; genus Amiota; species Amiota communis. The sequence continues at coordinate 3,178,227 of JBAMAV010001387.1, read as the reverse complement.
AAAATCCCAGTGCGGCAAGGAGAACGAACAAGTCAATAGAAGAAAATGAAAATGTAGTATATGAAACATAATTTTTTGAAAAGCACTGTAAAATCATTGTGCTTAGCCGTGTTTACTTAATTCTTTTTTGTACTATTATTTATTCCAATGAGATTTTGTAGTGGTTTGCTAAGCTTATCGTGGAGAAATTATCTATTTTTATAACACACTGAAAGAAATGTGTTTGTCATAGCATAATGTGTGTGTGATGAATATATTAAATATTTATACTAAAGAGAAGAATCAATTCAAAATTATAACTTTAAAATTTATTTCATTTACAGTGATGGATTGCAATGCTAAAAGAAGCTATGCATCTCAATCTATCTCTTAAATCAGTGACAGTCTCTTCACGTTTCTTAAAGTAGAATCACTTAATTTGATATCCTTATTCCACCATTATATGTTTAAAACCTTCAAAAATTCAATAGAATTCGCAATTTTTATAAGGCAATTGCCTAGACCACACTAATTTCATCGATATTTATTTAAACTTATTAATTCTCACAGTGTTTCTTGTTTAATTTATTCACAAATTTCTAAATAATCATACAAAACAATAGAAAATTTAACATTTATTCGACTGTATAAAAGAATTTATACACTACACTAAAATTTATTATTATAAGTACAAGATAAATTTTCATTTAATTTTATTGTACTTAACAATATGTGAACTCAAAATAAAGGAAATTTGTTCTAAGAACATTTCTTAAAAAAGGGATTATTCACAAGATATTTGGCACATACATATACTTCATTTGTACCTATACTATATAGGAGATAAAGTTAAGTCTAATCAATGTATTGATCATTCATATAATCAACTGCTGTGACAATTAAAATTATTTCAACTTTTTGAAAATGTTTTAAAAAATATTATAAATCATCAATCTTCTTCTATTCTATGACAAAACTTAATGACAACAATTATAAAATAATGTATTTGTAATGTATAATATACCACTGTATATATTGTACTTAAATAAATTTCTGAAGGATTTACATTGAATACTCAAAACTAACAAAGTATCTTTAATGCTTAAAAAAAAAGTGAAAAAAAAAACAACTAAAAATGAAAATGAATAAAAAATGTAATTTCTAATTAATTAAATTCTTATTAATGATTTTGTCTTTCAACGCCAATGCAATTTAGAGAGAGCGAAATGAAAATTATGACAAAGTTTATGCACCTTACATAAATAAATCGAGGAAAATTATTGTCATTTTCAAACAAATTACGTATAAATTTTGGTTAATCTCTTTCTAACATATGGTATTCTATATTAGAATGAATGAATTTTATAACCGTTTAGTTTTTATGGTTTTTATTAATTTATATCAGCTATAAATATATCACGTTGCTTATGGATACATGTGAATTATTCATACATATACAAAAATATGTGTAGATATTGTATTTATTTTTATGTTTGCATAAGTTGTTTGAATCTGAATTGAAAGGCTTTTGTTAATTGGTCATTTGGATTTTCGTTTTTGTTTTTTATATCCATTTTATGTGGTGAATTTTGATACATGATGTTATTATTATAAATATTTCTACAAGTGGCGTCATTCTACTATAACAAATTAAGCATTTTGTTCTTCACTGAATGAACAACGTTTCCTGATATTCCCACAAGCAAAAAAAAGTAATAAATGAATAAATACAGAAGAATGTATGATAAAGTGTGGAAGGAAACTGCCATCATATAAATAATATCTATGAATATAATATTGATAATAATGAAAATTCTTTTGCACTCATATAGTCACTTGAAGTTTAATGCGCTCGATTAATTTTGAATTTTTTGTTTTGTTTCAATTTTTGACAGCACGTGCATCATGGTCAAATTGTTACCAGCTGCACCATTGATCGTGAAAATTCAAAGTTTCCATTTTGCTACTGATGCTATAAATGTGCATCTATGCGTCATTATATTTATCTATATATCCATGTCTGTCCAAGTGAATGAGTGTTTGTTTGTGAGAAATTTAAAATATTTGATTGCAGTCATTTGCACTTCTGTTTATAGTTTTCGTTAGCTGCCATTTTATCTAAACACATTGTCACACACATCATTGACTGGCAGCAGCTATTATAAACATATTGAATGGTATAATTGTATCTGTATCTGACACTTGATGTTCAAGCACGCGTGAAATTGCGCTTGTCTTTTTGTTGAAAGCACAAAATGTATATGAAATTTTTAGAAAATTTTCAAAAAATCGACACTTTTTGGCAGATGTCTTCACTTTGCATAATTCGGAAAATAAAAGATCAAAAATTCTCAATAAAAATTAGCCTCATAGGGATTATGCTCAAGTTGTTCTAGTACTTCTTACTATTTACTTTTGTTTGATCTTTTTTTTTTAAGTTTATTTATTTATTGAAAACACTTTTTGTCGGACGTTGATTGAATCTTTTTACCACAGTTATGACTCAAAGAAGAAAATATTTAAACAAGAAAATATTAATAACTTTTATATTAATATTATTTCCATTTATTTTTTCTGAAGTGATTTACTACAATTGATTTTAATGTGATAATAAATAACAAAATATAAATGGCAAACAATAAAAAAATCTTTTAATCATGACAAAATCATAAAAAAAATAATGTAAATAGTATAAGAAATCATGGTAAATATAAAGAAAAAGATCTCACATTTAATCATAATCATATTGCATAGTAAGTTTACTTAAGTCGATCTAATCCACTAATTCTCTCAGAGTGATTTCATTCGTGGTAATAAAATATTATTGTTAGTTTTTCTTACCATTATTTTACCAACATCTTTTTGTGTTGATGATTTAAGTAGCTCAAATGAGATTTTAAAACATGAAAAACCAAGCGTGTGAAATGATTGTTTTCTTTTATTTTATTTGTCATGTTTCGGAACTAAAGTTAATTTTTTTTTTTTTTTTTTTTTGTTTAAATTAAAACAAATGAATTAATTTAATGTAGATGTAATTAAAAATTAATGTTAGGTTCGACTAAGAAACAATAGCTGAATGGGAAATCACATCAATATTAGACGGAATCAAAAAATAAGTATCTATGGTTTAGTAAAAGAACTTAAGCGATAATTTGTCTAACTCGGGAGGTTATTCGGATAGTCACAGGCTTTTTAACAGTCGAGTTATGAAGTAGACTTAGACCCCTAGACAAGCACTAGAAGCTAGAACCAAGAGAAAGATAATGCACAATTATCTCCAAAGAAAGTCTTCAAATTTTTAATGAATACCAGACTCTTAGAACAGTTATAATTAAAGATTACAATACATAAGACCCAATTGTGGCCGCAGTAGGGATGAGGTAGCTAGCTTGTTATTATTTTTCTTATATACTAAAATGAGCTATAAATGAATATCATCAAACTTAAATGACATTTTATTTATATCTGTACATAAGTTTAGTATTTTTAAAAATATTTTTATAGCTGCATCAAAATGCTTGTTTTTGAAAGTCTTTAGGATCATCTGATTTTTGATCTGATCATTGTGACTGACATTAATTTTAATGATATCATTTTTCATAATCTTGTGATTATAATAATTTTAAATAAAGACAAAGAATGTGTCATCAGATAATCTGAAAGAAGACAAGCGCATTCATTGTTGCTGTTACTGTTGTAGTATACTTAAATGTTAATTTTTTTTTATAGATTTTGATAGTAAATATTTACCATATGTCAACAACAATTATGTCAAATTTGTTGCACTTGCAAAGTGAATGTAAATTTATTGCTACAGTTTGCAATTTGTAAGATGCTCATGCTGATGTAGATAATTATCATAATGATGATGGTGATGATGGTGATGATGATGATGACAGTGTTGATCATATTGATGAGCGCACGCTTCATCTCGTTCAAATCACTTGAGAGTGAAATAATTCAACCGAAATCCAAATAATCAAGGTTAACTGTGCTCTCTGAACTGTCGTTTACAATAGTTTGTCGTTGTCTATCATAGTATGTATGTATTTGTTTTCATCTTCTTGTTGATTGGCGGTATAAGTGATGACTGGCTGACAGACTAACTGACTGACATTAGTAACAAGCCTCTGCCTGCCTACCTGCCTAGCAGGCTGTTTGGTTGTCAGATAGCATTTATTCGCTTACATCGCTTCAACTGATGAAACACTTACACACTTGTATGTATTTGTTTCTGTGTTGTGACTGGTTTGGTTTGGAGTGTTAAGATGTTGATGTTGATGTGCTTCAGCTGTTGGCTCCTCTGCCATTTTAACACTTAGTTAGGCAGACAAGTAGTGGGATTGGGATTAGGTTTTCTTTTGAGTGACACAGTGCACGCGTTTGTATCTTTAGTGTGGTTGCATGTTGAAGGTAAATGTCACCATTTTATTAAGTGTTAAATAACATTGAAAGCAGTTTTTTGTCTCTTGTGTTTTTATTTGTAATACAATATTTTGCATTTAAATTGTAACATAAACAAAACTTATAGATAACCTGATTTATTAAGACTTTTATGATTTTTACTTTGGTGTTAGTTTCTATTAATTTTACATCTACATATTTGTTTTTTGTACATAGAATTCTTTTATATTTGATGCATTTTTAAACCAAATTCATTTCAAGCATCACCATCAATATGTGGGTTAAAGTCTACTAACCATCCTAAAAGTATGCTCCACAGAATTATTTATTATTTATTTTAGATTAAGCTTTTGAAGCATCAGTTCTATATAATAGTTGTCTAAGCTTTCGGTACACTGAAAACTAATTTAAATTGTACAATATTATCGTATATGAAAATCTCTATTGTATTATCATATAATAAGCAAATTCTCACTAATATCTGAAATATTTTATTCCTCTTTTGTGGCGATTAAACGGAATGTGTTTTTTCTAACTATCCATTATACAATATAATATAATGGAGGTTAAGGAATGATAAGTATATCAATTTAATTGTTTTTTTCATATGTTTTATTTTTGGCAGCTGACGCGTGATTCATGATGTGTGTTAAAGTCAAACATGCTCAATTAGCATTGCCATTTCATCATGGAAAGACTTACACCCGAACAACGCTTACAAATTATTGAATTGTAGTATCAAAATACAAAGTTAATAAACAATACTTCTGAATTTGATCCGATGAGCAGCCTCAGACTATGGGAGAGTTGCCAATGCACCCAAAAAAATGCATAGTTTGGTGCGGTTTATGATCTGGTGGAATCATTGGACTGTACTATAAACTGGCGTCCGCTATCGTTCAATGATTTCAAACTTTTTTTTTGCAAAAAATGCATGAGCTGAACATGGTCGACCATTGGCTCCAACACAGCATGCGAATCAATGGACCTATTGAGAAAAGAGTTTGGTGGGCAATTTATCTCGCTTTATGGACCAGTGAATTGACTTATATCGTGCGATCTAATGGTACTGGCTATTCTTTGCAATTGTTTCCTTCTCTTTTTCAACTAATAACACAATTAAACGGCATTATACTCTTGAATATTTTAATAGACTCTTTTCTAATCACCATGGTAATACAATTATGTTTACTTACAACTTTTGCTCTCCCTTTCCTTTCTTTCCTACTATTCTTTTGGTCATCTACTCCTATTACTTGATAAAAGCAAGCAACGTAAACTAATCATATATCTATGTAAAACCAACTACACCAATAATACAAAACCAGCTTTAGACAAACTTAAAAAAATGTACACTGTTTAAATTTCCATAAACAAAGTCAAAATCAAGGCCACAAGAAAACAAAACAAAACAGACCACGACTTTATTTGAGGTCAATGTACAAGAGGCCAACATCAAACAACTTCATCGAAAGACATCATCGCAGTTGGCCTCAATCGAAAGTGAAAACCAACAAGACACAACAGAGGCTGTTGATGTTAACAACAATGGAAATGAAAACACTTTCACTTTCATTCACTATTTTCTTTGTGTAAAGAAGTTCAATGCACGTGATTTGGAACACATTGCTTTAAAGTCGAACAAGAAACTCGGTTAACGAAAGTGAAATGAAATGAAATCAACATTTGTATGTTTTGTAGGAGATTGGACCACACAACAAGAGGCTGATTTATTGTGATCATTTAAAACTCTCTTTGCCTTAATAAACATATCATCGTTTTCCTACCTTTTTCTTCGTCTTTTATTCAGCCACATGCGGCGTACTTAATTTATGATGTTGTTCCACTGTCACACAACAAACAGTGGAAATGAGTGAAACTGGGTTTGCCGGTTTTGGCGAAGACAATGATGATTTGCATTAGTAAAAAATGTTTTTGTTTAGTTTGAAATTTTTGTTTTTGTATTTTTAGCTAGAGTATTTATTTGCAGCTTAATTGGCAAAGTTATGTTGATACAACCGGATTAGATTTAATCAAAGCGATTATTGACTGTCATATTCAAAGAATACGGAAGGTTGTCGTTTGCGTATACCACATAACGAATCTGAAATTTATATTGAATTTTATTTCATTTATGGTTAATGACGAGATAAAAATTTATGAATTACATAAATATTTAATGAATAAAAAAATTAAGTTTAAATAAATTTAAAACATAGTTAAATGGTTCATTTTATTTGTGAATTTTTTATGTTTTCTTTGGTGATTTTGGTGGCTTCTTGTTGAAATTCAACAAAAATGAAAATAAGATTTTTGAATATCATTGTCGCTTGCCTTCTTCTTATCAGGCGTGTCATAGGCCAAAGGCGCTTTAATACACGTTAATCCGGTCAATCTGGTTTGAAGTATCTGTCGTCTAAGTTTGGCAGTATGTCGTCTCACTATCTTAATGTTTTTATATTTTTCTTTGTTAGACTATGCGACAATTGGTTGTGTTTTGATGTATCTATGATGTGTGATGTGATGCGATGTGATATGATGAGGCGTCTGAATATTACCATAAACCATACACTGTCACAGATAGTATACTATGTGCAGTATTTAAATTGAAGAAGATTAAAGAATACACCATAGCATGAACCATAGACAACTAAAGGTAATCAAGTGCTCTTTAGCATGTGGACAAACCTAAGCTCGCGAACTATGCTACTACCTAAAGACACATAAACGTACATACATAATATTTGCTCTGGTATTATTATTTTATAGAGATGTTTGTTCATTCCATTATTAAGTTTACCAATTATTGAAATGTTTAGTTAGGTTCCCATAACCAAGTATGTTTTAAAAAGAACTTTTGAATTTACACTATTCTTTACAAAAGGAATTAAATATTATACCATACGAAATAATGAGTTTTAATAACTTAAAGCATTAACAAATTGAATCTGTCTGTCATAATGATATCATAACATTACCGCCCTTAAAAATTATACCTTATTCCTTAAGTTTTCCCTCAAAAGGAACCTGTGTGTAGTAGAAAGCAAAAAACTGAAAGATTTGAATAGAGAATGAAATCTTTGAAGGAAATCAAAATACTCGCAAAAGATCATAAGCAATGGTAATATTTTGTGGGAACATTGTGAACTTTTGTACAAGGAACTGGGAGTGAATAACATTAGCTTGAGAACGGAAATTTTACTAAAACTTATCTCACATGGACATCTATCAAACAGGCACGTGCCAGAAATCTCTTTCAACCCCTTATCAACCTAATTACAATTCCAGAAATCTCTTTCTATGGTTTTCAACGTTTATAAATACGATTTGGTTAAATTGTAAAATAACAAAAACTGTAGCTTATTGTTTTCCTTGGTAATCTGCATTTAAAGAATTCAACATTTCAGTTGTTTTAAGTATAAATTTGCATTTTAAGCATTTAAGTTCGAAAAATGAAATCTCCTCGTTTTGTAGCACAACTACAGAGAAATTGAAATCAATTGGCATAAAACCATCTTCGATTCTTGGCACATGCCTGTATGAATTTAAGTTTTGTATTTAACATTTACTAACACCTCCTACGAAGGGTATTCAATTTACTATGCAATCGAACTTTAAATTATTCTTGTTAATTTTATTTTGGTCTATGTAAAATTCTCATCATCATTATAACAATACTTATTGTAACTTCGCTATCACATAAACATGTTTAACTCGAAATCGAATTGTCGTTCATTTCTAAAAGCAATTGTACTTAGTTATGATGTTCATCATCATCATCATCAGTGATTATGTTTTGTGCACGATGTCGGCGGCATGGGAACTAAATAATTTAACTTAACCTGTGATGGAAGCAACAACTTCTTGCATGCTTGACAACAATTTTTTGATTTTATTCAATGGAGATGCACTTGCAACAATGCAATTTGCTATTTGATTTTCTATTACACACTTCTCATGCAATGCCTTGAAGAGAAGCATGCATGACAATCTTATAATGTACATTTGTTGCAGCATAGCAATGCGAATCAACCATGGATTACTTTATAAGGAACGTACATAGATACACATGTGTTTGAATTTGACTTTGGCCATGATTTTGTGCACTCAAAATGCAGCATATAAATTTTGTATTTTTTTTTTTATGAATGAGACTTGCCCCAAATTGCATTGGTTTTGGTTATTCAACTTCCGACATCAAATGGTTATATCATTTAAGACTACATTAAATGCAAGAACACATCATTTTCATTTGATTTAAACTGGTTTTGCCAAAAACATGCAAATTAAATTCTTCTTAATTAGTAATACAAATATAAATTAACTTTTAAAAAGAGATTGAAAAACAAGTATCTTAATTTTATGATGTGATTGCTATCATCGGTTTCTTTTGATTTTAATGATAAACTTTAACTTCTGTTTTGAGATTCTCGAATTTTATTTATTAATTTATTCAAGTAAAAAACAAAATATTATAATATTGTAATGCATTCTTCTGGATAGTAGTTTATAGATCAAGTTACACATGCGCAGTTTATAAATAAAATTTTATAGTTTCATTTTTCTTACTACTACCATATGTAATTTTGTATTTCATTAAACATTTTTGTTAAAAAAAAAACAAAAAATCATTTGATTTTTATTAATTACATTACATTAATTTTCAGAAGTTTTTTGCAAAAACAAACAACAAATATTTTTATTTAGAGGTAACAGTTTTTGTTAAAAAATTTCAAAAATAGATATGTGCAAAGATTTTAAAATAATAATGAATTAAATTTTATCACAAAACAAAAAAAGAAACGTAATAATTAAAACTATTGCGTAAATCTAACGAAGTTCAAAAATCAAGTCAAAGAAAAAACATGACAAAACAAGAATTTCGATGAGGTCGGCAAAATTTAAACAACGAACGAACGTATGAACTAACTGACTGACTAACTGACAAACTAACTAATTTCATTTAATTTGCAAATTTTAATAAATTTGTTTTGTGCATCATAGTTTTTTTATCTGATAGTCTGATAGTATAAAAACCAAACGAAATGCACAGATTGTCATCAGTAGCATTCTACAACGCAAAACAAACTAACACAGCACAATGAAATTCATTGTAAGTACAACAACATAGCATACAGGAATCTAATCTAGGAATCGTTAACAAATGATTTTAACATACATATATTCCTTCATCGTGTAGATCGCTTTCGCTTGCCTTTTGGCTGTGGCTTATGCCAATGAGGATGCCAATGTTCTTCGTAGTGAAGCTGAAGTCAATGTAAACGACTTCAAATACGCTTTGGAATTGGATAACTCAGTCAACATTCACCAACAAGGTCAATTGAAGGGAGAAGATACTTGGGAAGTTAACGGTGATCACTCATGGCAATCACCTGAAGGTGAAGCTGTCTCAGTGCAATATGTTGCCAACGAGAACGGTTTCCAAGTGTTGTCTGCCAACCCACCTCTACCAACCCCACCACCAATCCCAGAGGCCATCCAGAGAGCCTTAGCCTACATCGCAGCTCATCCAAACCAAGATCAGCATTAAGCTTTTTTTAATTTTTGTTTGGTTTAAATAATGGATATGGAACTGTTCTTGTTAATAAATGAAATCTAAGTCAATAAGATAAACAAAATCAAAAAAGATATCCTCTATTTTCTATTTACTATTTACTACAAAATGTGGTATAATTTAAAGTCTAAACTCTTATGAATTCGAATGAGAGATTTTCAATAGTGCTGGTTAACCAGGGCCGAATACAGGGTGTTGGGGCAATGAAGAAATTGTAAAATACTTAGAAAATTTCCATTTCTCGGTGAACCAATTAATTCGTCATTTCCTCAAAAAGCTAATCCTCGTTCTTCAATAAATTTTATTTTGCTAATGACTTGATGGGTGGAAAACAAAGCCAAAAACGATTTAAGGCCTCGTTTTATTGTTATAAAGTTTTTGAATTCAATGTTTATGGAGGTCCTAAATGTGTTGGGGCTCTGGGGATCCCCTCATAAATCCGGCGCAGTTGTTAACTATTGTGGTTTAAATAAAAACAAACAATATTTTCTGATAGCAAGTTCCAATAATCCAAAATAGCATATAATTCTAGTATTACTGTTCAATTATTAGGATCTTTTATGCAGAATACGAGAGTCATTAATTAACTCATTAAGATGATGAAAACAAAAAAACATTTTGTGGAAAGGATTATATACTCTTATAACTATACTGTGCCCTTGAAGAAGAAGACACTTTAGTCGAAAAATTTTTTATGTTCAGTTTCTTTTTTCTTTCTGAAAATGAAAAAAAGTTCTGCAACAACGAGGAGGTCAAAGAATTTGTGTTAAAATGTTTGAATCAGTATGTCATTGATGTCCTATTCATTAAAAAACTAGTATAGATCATCGCTGGGACAAAGTTTCCAATACAATATACCAATTCGGCCCTTTTTTGATTGAATGATCATCATAATAATTACATAGTATAAAGCAAAGTCGAAAATCAGGAAAGTTTGGATACTGATCACCCTTAAATCACGCAACGGATTTTGATACGGTTTTTGCACCCATTTAAAGAATTTTCTCCGAATTTCATCTACAATATATTTTATTTAGTGCTAATTAAGTGTCTTAGAGATATTTCATAAATTCAACTATGTCTTTGTGCGTCACTATTAAATCAATTGCGCAATATACTTCAAAGTTTTTTTTTTTTTTTTTTTTTAAATCAAATATGCCAATAATGATTGACTTCTTATATAAGTCGTAGAACAATAAACGCAAACAAATGTGTGTTAAATGCACCCGTGCAAAGCAGGGACGTATCTCTAGTTATCTATTATTATATATATATATATAATCATAAGCCTTTTTCTGTGTGTGCACGATAATCTCAGAAACGGCTTAACATATTTGAATGCGGTTTGTACTGGTGTAGTGTAGCAAGCTTCGTGTAACATTTAGCGTTTATTTTATCAAAATCGACTTACTAAATCAAAAGATATTCATATTTTTATTCTGTTGCCGACTTTTTGACCGATTTTCGAATGTTTTCCTGTGCTGCGCGCCAATATTAAACATCTGATAATTAGGGTAAAGCTAACAAAATACACATTATTGCAAACATATTTCGAATACCACGCGTACGCGTCGTGGGCACAGCTAGTTATAAACATAATCATGAAAACTACAATATTTCTGAGTAATTCATCATTGTACCAAGTTTCAAACTATTATCTACTATCATAAGTTTTTTATGTTCCTTATAAAGTGTCTTTGAATGAGAAGAAATAAAGAATTTATCAATATGACCAATGAGCATGTGTCTTGTTAATTGTTTTAGCCGATATGTTATGATCATCTTTCATATTATCACTTTTTTTCATATTTGTCGATAGTATGATATCCAAAACTATACATCATACTGATCAACAATTACATAATCTACATGTAATCTGTAAATTCTATTATCATTGATTGATTTAACATCTTTCATTTGATGAACTGATTTATTTCAAATAAACAAAACCAAAAATATTTTTCTATTAAAATTTTTTATTATATGCATTTTTCGAATACCAGCAGAAGTTAGGCAACATATTATTGTTGGTGTATCAAGATTTCTATTGATGAACCTGTGGATGGTAACCGTGTTCGTCAGCGGTATAGGTCACATGGATGGTTTGTCCATTGGGTGCAATATATTCGTATGAACCGGAAACAACCCAGTTGTCCTTATCTTGAAGATGACCTTGTTGTTCAGTCTTGATGTGGTTATCCAATTCAAGGGCATACTTGAAGTCTTCAACATTGACTTCGCTTTCGGATTTCAAGACATTGGCTTCTTCGTTGGCATAGACCGCAACCAAAAGACAAGCGAGAACAATCTAAGAAAAAGAAAACAAATGAAAATTATAAGTAAATTAGTATAAATAGAAGAAAGTGCTTAAATCCTGTTGCAGCTTTTCTACTACAATATACTAACCACGAATTTCATCTTGGTGTATTTAAGTTTGCTTTGTGAAATGTTAGCAGAAACTAATGATTTCACAATCACATTTGTTTCTATTTATACAAATTTCATCCAAAAAACTCACACAAATTTCTTTTCTATTCAAAATATTTAGAATTTTGATTATCAGTTGAACAACTGGTTGATATATTCATAAATAACTTCGATAATGAACGATAAAAATCTAAGCTCATCTCATGTGATGACTACAAATAATTGTATTTTATGTTTAGCTAAAATCAAACAAAACAAATTCCAGTAATTTTCTAATTTATTGATCAAATAAATTAGCTTAAATTGCGGCGTTTAAAGAGACAATGAAAAATAAAAAGAAAGAGAAAAGAAATACTAAATTGATTTAACTAAAAAAAACAAAGGTATCTTTATTAATGCATTTTGGCGAAACGACACCAAGGTACTAAGTAAAAATTAACAGCTTTGGGTTATTTAAACATCCTTTGGTGGGTGAGCTGCGATGTATTCCAAAGCTCTTTGGATGGCTTCTGGGATTGGTGGTGGTGTTGGTAGAGGTGGGTTGGCAGACAATACTTGGAAACCGTTCTCGTTGGCAACATATTGCACTGAGACAGCTTCACCTTCAGGTGATTGCCATGAGTGATCACCGTTAACTTCCCAGGTATCTTCTCCCTTCAATTGACCTTGTTGATGAATGTTGACAGAGTTATCCAATTCCAAAGCATATTTGAAGTCGTTTACATTGACCTCAGCTTCACTACGGAGAACATTGGCATTCTCGTTGGCATAAGCCACAGCCAAAAGGCAAGCAAAAGCAATCTAAGGATATTATAAACAATTTAGTACACATATAATCCCAGTAGTTTATATCCATATTTATCCTTAATCATTGATAGATTGAAATGAACTAATAGATACTTACGAAGAATTTCATTCTGTTGAATTTGTGTGTCTGTTGTGAGTTTACAAAATCGACTGTTGTCTTTTGCTATGAATCCCATATGTTTTTATAGTCGCAAAATTCAATTCCAACATCGTAGGCCTATAGCTAATTAATAGTTTTCTGATATACATGTTTCTTCTTCTTCTCTACAATATAAAGCAAGATAACCGAATGAAATTAATATTAATTTTGAAAATCATCAATACACAAAAAATCAAATCAAACTAAACAAAACAAAACCGGAAAAACGCTTAAATTTTTGTTTGTGAGATACTTCCACCAAGATATATTACTAGTTTTTAATATTAATTTTTTTCTTCGCATACCATACAATAGTATAATATTGGGTCTACATAATTAGCATAGTTTAGGTTAGTTAGATTTGGTTTTTATTGTAGGCGAGAATATGAATTCATTACATTTTTACTATACAATACAATATATGTATTTATGATGATTAAAGTCGCATTGATACAAAATTATTGCCGAAAATTGGAGTTTTATTTAAAATTATATATATACTAATACTAGGTAATAAATATATAAGATCTTTAATATAATAATGTTTAAGTTGAAAATGTTTAAGTTGAAAAGCTTAGAGATAAACAATTTTTCTTGTACAAACATTTTTTTTTTGTTTGTTGTAAACATATAGAAGAGGCACCATTGTTTATATACACATGATGGCTAAACTTTCAAACCACCACCACCATCACAACTCATAATAAGATCGAAATCGTTAGATATGAATGAATTTCTAGTACATGCAAAGAAATTGGAGACAATAAAAAAAATAAAACAAAAAAAACATTTGTCCAAATATCATCTTACAACAAGTGTTTTCCGTTATGTTGCAATGTGGTTACATGTAGAATTCTTTTAGATATTAACCATTTTCTGGGTATAAATTGATGTGTTTAATAACAATAAGTCACATTCAAAATTACTTTAGTCTAACAATTGGTTCAATAACAACAATAGCAACCATCAATTACAAGATGAAGTTTTTCGTTGTTGTCATTTTTGCCGCTCTCATCGCAAGTGCTGTTGCACAACAACCTCCAGCTCCAGCTCCAGCACCAGCTCCAGCTCCAGCACCAGGTCCACCTCCAGCACAGCCAGCACCACCACCGCCGCCACCACCACCACCACCTCCCTCAACAGGACCACCACCACCATTCTTAACGCCAACGACACCATCATCACCACCATCACCTTTCCTGACACCAACTTATCCCACATCAACAACGCCATCGACAACAACTTATACATATACAACGACACCAATTACCCCAACTATACCGATACCACCAACACCAAAACCAACCTCTCCACAACCATTCAAACAACAATTCCTTTCGTTACTCTTCAACAGAAATAGACAATGATAAATCGTTTAATATATTTTTATTAAAGGCTCAAATAAGCGAAGATTTCTTTTTACAGTGAAAATAAATTAATGACAAAACAAAAATCTAATTTTTATTCAAAAAATTTATAGAAGATAAGTTATAACAGTATCAATGAATATACTTAGTTAGGTTACTCTTAGGTAAGTTTGGGATCAATATCTGAATGAGTTTTGTATAACGAGTGCAGTGTCTTTAATCTAAGAAAAAAATGCTGTTTCAATATCTCTAGTCTCTAAATATCTCATGCAAGTTCTAGTGATTACCACCAGACAAAAGCATAAGAGATAGATAGATGTTATAAGTTGTTTAGTAAAAATAATAAAGTAATATAAAATTGCTATCTTCTTCAGTAAAGGTAAGTGACATTTAACTTAAGAAATGTATAATATTTTATAATAATTTGCTAAGATCAGCAAATCATTAACACAATTTAACAAGCATAAAAATTATTGTATATATAATTATTAGTTGTATAAAAATAATACTTTATAAGAGGTAAAAAGAATTCCGCCCAACAGCAAACACCTACAAGACACTTTGAAGCACAAGTAGTAAGTAAGTACAATAAGTAAGTATGATTATGTTGTTTTATTTGTCTATGTCTCAAGAAGTCCACACATAGATGAGGCCATTAAAGTTCAACTACAACATATGACCATGGTCACAGAATGCTGTAAAGCAGACAATGATCATCGATCAGTTGGCGCAAATTGTAAGTTAGTTATAAAAATTTATGACGAGTAGGAATGTCAAATGTCTAAAGTTGATTAAGCAAACAAATTGATTTGGGCAATGAAACTCAGCAATAATATAACATAAAGCAAAATAATTATGATTCTAAGTATGTATATAATAACAAGACAGAACAGTAAATTCTGTTCAAGAAAGTTTCCATACCTTTTACCCACTTCGAAACTTACAAATTCAAAAACAAATGATTCTTCTTTCATACAAAATCAAGAACCTGACGTTCCGTTCTAACAGCTCTTCAAGTCGTACTTGGACAATCGAGTTTTCTACGTGCGCATCCAGGTAGTTGAGCCCAAGTCAATGTACAGCAGATATGCCGGTATTAAATATGGATTGCATTTCTGGCATCCAATACATAGCAGCATCCAGGAAACTACAGCTACAATTCTCTGCCTTAGAACCGTGGCTCACTAAGTGAAACATTGCCATTAACACCGATAAATCGACTCATGTCACATTTACACTTACGACTGACTTAGCGTTTGTCTAAATGGATTCACGGCCTCTATCGTTAAATATTTGAGACTTACTCTGGATAGAGAATTCACCTAGAGAAAACACCTTCTCAACAAACGGACCCAGCTCAACATTAAGGTCAAGCGTTTCTACTTTGTTACCCAGGCTTAGTTCGCAGCTCTCACTACGCAATAAGTTTGCTGCTCTACAAGGCGATTCTAAGTCCAATCTACCCATATTACATTCAGTTATGGGACTTTACTGCGCTCTCCAATGTTAACATTATTGAGAGATTTCAGTTCAAAGTTCTTCGCGTTTTAGTAGGTGCCCCCTTCTATTAGTAATTATTATATAATCACTGCTTATAGCCGCCGCTATGAACATCGACTTATACGTAACCGTCCTAGTAGTGTAACTATTAGACAACATTCAACAACTTTACAAACTAAAACGCTATCATCCTTTGGATCTTCCCACCCGCTTCAACCAGTAACATTAATAAACCTTAAGATATCTGAATATACCATAGATATATTCTAAATAAATAATACATACTAAAAAAAAATAAATAAATTTTGAATTGAGACTACCTTTTTCAGTAATCGAAGAACTCTGACAACAGGTGCGTATATTGGCTCCTTATAAAATTTAATCTTGGTAGTTCAAATGTTGAATGCATATTATGCATTATTATTCTCCTCATCACGCTGATTATTCTCACATACACTTTATGAGTTATTTTCAAATAGTTCTGAATAATGCAAACAGTATGCCTAATTGTTAATACCTGTTCACATTATTATGAAAGATATAAAAAGAAGCTTTTTTTATTGCCTTGAGTTGATCCTCAAAGCTCATGGTGACAACACCCACAGACTCATAGCTTGTCTTTCTGTCCACCCATCCATTCAATAACTCTTTCGTTACACCTTCCAACCGACCTAGTGAATTGCTTTGTTCGTGAGCTTTTAAACTTTATATCGTTGCATGTTCGCCACTCTACACTCTGTATTATTATGCTTACTAGCGGACATTTATTGCTTGTTTTACTGGTATGTACATACGATACATACACATGTATTGCATGTAGTATCTGTGTGGCAAGTACCCGCTGCTCATAGTACTTTGCTTATGCTACTAGTATATAATTTTCTATAAGTATTTCTTGGTGGCGGCATCTCTGTAAAATGTAAAGATCAAATGTTTTTGGCAGTCAAGTCAGACATCTTTTTCTGCTATAAATATTGAAGCACTTGGAGTTGGTGGCCACAGTTTAACAATTGAAACGCACGCGCAAATCTTAAGCCAAGTTGTACAATTTTGTGTTATTTTAAGGAACCTCAAAAACAAAATGAAAATTCTAGTAAGTGTCTAATGATATATAAAATGTGAATCCTTTCTAAAAGTAACATAATTGGCAGTTCTTTGTTTCAATTGCATTGCTTGTAATCCTCGGCATGGCAGTGGCTCGACCGCAAGGACCTATCACAGAACCCATACCAATTTTACGCCAAGAACAAGAAGTCAATTTTGATGGTTCTTATAAATATGCCTACGAAACTGGTAATGGCATAATAGCAGAGGAAGAGGGCTACTTAAAGAATGCCGGCACAGATTCCGAGGGACAGGTGAGCATTAAACTTTTGAACTAAAGAAGAATTGTTGAAGAAACGATTGAAATAAAAATATAAGAGTTGCAGCCTAGACATTAACATTTGAGTTGTAAGCAACAAAAAACTTGAAAAACGTTGCAGCTAAAAAGGCGGATGCACTGCATCTGCATTTACATGACATGACATTAAACGCGGCTAACATAAATCTTAAAACGACTGCCAATTGACATTTGAGCAATATTAGCGAAGGCAGACATGAGATCGAGCAACCGACATCGATCTTCGTTGTAATGAACATCGTGTGGTTGTGCTTAACCCATGTTGCCCTTTGGCTATTAATTTGTTATTTGCATGCTTATTTATCCTAATTTACAGTATAGATAAAAGGAAACTATGAATTTGTTTTTCCCATTCAAAGGTTGCACAAGGCTTCTTCTCCTACACGTCTCCGGAGGGTATTCCCATACGCATACAATATCTTGCTGATGAAAATGGTTTCCAACCACAAGGTGATCATTTGCCAACACCACCCCCCATACCTCCAGCAATACAAAAGGCTTTGGCCTACTTGGCAACAGCACCACCACCACCTCAAGAGCAGTTACAAGGCGGACGAAGAGGTTAGAGGTTAGTGGAGGTTGCAACTACTTACTAAATGAAGACGAGATAGGGTCTTGTTATATTTTTTTCTTTTTTGAGAATTCATCCAAACATACTCTTGGCATAAATAAAAAATTACAATTAAAATTATAATAGAAAACTGGATTTTTTAATTATTAATAGGAAGTTAGATCATGTAATACTGTGGGTAATTGTGTAATTTTTCTAGAAAACTACCACTTAAAAAGGTTGTTAATAAGATTGATATGTTTGTTAAATCATTCGCCGCGAAACTAAGATATTTGTTATTACTTGATAAATAGTTAGGAAACAACAGTAGCGGATTCAATTACAGTTTTAAGTATTTAAATGAGAACTTATAGAAAATAAATTAATATTGTTTCTTTAATCTCCTACATGCTTCTATGTTGGAATATTGGTATTAACCTGAAGAAATGTGACGGATTTTTATCCGGGAGTCTTTATTGGCATCCAGCTGCTGGAACACCTTTCTGGTTATGCGTTATAAATACCTGGGTGTGTATTTGGAGAGGCCGGTAACGTTCAAAACGCATATTACAAATATTACGAAATCCCTCTGGAAGAGAATTGGGAAATTGCGTTGGCTTTTAAACAGTAGGAATAATTTAAACTTAAAAATAAAGTGCCATATACAAAGCAATAATTGCTCCTTCTTGGCGTTACGGCTTGCAGATGTACGACATAGCATCGAAATCGAATATTTCGGAAGTCAGACTACTAAAGGCCAAGACATTGCGTATGATCTCTGGTGCCCCTTGGTTCATGCGAACGGCGGACCTTGAGAACGACTAAGAGATTCCTAAGATTGGCTTCAGGTCAAGGAGTATAAAGAGCGGTTGAAAAATAGGTTCATTGTAAATAGTTTAATTTAAGTTGTTTCTATAATAACAGAAACATTAACAAAAAAAAAAAACCCCTTCTTTGTGTTATAGTTTTTACAGATAAAGTTATGTAGCATATTTTTAAGTGGATTTTTGTTTCATAAGTAATTATTGAGGCATATCTTAAGGCGCAACACTCAAGTTATGCTAAAAAGCGCTCATATAGGCGTAATTCTAAATTTTATGGAAAAAATTACGAAATATTATGTTTGAATTTTTTATACTTACATTTAAAATATTTTAACTGGCCTAAAATTCAAGATAGAAAACTCAACCTGCCGCTCATGTTTTACCAGTTTTTTTATATATAAAAAGATATTAATCTTAATAAAAATTACTGCTCATCTTCAAAACCTAGTGAAAATTGCGAATCAAATAATCAATAAATTTCAAATATTTAATTGATCAAGTTATCAAGTAATGCAAATGTTAATGCAGAAACAAGTAAAGTCAACTAGACCTAGAATCTCTAGACGCAGCTAACTAACAAATCTACATTACAAAGTTAATGTGTGGGTGATAAACTTACATTGTAATAGTTTTTTTTTTTACTGTAAAAGTATATAAAGCCTCAAATGCCGATGGAATTTTTCAGTTAGTAAAAAGAAGATTGCACTATGTGGCAGTTACGTTTAATGGTAAGATGATGGAATTATATCTCCAGATTCTAATGCAAGGTTTTCATTCTATAGATTTCAGTGTTCCTGTTGGGCATAACTATGATAGTGGCACAAAACGATGGTCGCTATCGTCCACCTCCAACGATTGTTGTGCCCAAAGTTATTAGTGATGGACGTTATCGTCCTGCAAGCGATGGAAGATATCGTGGTGGTGGCGATGGACGCTATAGCGGTGGTAATGATGGTAGATATGTGCATGTGGATAACAGGTATAAGCACGATGATCGTCCTGGTGGTACTTATAGCGGTGATAGTGGGCGTTATTCACAAAATCTTGGTCCAGGTGGTGGTGGTGGTGGTGGTGGTGGTGGTGATGGAGGTGGTAGTGCTGGCTTAGGTGCAGGACTTAGACCAATAACAGGCCGACCATCACCAGCAATAACATCAACTAGACCAAGACCAGCACCAATTGATTTAAATACAAATCTTGTTAAGAATTTGCCGAAAGGCAAAGGCACTGGTGAGGGAGGCAATGGTTGGAAAATCATAAGACTTGAAGATGATGTAGAACAAGATGGTTACCATTATCTGTAAGTACTAGATATTATAGTATCGTAAAAAGAATATGTAAAAAGAATTTCTCATTTTCATAGTTACGAAACGGAAAATGGCATTTTAGCGGAAGAAAATGGACGCATTGAAAAACTTACTGAGGATGATGGCCTGCGCTCTAAAGGCTTTTATGAGTATACTGGCGACGATGGAGCCCTTTATCGCGTAGACTATGTGGCCGATGATAATGGATTTGTACCTACGGGTGATCACATACCCACGGCACCACCATATGTTGCTAAACTTTTAGCTTATTTGGCTGCGAATGCCGCAAACAAAAAGAAATAAAAGATATCTTCAAATATCATTTATCTAATAATAACAAATATACTCGTAGCATAAAAGGAAATCCATTGAATAAAAAACTTTTGAATAAAAAAATTGAATTTTCAACTAGCTGTGTCCGCGACTGGTGGTATTCGAAATAAACAAAAAAAGAGGAAAACAGTCGAAAATCAACCAAAAAGTTGGTAACAATGCGCAAAAAGTTACTAGTCTAAAAAATCGTCACAGAAATTGAGAATATATTTCTACTTTTCTTAATTTCAAATGAAAAATAAAATAAAAGTAAACTTTTCAGATAAACAGATCTTTTATTTACAATATTTTATTTAATGATTTAATAATTCAGATTATATACATACATACATTTATTGATAATTTATTTAAGAGTTGGTAAAATCTTATTTTGTATGTACTCAAGAACTTCGTAAATAGTTTCCTGAATGTTGTTGACCTGTTACGAAAAAATCAATAATTGTGATTACTCCTTAATCCTTTTTTAAAAGCCTCATTAAATTTTACTCACATCCTTGTCATGCGTTTTTTGATCAGGTTCATTACTATAATCCACATGATAACTGTTTTGATCTTGATTATAGTCACCTTCTACATGCACTTGTGACTCACTTGCTGTCGACTGAGTGGGTTCCTGTTGTTCCTCGGCAATTCCTTCACTTGCATCATTTGCCGAATTCACTGGTTTCACATAGTCATATGGTTTAATGGACTCTTCGCCTTCCCACAATTGATTCTCATTGACATAGTTGTAATGCTTATCTTCTTCGCCATCGCGCTTCCATTCAAATTGGATAATCTGCCAGCCTGTGCCATTGTAATTAAAATCTATCATGAAACGTAGATGATCCCTTGGCCCAAGGTCAAAATTTCCAGGAGTGGGCGCTATAATTTTCACACGACTACCATAATTCGGATCTTCCTGACCTTGCAAATGTTGAACGAAGCCACGTAGGTCAAACTCATAAGGATTACCACGATCTCCATATCCACCATCGTAAGGTTTATGCTGATGCCTATACTTACCGCTCTCATCGGGTATATACCGACCAAGAGTACCCCCATGTAATTCTGGTACATAATGCCCTAATTTAGGACGTGGTACCCGAAACTCTTGATCATCTGTTGCTGCATTATTATTGTCACCATATCCTTGAACTATCAACATTAGCATTGCAACAGCTAAAGGAATTTGATTTCTCATCTTTAATTAAGTAGCTCTTAGTTAAAGCGTCACGTTCGTTTCACTAGTTTGAAGCGTTTGAAATCTCTAAAAAAACTCAACTTGCCATTTTGTAAAACTACAACTGTATAGACTTGATAATATTTTCCGTGAATTTATTGAGTTGTCAGCTATAATATTTTAATTGACTTAAGCTAACTGATGCTTAAGAGAATATTACCGTCGTGTTGAGTGTTTTTAAATGCGATCAAGTTCCTGAGATAATCATATATGATGATGATGATGATGATGATGAGTCATGTTCAATGGGGGTGACAATTAAATACTATGATAGACGCTAATGAACTCATTGACATCTCATTATATATTCATAAGTACATTTTGTAGAATATTTTGAATACTAACAAGTTGCATTTAGCAGCCTCTATGAATTTATTTATTTAAATATACATATATATTTCTTTACATCAGCAATTAATTTAGTAACAAAATAACGAGAATTATTAAAATTGTTGGCTCCTTTTAGAAATCTAATATTTCAGTTGTAAACATGACCAATTGACCCATATGGTGACAGCTTTTAATTGAATGAGGTTTATCGAAACATCGCATTTGACGATTTATATTCAAAGTCGGTTGCAATTTTATATGTGCATTCTGTTTTTGCAATTTTTCACAAACCGTATCCGTATTGAGACGTACAATGGGGCAAATTGGTTTCGGAGACAAGCAGTGACAGTATGTGAGTCTCGTAAAAAGATGCTCTTCAAATTCTTCACTTCGTTGTAATGATTTCATATATTCTTCTAATGTCTCCAAATTGTATGGATCCAAATGATATGATTGGCAATCTAATTTTATTAATTTGCTGTGCATGTACTTAAAGATATCATTTACCAATTCGACAAAATACGAAATGGGCTTATGGAAAGCATCACCGATCATAAATTCGGTTTCAATATTTTTATTCAGTTTGGATGTGAGCAATCGAAATTTTAATAAGTTTGGCCGTAATTTTTTCAAATTTGACTTCAAAATCTTAATGGAGGCACTCAAATGCTTAACACATTCATCGTATTTCGTTGCAATACCTTTTTTAGTTATAGATATATGTGCATCTTCAGTTGGTGAAATACATTGACAACCGTCAGCAGAACATACACGTTCAATATAGGACACAGTCAAATTGCGTATTATCTCAATTTGTTCGAATTGTTTTCGGACTTCTTCACAATATATTTCATAGAATTTACGAAATTCTATCTCAATCTTAAGCAACACCTTTAACGTTTCGCGTTCATATTCCAAATGACCCTTTAGCTCACCTTTATCCTCCTCATCATATCGCACAGACAATTCCAATTCATTTTCATTTATTGTCCGTTGTTCTTGACTGACATCTGGAATATGTGCAGTTTGTATAACTGATTCCAAATTTTTTAAATTAAGTTGGTTTTTCATGTTGAAAATAAATACAATTGTATTATTATCTGTATCAAATTTTCAAATGCTATGTAATTTGTAAAGTTTACTAAGTTAGATTTTTTGTTTTTTTTTTTTTAATTTCGAACTTCCGCCATAATTAATTTAATGTTCATTATAAGCAGCAGCATGATCCTTGTTAATTACTAATAATCATATTAATTGCGGTAGGAAACACAATTGATTATTGATTTTAATCTACTGCAGCAAAACAAAGCGAATCAAATTGAATTAAATCAATCAAATCGAATCCATTTAGTTTGGTTGGAAATGATCGTACTTCATTAAATTTCAACATTAATTAATCAAAAATCACCAACAACAAAATACGTCAACAAGAACATCAAAATGTAGTTGTTTATGGCAACGACAAACAATCAGAAAACATTTAAAATTTATTAACAAATTTTTGAAATTTTTATTTATTTATTTTTTTTTTTTTTTTTATAAAATTTTATTTGACATGCGCCAAGTTATTCACCCAAAGGAATTGACAACCAACAGCTCAATGAAAGAATTCGGTATTTGTTTGTTGAACTTATAATTTTTGTTTATTTTTGATTTAATCTTTTATATCTTGAATACCATACTTATAATACTAATTATGAAGGAAACATAATGAATTAAATTTAAAACCATGTAAACAACGAGGACAGTTAGATAAGTGACTGAATTTTTGAACAAAAGATAATTTTATACAGTAACGTCCAGAATTATTTATTCATTCCAGAAAATAGGTTTTCTCAAGGTCCTTAAAATAGGCGTGTGTTTCAGAAATAATCCCTTCATTCGACCAAATCTCTTACCGTCGAGCTATTACTTCAGGTTTGGAAACACGAATTAGCACAGCGGGCTAAATGTGGAGAATACACTGGTAGCTGTTAGCGACTACATACATGTACACCCGTGTCAAATGCGATCGTTTTTTGCTTCAAATCAATGTTGATTCTGTCCCACAGCTTTGATTAACATTCGCCAGTGATCGTTTTACCCTTTTCAAGGTAGTCGATGTAAGTGACACCATGTGCATCCAATATGCCAAACCCACCTTAGCCTTCTTTAGTGATCACCCGGAGAACTCCACTGCTTCGCCTGTTCCTTGATCTCTGGTGTATTGTGATCAATCCATGTTTCATCCGAGATTACAAAACGGCCCAAAAACTTATTCGGATTGCAGTTGAACATCGACAAACACTCCTATGAAGTGGCCACACCGTTGCACTTATGGTGGAGTGTGACTAATTGTGGCTCCTATCGCACGGATAACTCTTTCATGTCCAAATATTCAGTTGAGATGCCATAGATCCGATCGTCCAATATCAGTCCATAGATTCTATCGACAACCACTTTTGGGTGACCTGATTGTTCAGCTTTTCTTGTGTTGGTACTATCACAACGGTATTCAGTAAATCACTTCAAACGACCATTGAAATTGATAGTGCAGAGTCCCTCTCTGTAGGATATATCAAGCGTTTCTTTGGTTTCCGTTTTTGTTTTTAATTGAAAAAAAAAAAAAATGCTTTATGAGCACACTGTTTAGTTTTAGCGGACTCGTTTCATAGTTCAATGGTGGCTACGTGGTAGAGTGCCGGTCTCGCCGCTCTTATCGTTTCTTTGCTATTAAAAATGTAGTTAAAAAAGCTCTTTATCGAAATTTTTGAGGTTGTAAGTTATCAATGGCTGTCAAACGCAATCTAAAAGGCACCGCTTGCTCAAAATTTGACAGTAGCCTATTGACAGATGGTTGACAGTGTTGTTAATACGTGGACAGAAATCACTGACTTCTCTAACTCCACCCGTACTCTCCAAGTTTTTCAGATATCAATAACAAATGTTATGTCAAGTCTCCAAGTTTCACAAATAAACAAACTTTTGTCATTTTTATTATTACTTATCGAGTCTTGCAACAAAAAGCTTCGTTTGTTTTAGAGTTTGATGAACCAATTTTTGTTATAATGGCACTCAAAGAAAAAAGGATTATAAACTTGGTTAATTTAAAAGATTTTTAAAAAGTATATTTGTAGTATGTTTTGTCCTCCGTGCTTACAAGAAAAAAACATAAGGATTTCAGATGAGCGACTAAGCGTAAGTAAGAAGAATGGATTTTCGTAAATTATTCCATAAAATTGTAGCAATTTGCATTTTGCCTTCTTGATGGGCGTTACAAATGTAAGTCACATGGCAAAATACATATGTTATATCCAATAACTGGACTAATGAAAACAATAGATCATATAAGGTTATGGATTCCTACTGTCGTTTATAATGATTCAATGTTTCTGATTTTATTTGTAGTCCTCCATAGAATTGAAATTGATATTTTGTTTTATGTTTATTTAATAAATTTTTGTAAAAATATACCTTATCTTTATTTTATCGATTAACTGAAATATTGAAATATAGAAATGGTTAATGAATTCATCAATATAATGATACTTACTCACAGATTTTATTATTATTATTTCTTATTTATTTCATTTCTTTTTAAATCTGGCGCCAGTCAAAAGTGTTAAAACAATATTTAACGACATTTTTGTGGTTTTAGAAAGTCCCATTGAAATGAATATAAATTCAATTTTGTTCATTTCAATGAAATTTGCAATTTATTTAAAGTAAATCATCAAATTAGATTAATCATAATAGAATAGCGGCACCTATTTGAACTTCTAAAAATTAAAACAAAATGATTCTAACATAACATGAGCGGAAGTAAATTTAATGCTTCACACATCACATTTTGCCTATCAAATAAAATAAAATAAAATAAAAAAATAAAACATATATTTCTTTTTATTATTATTTTATTTTGACATCTTCAAAGTCAATGTGCATATGAAGATAACCTTGGAATTATATACGCTTCAATCAGAAACAGAATCAGAATCAGAAACAAAACAACAAATGCAATGAAATTCCATAGAAATTAAATCACACACAGATAGTAGTAGTGCCAACGCAGTGCATTGAACTAATTCTAAAGATTTTTTGAAATATTGCAATTACAAATATAAATTTTAGAAGAATACAAATAATTTATATGAAAACATTTTGCATTTTCACACTTGTCACTTTTAAAATTTATATTTATTAATATAAGTACATATATTTTTTTAAAGCATTTTTACCAAATTTAATTTTGCGATTCACAATATTAACACCTTAAATTAGATACAAAACTCGATAAAGTTATCTGAAGTATAAATCTGTTTTAAAATTTATTATACTAGTACTTCATTGTTGGAAGGATGTTTTTCGAGTGCTTTGAACCATGATTCGTTCATTGGCGTCACCCCAAATCTCATGTGTCTGTCTCATCTAAATTCTATCATAAGTACAATACATATTCTCTCATTATCTTCTCTCTTCAGCTTAGATATTGAATATTTTATTTAATTAAGTGAATAATTATTTTTATAAGCATTTGTGCATTGTTTTAGGTTATTTTGGACTAATAAAATTTATACACTTTAATTAAATTTGATTGTTGTGCACGCCTAATTACATTGTATTATTATTGCTTGTAATTTGTTAATCCTTTGTTCACTCAGTTTGAATTTCGAATCCAAATATACATTTTGCCAAGTGGGCGCCTGGTTTCTTATTTTGATTTGTTTTGACCATTAATTCGATCGAACAATATATATTCAATATAATTACTATACAAGATATTCAATATTTTTGAAATGAATGATCTAATTTACTGCTGTATTGTTTAAATGCTTAATGGAAATATTATTAGCATATAAATTTAGTACAACGACCGTTGGTGCTACTGTATCTCTCTTTTGTTTTATATTGTACAAAAACCGCATCAAAAAAACAATAAAATATTAATATAAAATGGCGCAATATTGATTAATAGTGTCAAGCACCCTAAAGAATTGATCATTGCAATCAAAATATATGCAATATACAAGTATACAAAATACTAGAATGAATAATGTAAACATTTAGACAAAATCAAGTCAAGTGAGCGCACTAATTAAAATGATGTATAACGCAAATGTTAATTAAAGAAAATCACACAAGAGCACATACAAGCGAGAAACAGAAAGTACCTCATGAAGATTTTTGGCAAATGTGTGAAAACCCACGCGAATAATTTAATTTATGGATGCTAAGTAATAACTGGAGTCAGTCAGCCTATAAAAATTGTTTCTCAAAACCCCAAATAATTACATGCCAAAAATTAACACAAACCGATAAAAGTCAGGCGTTGAGTTTTAGGTGAAAATACGCATAAATCATATGACGAAATGGATTATTGCCATAATCCAGAAAAAAAATTATAAATCCTGTAGCGCATTTTTTCAAGGTTACTCAAAAAAAAAAGCGTTGCCAAAAATTGTAAAAAAAAATTCAAAAAACTGAACAAATCTTAATGCAAATTGTATTAAACCAACATTCCTGTACTCTCTCCCTCTCCATGATTATCACCATCAGAGACAGATGGAGTGAAAGACTTCTGCCATGTGTAATTGATTAAAAAACAATATAATTTTGATTTTTATTGAAAATTTGTAATTTTTACAATTTTAATAAATATATTAAGACAGGAATTAAATGTTCCGAAAAAAATGCAATAAAATATATAATAAAACCAGAAAGAAGGCTATCATTGGCTATGCCAAAGATGTAATACTCTTCACGCTCCTCCGGTTTACAACCAACCTTCCTTTCTTAGCATCACTATATTCTCTATGTTACAGTTTGAGTATCAACAAAGAACACAGTTGGGGTATCAACAAAGATCACAGTTTGACTATCAAATGTTTGCACAGTTTGAGTGGCACTGTATTTTTATTGACCTTTTACTCACTATAAGTTTGTCATTTAATGGGGGTTTGTATGGGAGGTACCCCTCCTGGTAACCTTTGGATCATGAAATTTACATGGTTTATGGATATTGATCAGAAACTTATAGTGTCTAAATTTCAGTTTGATATGTTAAAATACAAAATACTTTTTCTAATAAGAACATTGATTTAAAAGGGGGCTTGTATGGGAGGTACCCCACCTGGTAATCCTAGCATCTTGAAATTTTCATGGTTGATGAATATGGATCAGAAACTTATAATGTCCAACTGAGGGACTAGTTTTGCGAACAGAAAGACAGGCGGATATGGCTAAATCAACTCGTCTCATCGAGCTCATCACAAATATATATATACTTTATGTGGTCTGCGATGTCTCCTTCTGTGTGTTACAAACTTCATGACAAACTTATAATACTATTCACTCCCGTGAAGAGTATAATTATGCAGATTAGCGTACATTTTTGCGTTTAGTCTTGTGTTGACTGGTGATGGTGGCAGCGAACTTTGTCAACGCATCGTAGGTGTATGATTCATGATGGTATGATATGAGGGGACAGACAGGTTTTATACTACTTATATTCTGTTTTTTCTGAGTTCAGCGAACGTTCGCTAAATGCATTTGTGACCTTTCCATGTTATGCCACCTTAATACAACACGTAAACAGGCAAAGAAACTGACTGATCATATGAAGAAGCAGAGAGACTGGCAGTCAGGATTTCGTTTAATCACTCATTTTATAGGTGCAATTAATTGGATGTTGCCAACTTCAACTGCTTCCTGCCAACAATGAATTGAAACCGTTAAGGACGCATACCAACATTAAAAATAAGAAACACGATAATGTTTTGTCAACATTTTTCAGTTGTAGCATTTTCTGTTGACATTTATTTCCGCTTTATGCAAATTTGTATATACGATGAATGTACGAGGATTGTTTCAAACATTAAACATGAGTTTTAGAAAAGCTATCAACTGCAATATGTAATTTAAGTAAGACTTTTGATTATGATCTAAGTTCTTATTTCAAACAGTTTGAATTTTGAGCCATAAGCCGTTAAATGATGAGCTAACCAAAATATGATTAATGGCTAATTCAATTGGATGAAAATCAAATTTTTATGATGATAATCAGGAGCGTTTTTAATTTATTAACTGTTTTTTTTTCCGATGACCTTCTTTCAAGTGGCTCGCCCCGTGCGGTACAATGAGAAGGCATATTCTTGATGATGGAACCAGCGATGCCAACTTTTCTTGTCGACTGCGGACTTTTGTAATAAGAGTCTTATTGCTGTCATAGGCAACGACAACGAAATAAATTAATTAATGCGAACCGACTTGATTTATTAAAATTTATTGTGAAATCCGAGCTACAAGATACTCTGCCCAATGTTATAATAATATAATAGTCCTCACAATTGCCATAAGCAATGCCAGCTGTGAGAGGAGTTTTTCAAAATTGCAGTTCATCAAACATTTTTTAAGACCAACAATAAGTACTTTAAGGCTATCTTATCTATTGGCAAGAGGTATGTGATGCTATGGCTATAAAAGACTTTGCTCTTTTTTTTTTGCAACCTGTACAACACACAGTAATGATGATTGTTCTTGCCAAAAAGTTTTAGAAATTTACAATTACGATATATTTTAGTCTATTAAATTGATATACCTTAAAAATTTCGGTCAGCTATTTCAGGTCAGCTAACACCCACGCAACGCCACTGATTCTGTCATCTCTCGAAACAATTTCATAGGCTTGCATTCATTGAACTTTTCTCTGTGACACATTTGCTGGTTAGTATTTGTGAGATCTAAGGAAGTTTTGCAAGTTACGAAATAAATGAAAATGTGATGACGTAAGACAAAGCTCCTTAAACTTTTTTGATGGTGAAATATTTTTTAAATTATACAATTTAATGAGGAGCCCTATATTTTGCAACTACAAACATGAGGAAACTACAAACGTTGATCAACCGATGTCTACGAACTATTCTGCGAATCTGGTGGCCAAGAATTATTAGCAATCAGCGACTCTGGCAAATCTGCGAGCAAGACCCAATTGAAATTATGATACGGAAACAAAATTACGGTTGGTTGGGACATACCCTTCGCAAAAATAACGATGAAATACCCCCATGCCATATTGGAATGAAACCCTCAAGGGATGAGGTCCAGAGGAAGACCGAAATTGACGTGGAATCGAACTGTTGCGGCTGAGACAAGAAAATCTATGAGCGAACTTCGCGCATTAGCACGCAATAGAGACGGATGGAAATCCTTTGTTAATCGACTTTGTGAATAGACTATGTTTATAATTTCTTTAAATTGTAAATACGTCATAAATAAAAATAATATTTATTTTATTTCGCATTTAAAATTTTTAATTTCAATTACCTCTTATATTTTGGGAGAATAGAGACAAATTTTCCACGCAGCACAGTTCAAGAAACTTCGATATAGATTACATGATGGCTGCAGCAATGCATCCCAATTTAAAATCTTTAATTTTTGTGATCACAGCTAATTGATTTTTCTCTTCAGAGAACTAAAGGGTTTCCATGTGAACTTAAAGACCTATTTAAAAAAAAAATTTAACATTTTTTTCATGTTCCTTAATGAGTTCCTTCTGCCTGCTTTTTTATTACTCCTTTTTATAGCTTAATTACCATTTCGTAGTTTAAAACAATAAAAACAAAAAATTAACATGATCTACTCTGCTAAGCTATGTACCAAAATATAACCAAAAATCATGCAATAAAAAAAAAAATATAGTGTAAAAATGAACCTTCAAAGGTATCATCTTGTTATAAGTAGTATTTTTTTTCAATAAATGTTTAATCAGTCATACAAGAATTTTATTGCATTTCCAATTAATTAAAATTAATAAGAATATTGAATTACTCATGATCATTGCTGCCTTGAACCTTGGCTTGGGTCTTTTCATTAAGACCAAATAAAATATTTCCCAAATTAATAAAAACACGCTAAAAATACATTTAATATCATCATCATAATATATATAATACAATATACTAATGAAGATAATGATCGTAATGATAATAATGATGTTGAATAACCTCATCTAAAATGTAACAAGAGTATGAATTGTACAGGTCAAATGTATCAATGAATCAATGTCTGTCTGTCTTCTAAGTTTAAAACAATAGAAAGAGAATACGAACGAAGAAGAGTCATCGACTGAGAGGAGCAGATTAAACAAAAAGATGAGACTAACTTTTAAATCAAAGCAATGAGTAATAATAAGCAAAATTTCAAAATACTCAATACTCAAATATTTTAGTATTAAATTCGCATTGCGTTTATTGAACCATATTTTTGTATTGTATTATATTGTTTTGTTTTGTTTTGTTTTCTGTGAGTGAGCGCAACTAATGAAGAGGCGCAGATACATTCCAGCAACACAATCAGAGTTAAAGAACGTAACTTCTCTTATTGTTTTTGTTGTTATTTTATTATAATACAAGTTATTGAGATCAACTGCGAGGAGATACAAAGTTTCGCGCAACTTCGTAATTGATTCAGAGTCATCATATTCTCGACTGAGGGTATATAAATGCGAAGCTTTGAAGCGAATATCAAACATTCCTGTTGCAGCAACGAAAGCACAAGGACTACCATACAAAACAATACCAGACAGAGAATTACTTGTATACAATCACTCATTTACTTAGTGCAGGACAATAGTTTTTATTCAAAATGCACGCGAAAATAATATTATTTGTTAGTGTTGTGGTGAGTAAAAGGATAACCGTATATATGAAAAGAAAGTGAAGAAGTGCTATAAAAAAAAAATAAAGAAAAATTACAATAACAAAAACTTAAAAGAAAACAAGTGCCTCATGAAAGTGATAATAAATCAAATTAATCATAAGTCAAGTCACATTGACTTTGATTTAAAAAAAAAATTCAATATAAAATAATTGTGAACAATTTAAACAAAAAAAAAAAAAAAAAACAACAAATCAATAATAATATTTTAAAAGACATTTCAATCATTTAACAAGGGAAATAAAATAAACATACAAAATAATCAATAATTAAATACTCAAAACAATTCTAAACAGAAATCAATCTTACAAAAAAGAAAAATCATGAATTCTTCTTCAATTCAAGGGCATGTGCATAGTACACACCCATGCTTGACCTTTCACACTTGCCACAGCTTCCAAATGCTTCTTTCAAAAAGCAAAAATGTATATAAGAAAAAACACTCCTTCAAATATACACGAGTATGGTAAAAATTAAACAAATTTATTTTAAACAATATTTAAATATATTTATGTAGATATTTCATGCGATACAATTAATTAAACTCGTTTATTACTCCAAGCGCACTTTAAGTTCAAGAAAACACCAAAAAAAAAAACAAAAAAAATTCATACAAAAATTATTTAAAAAATTTAAAAAATTCATTTCAATGCTGCAGTAACAGCAGCGGCAGCAACTTGTTGCGGGCAAAGAATTTATAACCATTAAAAACAAATACATAATTGATACAAGCATAAAAAAATTAAAATTAAAATAATAATAATACAATAATAAATGGAAGCGTGCCCAAAAAAAAAACACTACAATAATAAGATGATTCATTCATTCATCAATGACTGAGCAACTAAAATCTTCAATTCATTTCAGAGTTTTTTGCTCAATCAAAAGATTAAACGATAACAATTCATTTAAAGTAAGATTTTGGTAATTTTTTTATGTCAAAATTAAGCCAATTAGAATTTTGACATTTTTGGATTTGAATGTCACTTGTGAATGTGCTAAAGCATGTGAATGAATATATTTATAAAATTTATGATATATGTATGTCGCGTTCATTCAACTCCAACAACCAACAAGCAATGAAATTGTATTATATTTTTTTATAGCATATCCGCTTTTGTTATTTTTGGTAAAAAAGATGTAAAATTTTAATTAAAATTTATTTTTTGTTTTTCCTTTATTACTATTAGGCCTTTTTGGCAGTCTGTAGCGCATTTCCTGCCCAGAATGATATTAATTATGGCAAGTATGAGGTTTCAGCTCAAAGTTCTAACGATGGCAAATACCATGGTCACGATGATGGACGTTATCATCGTAGCGAGCATAATGATGGTATGATAGTATTTCGTAACTTGATGTTTACGTAATACGATTTGATTTTGATTAACGTAACCCCAGTAGCTGTAGACGTAGCAGTAGCCTGTTGCCAGTAGACGTAGAAGTATCCTGCATGCCGTAAAAATGCCTTCATATTTTGTATCTACAACAGCAACCACATACGCAAATCAAGAAAAATAACCACACAATCAATAATTGTAGAATCGCTAAAAACCAATAAAAACAAATCAACTAACAAACATCATTCAAATTCAAAGAACTTAAAAGATCCTTCAATGGAGTCTTTTTTCTTTGAAAAAAAAAAACAACTTACTAATCATGCATGTTTATTAACATATTTATAAACATAAGGAATGTGCTTAAAAAATTCTAAATTATTTACAAATTTAAAATTAATTTATTAATTATGATAATTTATTGGTCTTTTTGACAAAATTTTAAGCTCCTTCAACTTATACTAATCCCGAATTAATTTTCTTAAAGTATCACAAATAAAACTGTATTTATTTATAGGCCGGACTGGTGTATACGATTCATTAGGTAAACAAAAATTGTGTACATTGAAAACTATTCATATTTACATAATCACATATAAACATACAAATACACACTAAACATACACAAGTGTGCACTGTAAGAAAATGTTATACCTAAAAATTGCAAAATTTTAGAACTAATATTATTGCTTTTAGTAGTTTTTCGTATCTAATTGCTTTTCTGAGTGTACTGTAGTAACAACAAAAACAACACTCACACATACTATACAAAAAAAATTCTAACTTTAGACTAATATTATTAACCAAAATTTATATGGTATATCCTCATCATTATTAGGTCGTTATATGCATGTTCACGATAACCGTGAACTTGGCTTCTACAGGCATATACCCTATCCTTATGACGGTGGTTATGGACCATACTCGGGTTCTAACATACCCTATATCCATGATGTCAGGCCTTATGAGTAAGCATTATCTCTTACATTATTTATTTTATTATGTATATCAAATTCTTTGTCTGTCTTTCATCGACAACAGCCACAATTTGTACACAGTAAGTAATGCTGATTATCATGTACCCCAAATCCGCCTGGAATATGGTTTCCCCGAGCATGAACCGCTAATTGATACACACAATACTCATGAAGAGCCGAGTGCTTCTGAAACAAAATACTAAACACAAAACCACAACACCAACCACAATGACGCTCCAAGATCCACGCTCCAAAATTAAAACAAGAAATACCAACCAAACCAACCAACACTGATAAAAACTTCCCACTCAAATCCCGAATGCACACTCTATAATATTATTATAAATCCCTGGCATCAACCATAAATGCTTTTTTCTTATTATTATTATTATTATTCCTGCAAAGCCAACGTCTGCAAAAGCTATGTCTAATGAGCTTTGCACTTGCATGCTGAGGTCTGCTTGAAGAGTTTCCCACCCACTCACACGCACACATACACTTACTAAACATACACTCCCACACATATATTCACACATATGCATATTAAAACAAAGGTTAAAAAACACACACAAACATATATGCGCTTGAGTCCCCCGATCCCAGAAAAACATGAATGTCCTTTAGCTTAGTCAGACTTGTAAGACAGAATCTAACATAAACAAAACTCAAAATCAAAACCAAACAAAAACACAGTCCACAACAACGAAGAAACCAACAACAACAACAAAACGTACCACAACCACCACCACAACAACAACAACCACACCACGTCCCATACTCTTCAACTATGATGATGAGGGTCGCCATAAGATTTTGCACCAGGAAGATCTACGCAAGAAGGACAAATACGATCATGCGTAAGTGAAACCTTAACTTACATGAAAAATCTTCAATGGATTAAATTCCTTTTGTTCATTCATCATTTTATTGTAGTTACCTGACCGAGAATGGCATCTACGGCGAGGAACAAGCTAAACTCCATCATGAAGGTGGCACTCATGCCAAGGGTTACTATGAATACACCGGTGATGATGGCAAACTCTACCAAGTTCACTACAAGAGCAGCCACGAAGGATTCATGCCCATGGGTGAACACATCCATCCAATTCCGGAAGCCATTGCACGCGCTCTCAAATATGTCGAAGAACAACACAAGACCAACGGTCAACAATTCGATCATCGTGGATTCCGCATTGGTCAAATGCCCAAAAAACTGATGTCCGAAATCAAGGCAATGCACTATCAGGATCTGCCCAAGGAACTTGGTGAACAGGTCCATATGCTCCAACACGAAATTGAATTAGCCGAACAGGAAGAGGAACGCGAAGAACTTGAAAGAGCACGCAAGCAAAAACTCACACCCCGTCCAATTGTGAAACCAACAACACGTAAGCCTTTGGATGTTTCATACACTACTGAGATGGCTGCCCAGCAAACTATGTTGCCTTAAACTCCTCCGAGCGTGGATTGATACATATGTGTGTGAAATGCACTTAGTCTCATTACCCCCAAAAACACCTTTCGCTGCCATATAGAACACACTTACACCACACACACACACAATCTGCTGATAGTTTTTATTAAATTATTTAAAGCCTCAAATGAACTAACACTCAGCTCACCTTGTCCACATCCCAATTCATTATGCTTTTTCTAAACAAATAAAAAGCCCCACGTCCCTTGCACTTGCCCAGTGTTGGCAAACTATAACAAGTCATAAAAAATCAAAAAAAAAAAAATCAAAAAAAAAAATGTATTACGGAAAAAATGTTAAAATGTTACAAGCTAAAAATTATTTATTGTTAATTTTTTAAATATTATTTTTTTTTTATTTATATTTGATGTTTATTATTTTTAATATTATTTTATTTAATTTGATTTAATAATAAAAAAAAACCATAATATAAATTGTTAGAAAAATACAAAATAAAAACTTTTTATATAAAACAAAAAAAAAAAAAATCCAAATAATTTAATAATTGACTGGCAGTTGTTGAACCATAACTTTTAGCAGTCACTGTGATTTTGAGATTATTTTAATTAAAATTTACATATTGCCATATTTCATTAAACGTTCAATAATCTTAAAATTTTTGAAGAAAAAAGTTAACTCAAATCAACAAAATCGTTCTTAGTATATAAATGTCAATTTTAATAGATTCAACAAATATGAGGCGCTCATGATAACCATAAAATATGGTGGGTGCTTTGCCCTTTCTCAGTTCATGACAAACAGATTCCTAGTACTAAGTCAATATTTTCAAATAATGCTAAATATTTGCAATAATTATATTTATTGATATCTGACTTACTTGCAATATATATAGTAGTGAGCTATGTGGTCCAACCAAATCCCAAACACCCTTGTGACTTAATTAAAAGCTTATATGGTATTTACTTATCTTGTAGCACTTAAGAATTATTACAAGTTACATGTGAAAATGTTTTGATCTTCAACATAAAGATGTTGTGTTTCATTAAAACTATTCAGATAGTTTTATAGGAAAGTGATGGGAGGGATTAAGAGACAGTTAATATTTCATAGTGTCAATCAATGACAAAATGTTTCTATTGAAGTTTCTAACACACATTCTTAATGAAAAGAAATGAAAAGATTTGTTTAATTTTTTGGCAGAAAACCAAATCACTTATCGACAACACGAACACAATCTTGATCTTAGTATAAAATAGAATACGTAGAATTTCAGAATTGTTTATTATATTGATTGAAAAATAAAATGATTATTAAACAAGTCGTTATTATCTCATAAAATAATATACGGGTCTTTTTTTTGTTGTTGTATTTTATTTTAAATTGTTTTGTTATGTCGATAGCCCATTAACCTAGATGCCCCATAGACAATTTGTCATAATATTTCTTAGTAATTGCTCATAATTGAGTCCTTCTATCATTAAGAAATATGAAAAAAAGTTCTATGATTAAATGAAATCGCATAAACGGTTCATTCAACTAAGTGAATGGTTTAGAAAAAATTGGTTAAATGGATTCCGGCAGATCAATCTAGTCAATTATTTTCATTGCCATAAGCGTTTTTAATTAGATTGAAATTCTACAACTTCAATTTATATTAATATAAATATTATATATCTAATATTTTTATAAATTTAAATGTCAGAGAGCCAACAAAAAAACAAAAAAAAAAAAACAGAAATAAAACAATAATACAAAATATGTTTGCATACATGTAGACAAGATGTTTAAGCGATCATCTTTGAAGTTTCACTATTTGTGAAGAACACAAAAAATTGCAAAGAAAAAAAAAATATTTTAAAACAAAAACAAATCATTAAGAAATTGTCATAAGTCATAAATGCGTCAATTAATCAAAAGGTGTTCAAATTGATTGATGCTTCAATGGTTGCCTACTTTTAGGCTGTAACTCTTAAATAAAAGCTTTTCAAATTGAAACTACTAAATTATTGCACAATTTATAAAAAGCTTCACGCACATGAAAAGTGGTATGTGTAGATTTTTCTTTTGTTTATTTATGTGTATTCATAATATTTTATTGGTATCTTTAATCATTAATAGATTATTTTTGATTGTTTCTAATTAATTCTGGTAAGCTCAACATCAGCAGGTTTCTGTAATTTAGCATACTCTTCCGCATTAACACCATCATCTACAATAAGGATTTGATTCGATTATCCATATAAATTTGTATACAAAATATTAGAAGTACTATTACTTACAAGTGATAATCGGATGAAATCCATTCTTATCAGCTGTATATCGAACACCAACACGTAGACCCTCTGGTGTAATGAACGAATATGATCCCTGAACTTGTTCAGCTTGATCTTCTCGACCAGCATTCACTATCACACCACGTTCCTCAGCATGTATACCATTTTCAGTTTCATAATTGTATGAATAGGCACCTTCCTCACTAGGTATAACATTTTGTTCGATAATTCGTGCATCTTTGGCCACAACATTAGGATTATATTGTTTAAAGAAATTATCATAATAACGACGATTATTATAATAATCACGATTTCTATAGTAATTCCGATTGTAATAGGGATCATTGAGGTACGGATTATAGCGACCATCATCAAATCTATTGTTATTGGCTGGAGCAGCACTGGAGCATGCAAATAATCCAAAAAACATTAAGCAAAACCAGAAAATCTAAAGGGGTGAAAATATTTTGATTTAATCTTTAAATATTAAGGACTCATTTTTATTGTATTGTTTTATTCATTTACCAATCGAGTCATTTTACAGAAATATGTGTAGTTGCTTCGTTGCCACAATCAAAATCAAAACTGTAACATTTTTCAAAGCAACCATCTTATTTTATAAGACTAGAAAAAATGTATTTTATTTTTATTTTAAAAGGAGAAATTCTACCAATTTCCGTTGAGTTTCTTTATTCAGTTTGCCAAAAAAAAAAACGACAAAAAAAACTCATGACCGTAAATGAAAATATAATTTAAATTTGTTTCATTTAACACGATGAGTTGAAACTGGTTAAAACGGATGTTGGACAATCGACAAAGAATTTAGAGTTTTTTTTTTTTTTTTTTGATAAAAATTTAACAGTTTTAAAGCATCTGTTAAAGTAACAAAATACAATAAATATAGTATTAAAATACACGTAGTTTACTCACGCATCAACACCTTCTCACCGACGCATTGCCATAACTCTGTTCTACGGAGCCATGACATCCGTCGACCACATTTTAAATGTCTGTCCAAGCTGGAACATCAAAACTTTTAAAAAAATATTCTTCGTATAATATTGACTAAGTTTATAATTTCCTTCTTCAATGTATTCTAATCTTCATATGTTAATTGCATCTCATCTTAGAGTTGTAGGCCATAGAATCTAGTACTCTTGTATGATATAGGTGTAATTAAATTTTCTTACTAATTAATAACTTTCTAATTCTGATACAGACAACCATTGGCTCCCTTATGAAAAATTGTGATAAGAATACAGAAACATATCACCATATTTGATAATACAATATTATAAATACTAATTCCATAGAAATTGTGGTTGATAAAAAATATAAATACAGATATTGAAAAACGTGTTGCCAAAGCAGAAGCATTTAAAGAACTTTTTAAGTATTCACTTAGCTTAGTTGGTTGACCTTCACATTTTCAAATGCAATTTGATTGCTTGAGATGTGCAACAACAACATCAGCAGCAGCAACAATAATGAAAATTAAATACTGCAACAACAATAATAAGCAGATGAAGAACAATAAAAACAGCAGCAACAATCAAGAATAAAATGATGATCATCATAATTACAAAGAGATGATGAGATTGATTGAAATTGTGAAAATTATAAATACTAATTTAATATTTGAAAAAAAAAAACCAAATTGTTTTTTAATAAAAACAACAAAAAAACTGTAATTTTACAAAATTTAAAAATAAATTAAATTTGGCCCAAACGTGAATGAGGCTAACAAATAATAATATAGTACTGTGCTACAATAAATTAGTTTACAATAAATAAAAAATATAAATGAATTAATCATATTCGTTTTTTATTTAGCAATATTTATGTTGGTTACTTTAATAAATATTTTTATACCTTTAACATTTGTATGGACAGATCTTATCTCTTTACAAAGAGTAGAACCGTGTGTCGAAGTCTTTAAAAAGAATAAATACCATATGTGGAAATAATCAAGGAGTTGAGGAGAATTGATTGAGCTTAGTCCATTCTTTCGTCTATTGCTATTAAGTTTTTGATCTAGCAATATGATATGAAATTTATTTATTTAATCCATGACAACTTCCTGTCAACAAAACACATAAAACAACTTGATAAAAAGAGTACAGTAATAATATTGAAATAAAGCTTACAATTAATTAAATAAAAATAACATAAATCTGTCTCTAACCCGGTAAGAGAAATTTATTTGCTAAATAGCTAGCTATACTCCTACTCATAGATGTGTGGTCGGAGACAGACATTCCCCCACCCCATCCAAAATTTTATTGTCCAGATTCAGTCACGGTGGATGGAGAATCGTATGAGCTGCAGGACCAGAGCTTTGATAGCGGTAGACGAAATCTCAGGAGAGAGAATGTGGTACATTTTGTTATAATTAGCACATAATACACGAAATGGATCGTGTGAGGCAAAGTTAGTTGTGCACCTACCTAGAGCAAGATGAACAAAATTCCTAATAGTACCACTAGGGACACAGAAACTAAGTTGACTCAAAAGCCCCGGTGATATGGTACAAATACAATCTATTATTGTATGCAGCTGCCATGTCAAACTCAGAGCTTTCCGA
Organism: Amiota communis; assembly: GCA_037043315.1. Lineage (NCBI taxonomy): Eukaryota > Metazoa > Arthropoda > Insecta > Diptera > Drosophilidae > Amiota > Amiota communis. The sequence continues at coordinate 3,137,762 of JBAMAV010001387.1, read as the reverse complement.
TTACTGGAAGAGGCAGTATCCATACAAAATTCACTTTAAAGATGGTTATTGTTTTTTGTTTCCATAGACTACGGCAATAAAATTATTTTTTTTCCAAATTTGGTTGAGATCATTTATTTTTCATTAATCCAGAAATTTATTCAATTAAACAAATACAATATTCGATACACAATACTTAGCAACCATTTAATTTATGTATTAGGTACTAGTGTACCCGGCGTGCTTTGCTACGGTCACGACGTGATGTTAGTGCGTGATGCTGTTTTATTTTTAATTGTAGTACATTGCGCAGCAATTGAAATAAGTACTTTTGAAATACAGACGAATCAATTAATTATCTGATATGTATATTTGTCAAAGGCGACTTGATTGATTTTACAATATGTCTCTAAGGTGCAGGTGCGATCCACACCAAACATCACAGGAACACACTCCACACTACGCTAGAATTTCCTAGAAAATTTCTTCAAAATCAGTTTAGCCGTACTCAAGTGATGAGCTCAGAAACATGACGCAAGATTTATGAGTTTATAATGCAAAATTTTGGCATTTCTTTAGCCAAAAAATGCAGTAAATTTCGAAAAACCATGTGGTATGTATTTAATTTTATATATATATACTCACTTCCTTGAAAACAAAGATTCTTTTGAAAATACAAACAACACTTAACATACTATCATAATGGCATATGTACATATATTGTTGTGTTAAAAAAACATAAATTTTATGCATTTTAATTTAATTACATGTTTTATTTTACTCGCCCACCTAAGTTGCTTATTGCGTATTTTTCTACTTCATTATCTGCTTCTATTGCTTTTTTTATTGTTATTTTTTGTGTTTTATAGATTTTAAGACTCACCTTCAGTAGAGATTAGTTACAGATGTTTGTGTATCTGCTTATATCATCACTAGAGTAAGTATAAGAGTTATTACTGACTCAAGCCACACACGCTCGTTTATGTCAAGCAAAAGCCTAAGATTCTCAGACGGATTAACATCAACTTAAGTAATCAATACAATGTACGAGGTTATGGTTAAATTGCAAAAACTCTGACAAACCTTAAACTCAAAAACTAAATTCTCTAAATTGTATTTTGGTTTTTTCTCAACTTGTTATTACATTTGGCTTACTTTAAATATCAAGACTTTGATTTAATCCTCATATGACAATAATTAAATAAAATACTTACTTTTTAAATGTTACATTGACCATAACATTACAACATAATAATAATAAGAATAATGACAACAAATAATTAACGCAGCATTAGACACAATTTCAAGGTCATTTGGTATTATTAGAAATGCATGTGCATATACTAAGGCACGAGCCAAATGAGGGACTGCATAATAACATGTGTCATAGAAACTAGATTAAATTATTTTAAAACACCAAGTATTATTAGAGTAGATCTATGGTAGATACATTTGATTGCCCTCATGTTAGTTACAATAGTTATTACGATGCATTTTACGCTTACTGGTTTGTTGACTGGCAAAATTAGCTAACAATTATTCAATGGCTACTGTATGCTCTTTGGTATTATATTTATCATAGATTCAGCAGATATGAGCTACATCTTTCGCATTGCATCTGAACCAGTTTCGCTATGTAACTAAATCGCGACGCTTCATATACTTCCTTGACCATGAAATGTTCTACTTACTCGCACCTATGTTCATCAAAAAAAAAAAAAAAAAAAAGATACATAATCTCATACTAAAAGTAATTAACCGATAAGTTGTTTTGTGTTACACTAAACTATATTTCATGTTATACTTATGGTATGTTGACCATTTTATATTGTGTTGTGTATTTATTGCATTCGTTGAGCATGAGTATTTAGTATGTGAGTATATCGCGTTACATGGAAGTTTGCCTTTGTCGTGGCTTGTGACATTTTGAAATGCTGCACACACATTTGTTTATTTATGCCTCACTTGACATTAGCCATCGACATCGATATAAACAGCGATGGTAACAGACTGGTTTTTCTACCATTAAATACAAGTGAGCATAGGTATTCAATATTGTATCTATACGCAGATGCTGTTTAAGTTACTTAAGAAATTTGCTCAGTGCTTTTGCAATTCGATTTCTAATGCTTCTGCTTTTCTGCCTTTTCTATTAATTTTGGTGTTGTCCGAAAATGAATGTCGTCAATAATTTATGCGACAAATTGCATTTAAAAAACCGTCAAAATATGTATGTTCATATGTATGAAAACTATGTAATATATGTATATAAGATACACTTAGGTCAATATATTTACTGCTAATAGTATGTAACTGGTTCCATAAACATTACGTAATATTGCCAATGAATTCTTTTGTTTAATGTAAATTTTACTTACATCAAAGATGCGTCTGGTTGACCTTCTTAAAGATATAAACCAGCACCACTACGAAGAAGTCCAAACAACATCAACGACGACTGTCAAATTGTGTGTTTTAGCTGATGTTAAGAATGAGTTAATTCATTTACAATTTTTTTTATAGACATAAGCAATAATAGTAAAGTTATTAATAATCAACAAACAACTGACATTTTCTCTAATGAAAATCACACACAATTCTGACCAACATTTTTGTGTAAAAAATATATACATACATATATTGTATAAAGAATTTTCTTCTATTGCGCTCTTGTCAAGGTTTACATACTCCAAAATATGTTGTACAAACATCGAAAAAAAATACCGAAAATTGTTTGAAATTACCAAATTTTCTTGTTAGGAGGAGATGCTTATAAATAATTAATTTCGTACAAATAAAAATACATTCATGTTCTGTAGCTGTGAAATTAAAAGACTTAGGCAACAAACTTGCCAATTGATGGTTTGAATTTTGTAGGTTTTTTGTACCCTTCATAGCAATATGGTATATTATTACATGTACGATTCTACATTCATTTATTTTGTATATTTCTTAAAGATAAATAAGTTTGTTATACCAAATTGTAACTTGAAAACATATAAAGATGGCTTGCAAAACTGAGTAAGTGATCGCGACTTTTACTCATAAAGGTTTGTGAGAGGCAAACGGCTTTATTGAAAATTATGAAAAAAAATACCAGGTATTCCTTAGGTCATAAGTAAAAGATTCTTAAAGTCACTTTCGCGAAGACTGAGATGGAAGAGATATTAGAAAATAAAAACCGGGGCTACCTGCATTTATTGCACGTTTTGTTCAAAGTAAACAAAATGAAATTTTTTTTAAATTTTGGTCCAAAATCCCTTGTTTTTTATATCAGTACAAATTATCAGGCATATTTTCTACCAATTTGTGAACATGGGCACTGGGAATATTATTCCATTTATGCTGCATTCTCCCCCAAATTTAATCTTCCATAATGGGCGCTCTATTGGATTTAAAAAGCTCCCCTCTTCTAATGACCCCAGATTTTCTGGGGATTAAGCCGGCCACTCCTATACCTGATGTGGGGCATCTGACAGTTTTACGTGCAGTATGCTTTTGGTGGACATCTTGGTGAATAATCTCTTAAAGCTTGAGATTCGGAATGTCTCCACAACGTATAGTTAAAAAAAATGAGTTTCAATAAGGTACTACCCAAACTAGGAACAACTTTTTGGCGGGTAAAGTATCCTCAAGCTAATGACAAGATCATTCAAGCCCCATAACATATTTAAGAAAGTGTAAGTGCTAGTAATCTCGAATTCGGTATGATTTCTCTCCAGGTTCCTGATCTGATGAACCAAACCCCCTCTTTATAGCTATTTTGATTTTAAATCCAGATTTGGGAAAAGCCTATGAAGTTAATATTTGGTGGGTACATAAAAATGTGATTATTAAATAAATATCTTTGCCTATTTTTATTTTTATATATATTTCTTCAATTGAGTACTGGAGGGTATCCGATAGTCGGATCTCTTTTCACATATTATTTATTATTGTTATTTTTTTTTTTTTTGTTGGTTTAATTAAAGTGAGAAAAACTAAGAAAAAAATACAACAAAATTCACATATTACTTAATTATAATATTATTTTATTTTTATTATTATATATTCTATTTGAAACAATGAGAAATACACTTCTGCTTCTTCCGTCTAGCTAAACTGATACTTCATTACTTCTCTCCTACACACTCGAGTAGTCTAAAGTCTAAGACAATGGAACCATCATGGAAGCAATCTTGTCACGAAACTCTTTCTTCTTTGACTTCTTATTTTCCTCCATTTTAAGTTTTATCATTTTTGTTACTTCTTTTTTTTCATCTCGTGTGTACTTTATATGTACTTATTTTTCGTTTGCTTAGACTTTGCCTTGCAAAATACACCTCTTCTTCCTACCTCACCTTCCTCCTTCAACTGCCTTCGACTTCTAATGCTTTATTGCCGGTCTAAGTTGCATTGTACATAGCAACACGTTTAGCAATTTTGGCATTTTGACCCTCATGCCCCTGCAACCATGCCCACTACCATGGGTGCAGACAATGAATGACGCCGACAAAGTTAACAAAAGTATAGAATAAAACAAAACAAAAGAAAAAAAGTTTTACGTAGACGAACAAGTCATCGTCTATTTCTTAGAGAGTCATCTTATTTGACTTTGATCACAAATGCAGATTATTGTACTAGTCGCTCGCCATGGTATCTTAGCCAAAATGAAAAATATTCTTCACTTCGCTTCGAAGTGAATTTACTTTGCGGCAAAATAATCACAGCTAAATAGAGACGCCTTCTATATACATAAGTATTTTGGGTTATTGTAATTCAATGAGATTTGAATCACTTTGTAAACCATGGCATTTTAATTGCAAACAGAGTTTTACTTATGGTACAATACTACTGTGACTATGAAATGAAGGAAATCCATTAAATGGTAAAAATAAATCTTCATAATGACAACAATTCCATTATTGCAATGCTTACAATATTTATTGACTCAATAATGAAAATATTTGTCAAATCAATAACAAAAGTTATATCTATTATACTGAGTACTTCATACTATTGTATTATGTTTGTGAATAAGTGTATTTAGGATTTCATTAAATGCGAACAAATCAACAAACACAAAATACAATAACAACATCAAACAATATGCAATCACAACAAAATACAAAATCAAATAATTCATGGTGAATAATTGCTAGTGAAAATAAATTTTATTAAACTACAAGAAGCTAAAGGGCGCTTGTTCGATTAATATTAAATAAAAGATTTTAAAAAGTGTTTTTTATGGCAAGAAATAAATGCATAAATTAATTTATTCAATAAATTAAACCAAATGGCGAAGAAATGCATCAACAAGAGGCAAGTGTACAAGTACAAACAGCAATAAGAGCATCAACCAACAAAAGCAACAACAGCACGATGTTAATCTTGCTGAATATTCAATTGAACAGAGAGCAGCACACTAGTGGGAGAGTAAGAAGAAGAACTTACACAGGTAATTTCTCACTTGCACTTTTTAGCTCGTCGTTTGCTAGTATTACCTACCATAGTATTGAGTATTATTTACTGTTGTCTAACTCACTTAAAGTCTTCTGCTACTTCGATTGCAAAGCTTTTGCTTTTATTTTATATGTGTTTTTTATTTTTTGTTTGCTATTGCAGTGATGCTAGTGCAATTGCTTTGACTATTTACTGTTGTCTAAGATACTTGAAGTCTTCTTCTTTTTTCATTTCATTGCTTTTGCTTTGGTTTTGTTTGTTGTTGTTATTTTTTTCTATTTGCGTATTTTTACTTTTATATTATTGCTAGTGCAATTGCATTTGATGCTCATCGAGTATAAATAGTTGCACTTGCCGGCATTTGGAATCATTAAATAGTTTTTTGTTCAATTAACAACATCAGCATCAAGGCATCATCTTCATATTGGATTAAATAAAAAATAAATAATAATTGAGTGAAAATTTATTTGAAATTTAATTTAAATAAAGTTTTAATTGTGTTATAAAATGAAGAACGTAAGTGTGTGTTAAGTGATATTAAATAAATAATTGCAGTGAATAAATAATTAAATAAAATAATTGCAAGAAAAAATAGAGTCAAAAGAAAAAAAATACTCATGTAAAAGCTAATCCAAGGAGTCTGTAAATATCACAAAGTTATTTATAATCAAATAACAGAGAAGAATTAACTTACTTAATTTTGCCACTCTAAGCTATGCTCAGAGGAACAAAAAAAAAAAATTTAGATATTAAAAGATGTCCTGTGAAATCTTTAAAGAGTATAGTAGATGAAATTTTTGTATTTTAAAACCAGAAAGAAGGTTATGCCTATGATGTAATACTCTTCACGCTCCTGTGAATGAGTTAGTTGGTTGGTAAATATCGATCAGGGACTCATAGTGTCCAAATTTCTGTTCGAAAAGACAAAAAACAAAAAAGTTTTTCAAATAAGACCATTAATTTTAATTGGGGTTTGTATGGGAAGTACCCCTCCTGGTAATTCCAGGATCATGAAATTTACATGTTTTGTAAAGATAGATCAGAAACGTATAATGCCTAAATTTCAGTTCGATAAAATAAAAAACATAAAAGTGTTTCTAATAATAACATAATTTTGAATTTGGGTTTGTTTAAGAGGTGTGGTGTCTTAGTCTTCTTGTGGAGGTGTCCTAGTGGCCGATTCGGCTAATTCCGATCTATGTACTCTAGATATTAGTGTAATTTATACTTAGTATATCACTAAAATTATCGTAAATTTTCCAACTTAACAAACACAAAATAGATTTCACAGATATTGCGGTGGTATTAGACAATAAATTACCTTAACCCCGACCCCAAGTTTGACGTAATCCAAAACGAGAGAGTTACCTCCATAAGCTTCTTACATTTTACGATCTTTACATAAAAATATTAAATTCTATTCTTCCGTCATAATAACATCCATGCCTGAATTTAGGTGCATCATAAAACTACCTTAAGTATTCAAATAAAAACTGCCATAAAAATAAAATATGTTAAATTACATTTGGCCAAAATGATCATCCTTTTGTAAACAAGGTGTATGCTACCATATGTAAAAAACATTTTGTTATTTATTCATTATTTATTGTTGTATCTTCTTGATATTTTCCAAAGTAATTAAAGTTTATTGATCACTTCAAGTCAGCCAAACTAAGCCAAGCGTGCAAATAAACTATGCAAAGCAAAAGGTTAGTTGCATTGACTGCTTTAACTTACAAAGTGCTAAACTCGATGTTAGCCATTTCAACATTATAGTCGAACATTTTTAAACTAAAGTGCCGTAATGCTGGGCATGTCAGTTGTCTATCTGAGCCAAAGACTTTGAAGTCTTAAAACTAATTGATGAACATTTTAGTGTTTTTCATGGAAGTCAAAGTGCAACTGCAACGTAAAAATTTACCAATTTCCTTATTTAATTTTAACTACACAATATGCCCAAAACTATGTAAGTAGAACGAAGTAAACTGTTTATACATACATATATCTTATATATGTATGGCTATAAATCACATTAATGCTGATAATTTAATGTTTTCAAAAGTATTTAAAACTGGGATTACATAAAAATTGTAAAAATATCAACAAAACTAATATGCCCAACTATTTGCACTGCACTTTACAAGTGCTTTCAAGTGGCGGCATATACTATAAATAAAACAAAAAAAAATATTGAAATTATAATGAAATGTTAAGTGGCATCTTACAACAGCCTAAGGCCCGATACTAAATTTCAATGTGGAAAATAGAAACATCTTTTAAAACAACATTTAAAAATCATTGGGAAAAATTAACAAAGCAAAGTCAAGCGACTGAGATGTCATTTAAATAATTTACATACAATTAGCCCATCACGACTTTTGTAATCAACACGTAATAACATTGTTATTGTTATGGATGGATATCATTCAATTTTTGAATAAATTAGTTTTCCTAATTTAGTTCTGTTTGTTTGTTTTTCCAGCAACTTGGACTGTTATTGTTTACTGCGACTATTGTGCTAGTCACTGCAGCACCTCAACGTGCTGAGGAACCGATAGCGATTATTAGTCAAGAATCAAATATCGAACCGGATGGCTCCTACAACTATGCGTAAGTATTATTGTGGGTTCCATAATCAAAATTCATTGCATACTTTGGGGAGTTATTCAAAAGACTTAAGACACGAACTTAAAATAATAAAACATTACAACAAATATTATTATGAATTTAAATCAAAATAATTATTTAAAAATAGTAAACACTTAAGAACAGGTTTCATTGAACTGCAAAAGAGTCAAGACTTTAATAATTGGTGTATGTTGAATTGTGAAAGTGCAGTGCTACTATTTGTTGTTCAAATAAGAACAAATTAATATTCATAGTACTTCGTTACAAAGATCGATTGGACTATAAATAATATTATATAATTGCATGCACAAACAAATAAAATAAACAAAGTCCAATTATATAAATCATTTATCACAGTTAATCACAGATTTTATTTCGTGATATACACAACCAATAAATGCTAAAGAAACAAGTATAAACATGTTTTCACAAAAAAATCTAAATTATCAAATCAAAATTATACCTTTCCAATCCGTAATCAATTAAAACAAACACCTAAAGCATTCAAGTGACAAAAAAAAAAATAAATTTAAACATGCAAAAAGAACCAAAAAAAAAAAAATAAAATAAATAGTTCAAAATAAAACCAACACAAAAAATTAATATACATATTTGGAATCACTTATAAAATACTTGGCGCCACAGACGAGTTGAATTGTGTTGCGAATACATGATTTTGCACATTTTCAAGGTGATCGATAATAAATACGATTCCCTAAATCGATTTCAATTTGTTTGAGAATTGACAACTTTTGCTTTTGCACATTATTTGTGATAAAAATGAGAAATTAATTTGATTTTGCTTTCATTTAAATTAGAAATTAATAAATAGACAATTGAAAGACCGGTTTCAGTAGAAATACCCAAATACCCAAGATGTGTTGTCATGGTATAAAGATACAAAATCTTATTGCATTCTTTATTTTAAGTCTATATTTATTTATTAATAAATATTTTCTATAAAATTTTACATTTACAGTTACGAAACAGCAAATGGTATTAAAGGAGAAGAAACTGGTACATTGAAGAAGGCGACCTCACCCGATACAAGTGATGTTATTATTGCTAGAGGCTCCGTTTCATATACTTCACCTGAAGGTAATCTAATTACGCTGAATTATGCAGCTGATGATGAGAATGGTTTCCAGCCACAAGGTGATCACTTGCCAACCCCACCTCCAATTCCACCAGCAATTCAAAAGGCTTTGGATTATTTGTTAAGCTTGCCACCAGCCAAGCGTCGTTAAAAATGTAGTAGAACGAATGATGAGATCAACAACAACAACAACAACAACCCAACCAACACCACGAACACCAAGAACAACAACAAAGTGACAACGCAACCGAAATTGTATTTAGATACATATGTAGTTGTTTTTTTTTTTTTTAATTTAAATTTTATTTCTTTTTATGACATATTCATTTTATTCCATTTAATCTTTTGTCTTTTGTCATTTCCTCTTCCGCCACACCTACACAAAAACCAAGAAACACAAACATAGTGACCTACATAAAAACATAATGGCATAGCAATATATTTTTTATAAGCAGTAAACACTGACTGAATCCTGATATACCGAGTTATACATATGTATATGTCACACTTCTTCTTGTCAATATATTGAACAATATCAATTATTTCAACTACTGCATCCTTGACATACTCACTTACTTCACATCTAGTGAATTCTCTATGCTTTTATTCAGTTTTATTGTTCGCATGGAATACTACTTCTTAGTCGCCGGAATTTTGCCATTTTCGGACTCATGTGATACCGCGTCGATTTTTTCAAAGAAGTTAAATAACAAACAAACAAATAACAAAAAAAAAATTATATAAAATAAATAAAAAATACAAAATGAATATAGTCGAAGTACTTTGTATAGCATACATATACAATGTATACTTGTAAATTACATAATACAATATAAAAGATGATGATGTATATTAATTATATAAAAAAAGTAATAATAATAATAATAAAATCGTTTAACATTAAGCTGCATATAAAGAATTAAAAATTCTTAAAAAAATCCAAAACTTGTTTTTCTTCGAAATAAAATATATCATTTTGCTTTTTTACAAATTTGGTTAAGGAGATACCAGACTACTTGACCTACTACTTAACCCACCATAATGTTTAATAATATTCCATAATAGTTTGGAAACCATTTAGCCATAAAGAATCTTAGAGAACTTGTTAGCATGGACAGAAATTTAACTCTTGAAATATCTCAGCCCAACCATTAGGAAAACTGATCCATATTACTATATGTTGGACGGTTGAGTTCGAAGGAAGCTGAACAATCTACTAAGATCAAGATCGAAATTTTCTAATCAAATGAAGTAAATGGAAATAAGAATCGATAACATGGTATTAGAAGACTTGGATAATTATCCGTAAAGCTCATATTCACTACAAATTTTGTCATGAGCAAGTCAAGAAAATCCACAAATTGGTACGTATTGAAAGACTTGATATTTGGTCATGAGAAAAATGTAAATGACGATGTTTTCTAGATAGTATACTTGATTCTGGGGCTTCCCTCCCATTTGATTTGCCAAAAAAAAATATATATTAGAAAAACAAACATTTTTGAAAAATAAAATTATTATGATTAAATTAATATGCTAATCCTCCCATAAATGCATTCGATAACGAATGAAGTGACAATATCAGGTATACAAAGTTACTGACGGGATAAGCACAATTTGACAGTTAATTGAGTCTCATTTGAATATTTCAAATAAATATTAATAATAAATAAAAAATAAATATTTATACTTGAAATTATGATGGACAAACCAACGAGTGTAACAACTTTTTTGTATTTAGATTCATTTATTTGATGAATAGTATATTAACAATGATGACCCATTTGTCACAGCTTATAAAACATTTACTAACCAGTCGAATCAGTCGCATACATATGTTCATATGTATATGTTTGATTGATATTTTATTTCCGCACTATGAGTGCTGATGGTCGACCATAACCATCAAGTAGGAACATATAAGTTGATGGATGATATGAACTGACTATGTCTTAATCGGTTAAATACTATAAAGTGAATGACATTTACCTGACAGAGGTCGTATAATCAGTCAAGTGTTTTGTCAATCTTCTTGTTCAGAATCATTGTCGAGCATGGTTTATAGTCGACTTAATATCTCCATAATATTTGATATCCTGATGGTCTATTAACTAAGTGTGCAACAAATCTTTTTTTAAGCATTTTGAACTTAATTACTGTTAACCCACCAAAGATTGAAGTTCCTGAAAATGATTGAATGAATGAATGTTAAAGTGAAAAACATACTTCTCTAATATATCATTGATGCTTTGGCGTTTTATGGAGGCTCAGATTTATATGGAATTTATCTGTTGTTATGTCAGTAGTCAGAGGTGTAACAATTGGTTTGCATGACTGCAAAATGCTACATGCCCCATCTGGAAGGGGCCCCTGGACTGAGCCGTGAGCACAGAAGGATTCTAAGATTTTGTATTACAACATTTAGTAAAATAAAAAGTTGCTTTAATAAAATCAGTACTTTAAGAATGAAGATTATTTTAACGAAGAATGAAATGAACAGCGGGAAAATAAATAAAAATAATTAAAACTTTGGTTGAGCTTTGCTACGGGCTCCCAACGGTGTAGTTACGCCATTGTCACTGGTATCAAAGATGCATGTTTCTAAAGCATCATCTAGAGCGTTGCATTGTTAAAAGATAGGAGTATGCCCAATTTCCTTAGATAGCCAGAGACCCATGATTACATTTATGGGACGGAATGCAATTCGAATGAAGATCTCGTTTGTGATGGAATCATATAGAATTTTATTTAAATGGTTAACTTGCTATCTTATTCTATAGTCAACATTGAAAATTTTACAATAGAACACAGAACAATACTTGCCGCTGTGACTTGTCATCAATAATAAAACGTCTTGACGGTATGGTCTTGCATCACCGACTCAATTGTGTCTACATTTTTATGTCACACCTAAGCCACCACCTCCTGGTAGAACTTCATAGCAAACATCAACTTCCGAACGTTAGCGGTGAATGTCCGCTATGTAGTGGGACACCTAACGGGACGATGGCGAAAGTTCGTTTCTATACCATGTAGTATTCTGTCAGAATTCTTAAGTTCTTGAGAATCAGTCAACTAGGAGTTTTACAGTTCCTGAGTAATTAACAAAAACAATTCTTTAAAACGTTCATGTCATGCCAATCTACATAAGTATCAAATTGATTTTTTTTTTCGATTTTCCATCATTATAACATCATTAATTTGTTATGACATATTTTGTAAACATTTGTAACTCATATCAAAATGAGAAAACAAAAAACACAATAAATATTTATTGGGTAGGTTATAAAAACATCGATAAAACCTTAGTTGTACAATGTGATTATTTGTTTGTTTTTTGTCTAGAAACATATGGAATAAAATTAAATGTTCAGAATAATCGCTTTGACATACGAAATGACAAATTTGTTTTATGCAAATTTACGTATGTCGACGCTTAGTTGTTATCAAAAAATGTGGTCACGTCAGTTTCCAAAACCGTTGGGTTGAATTCTTATTGGGACGGAACAAGATTGCTTTTATTTTCGTTGGATTAGATAATACAATAACTCTTTAATATTTTAGCATACTAAATATAAGATTTTGCCATATGTATACTCACTAACTCACTCATCTCACGAAAACTTGTATATCTGTGACAAAATTCACACCCATCCCATATCATTTCATTTCAGATTGCAGACTCAACAATTTTCAACTTTGACTTCGATGATTCCGATGATGATGCCTCTGATTTCGAGTCAAAACAAACAAAAAATAAATAGATACGAATAAAATCAAGTTCATTATTATTTATTGCTAAATTTTGAATTTTGTATAAAATATTTTAGTACAGGAATTTTATTTATATACCATTTTATTTATTCTTAATGTATTTTTATTTTATTGAATGTTTCTTGATTTCGTGAGTATAAAAGTCTCTTAATTTTGCATAAAACTTGTCATTTGCTTTTTGGTCTTTTGTGAATTTAGTAGTTCTGTTTTATTTATAAATTAATTAATTAAAAAATATTGTTAAAATGAAATTTTTGTTGTTATTGTTATGTATTACTTTGTGCGGAGTTGCACTTGCAAAAGAAGTAGAATTGATCTCTCATTACGCGAATGTGGAATATGATGGCAAATTTCATTATCAGTAAGTGATTTTTGATGAAGTGTCTATGTGAAGTGAATATTAAGAAAAAAAAAAAACATAAAAAAGGACAATAATCATACTTTAATACCCTTGAAACTATCTGCAACGAAAGAACTAAGAAAATTATATAAAAAAGGAAAATAAAATTGTGCCTTATAAAACGATTTAATTTAACTGGCTATCTTGGAAGTTTCAAAATACACTCCACACTCAGTATTTTGTTGTTGTAAAGGAGTATTTTTGTTGAGATTTAACCATGTCATGTCCATCTGTCAGTTTTAAGGCATCTATTAAGCTATTCAGCTGATGGTTTTCACAAGAACTTCGAAAATCTATATTAAAACCCACCAATCTATAACTAGAAGAGGTATCCACAAAAAGAGGTCTAAGAATAGCAAATGTGTTTTCAAACAAAAAAAAAAGTTTCTATTGGCCATTCCATCAAAATTTCATATTCAAAAATTTAAATAATTGAAGCAATGTACAGGGTGCGCCGTCTGTAAACATTGAATAACTTTGAAAAAAAAACCTTCCGATTTTTATAAATGGGGTATTTTTATTCAATTTGGTCCTTTGCAATTTATTTGGACTAGTTTTTGAATACAATATCAATAAAGCCGCTTTTATGTGCAACAGCAAAATGTTCCGTTTAAGCTGCGTTTTCCATAACTTTTTCGAGAATGTTTGTCTTGAGCTCGTCAATGATCTGAGGTTTGCAAGCGTACACTTTGCTTTTAAAATAACCCCACAAAAATAAAATCCTGAGGGGTCAAATCTGGGAATCTGGGTGGCTAGTCAATGTCGCCTTTTCTTCACATCTGATCTGTTTGGCAGTATTCCAAGCAACGTGGGCGGTCAGTCGGCAATATTATTTGTGTTAATTACACTTTATACGAAAATAAATAAAAATCATCCTTTAAAATGCACCGCAAAGTGGTTCCACTGACGCCAAATGCTGGGCACGGTTACGATACAACACTTTTGGGTTCTGGGCAACGATCCCTCTGACCACTTCAATCATTTCAATGGAACGTCTTGGTCATTGATGAACGGCATGTTGACAATCTCTCATGCTCAACAAAATTTGACACCAAATGACGAATAGAATATTTTCGACGATATGCACAACTGCACGACTATTTTCAATGTACAGCGTCACTATTTCGGCTCGTTGTTTCGTTGTGAAGCGATTCATGGTTGAAATCAAAATGAATTGGCGTTTCAAAGACATGTTGCATGAATTCAATCGGTTGGCAAATCTTAAAGTTATTCAATGTTTACATACCGACATAAAAGATGGCGCACCCTGTTTATTGCCTATCCTTAATAAAGTAATATAATATAATAATATATAAGTACCAGTATGATTTACATTTCGACATAAACAATCTTAGGACAAAGTAGATTTTATCTAAAGTCCTTTGTGAGATTACAAAAGAATTTATACATTTTGGAAGGATCCTTAATTAGATTAAATAAAAAGGATCGGACTTGTAATTTTACTTTTTTTTTTCTTTTTTTTAAATGAAAAACTTTTTCATTTATAACATTTTCTTAATGTTTGTTTTTGTGTGAAATGGCAATGATTTTCAATAAAACCAAAGCTAATTTTCTGCCTTGCTTATTTTCGGAATTAATTAAGCAAAACATTACGTAATTTTTAAAAATGTCTAAAATTAAATACCCAGTCGATTGTAGATCAGGGGTGCTTAAAATGTTTGTAGTATCACTAACTGAAATGATATTTTACCAAAAGACTAAACATGTTCTTAACTAAATTAGTTGCTCTAAATTATATGTTTATTTATATGTATATTTTTCTTTTAACCTGTTTTCATTTACGTTTATGATTTTAATATCAAGAAAGAAAAAATAGAAAAAGAAAAATAAACATGCAAAATGAAATCATTTAAATAACAAATATTTCATATTTGTCGCTCTATAACAATACAAATAAATATAGCTATGAACTCGGTGATGGTTCCAAGGCCACTCAGGATGGTGTACTAAAGCATATTAATGCCGGACATGATGGTGAAGCAATTGAAGGCAAATTTGCATTTATTTCTGACGATGGACAGGAATACGCAATTTCATACACAGCCGATGAGAATGGTTATCGACCAGTTGGCAAACATTTACCAACTCCACCTCCAATCCCAGAGTCTGTTCTTAAGACGCTGAAATATTTAGAAGAGCATCCCTACAATCCAGAGGACGAGAAGAAGTCACGTCATAGATAATTTATATATACTTGAATATTGTGATTATTATTATGATTAAATTAATGGACTGAACAAATAAATTATCAAAAGAAAAAGATTCAAAAGAAGCGACAACAAAATTATACGAAATAAATGCCAAAAAATATTTATATATTCTTTTTTCATTATACAATACAATATAATATTTACCAACTACCAAGTATTTGATAAAGAAATTCTTTACTTTGAGGTATTTGAATTCAATTTGACAGTTTATTGACCTAATTACGCATGCGGAGATCATTGACGCAATAAATGAATGAACGATTAAATGAATACCATAGTTTGTCTAAACTGCCTGAGTGAATGAGTATCTACTTATGTACATTGTTGTTGTATCTATTGTTGTAGCTTTGTTAATATTCGCTAAACATATCACACTTTTTCTTGATATGAATCCTCACACATTTTTTTTATTACTATCTAATTTCTTTTTGTTTTCTTTGTCTCTTATATGACTTTGTTAACAGTTAGATACGGAACAATAAACGTAAATTCTGAATTTAGTTAACTAAAATATTTTACGATTTATTTCCATAATTGAAACGTGCAATGCATATATAAAATTTATTTTCTCTCCTACGCCTTTCACACTAGAGTAAATGGAAATGATGACTTAGTTATGTAACTTGTTATGCGTAAAACAGTTTGTCAGATACTGATCCCACAAAGTAGTAACATGATCAGCGATATAATGATTCCATATCTATCTAAAGTTGAATTTTAACTTTTGAATTGAACAGAAATTTCTTAAGCATAGAGTTCCTCGGTTATTTGATGAGGCTCAAAGAAAATGTCGTTTTACTTTAATATCTCTATAGCTTCCATATTTCGTAAGCTGGAACAACATTACTTTAGAAAAACAGAACCAATCGAACCAATCTACCTTTTCTGTGTTTTTGTATTGAAAACGATTAGATTATTTAAATGAGAATTCACAAATCAGTTGAAAATAATTACTTAAACTAAATATACACAACTTGAATGGATCAGATGAATATTTATTTTATTATTTACAGATCTAAGTTATCTAAAATACTAATTGACCCCGCAAACACTGTTTTGCTTTCAAACTTCATTTATGCATTTGTTAGGATCGCATCTTCTTCGGAACATTAAGTTAGCTACATTTAAAAAACTAACTTAAGGATAATGCAATGGATACTAAGGCCTTAAAATAAATTAAATAAATTAGTGATAAGGAAAAACCAAATCACAGAAGAGCTTAAGCCGAACCCACAGTACAAATTTTTGATAGATATCTCCTATGGTTCCGGAGAACATGCTTTCCCAACAAATGCACAAACCAATTTTCATTTTATTAAGTGCTAAACCGGGCTCATTGTGCCTATAATGCACTTTGCTGAAAAAATATCGCCAGGTTTTTACCCAAAATGCTTCGATCAGTGGTCTGTCCAAGCGGTTGTTGTGAGCCAACAAATAGTCGTTATATCGGCTTGTGTGACGATTTTATACATATAGATAGATAATTTAACTTAAGTTTTAAAAGTACTAGCTACTTACAAGGCCTTCAACTCTACCTTATAAATCTGATTAGAATGTCCTCTATATGATTCCAAATGTAGAATTTTACACCAGGGATGACTGTTAGACATGGAGCACAACCCACTTCATTTGCTGCAGAATCAGTGTGTCATTGCCATCTCGCATCGAAGGTTTTGTTGTTGTGTACATTTTGAACTGCTAAAACAGTTGATAGACTATCCTTGCGAATTATATACACTACATTCCTTTATTTGCTTGCGCTACGTGGATACCTTTTACTATCGCAACGGCTTCGCCTGCAAGATCAGACGAATAATGAACATAGCTTTCACACAAACTGCCACAAAAATTGCAAGGTATATAAGCTTCGGTGAAGCAAAGTAAAAATTCTTTTGTCTTTTCTTTTAGTAGATATTTTGTCTTTGATTAGTTTATGTAATTCTTTATAATTTTTTTGTTACCATATACTATTATACTTTACTGTAGAGCTATAACTATGAACATTTCTTTGAACTACCTAATTTTCTTAGATTTTTTAGATAATTATGACAAATAATGTGTGCTATACACACAAAAAAAAAAACCAAAAATACATTGTATTTACAAATAGTTTTGTTTTTTTTTTTGTATATTTTATGCAAGCAAACTCATGACATAACCTTAAACATTTGGCTAGATACCTATAGAAGTGCTAAAGACAAGACTAATTAGACGCTAATTACTAAACAAGCAACAACTTAAATTTCAGCTTTGGAAATCTTTAGATTTTCTAAGTTTGAAATTGCAATTTGCAGGCGTCGACTTCAAGAACCCAATCATAAAGAGGTATGCGTAAAAAAAATTGAAAGTGTTATTCGATTAACATATTGAAAAAGATATAGGAGCTTTATGATTATGTAACTGAGAAAATAAAATACAAATAAACTACTTCAGCTCAGTTTTAAGATTATAAATTTAAATGTATACAAAATTATTTTATTTAAAAGAAGAAAAAAAAATATTCTTTCAAAAAATTTGCGGCAAGTAAGAATAAGGTAAGTTGTCTTGATGATGCATAAAAATCACGTACAACACAAAAGATCGACGACCAGACAAGAAGAACTCATCTTTAACATGATCTTGGCAAAAGCAACAACGGAACAAAATAAAACCATGTTGAAAAGAATTTATATCATCGCTCAGCTGTCTATCTTAGCCTTATCACCTGTTGCGAATATCGCCATAAAGTTTCTTTCCACCTGACAGCCATGGCGGCAACGTTATTTTACTCATCAACCCTTTTTGGTTTATTTATTCATTTGTCTGCTTACCGCAAAAAATATTAATAATGTTTAACAACAGCAACATCAACAACAAAAATAACAATAACCACAACGAAGAAGCGTTTATAATTCGCACATGACGCTCGTTATAGTATGTGGCAGTCTTCATTGGATTATCTAGCGCGCCCATCGTGCGTTTGTACCCTTTATGTACTATGTATGTAGATACAAAAACAACTAAGCAAAGCAAAACAAAGCTGGGCTGAGCTAAGCTGAGTCGTCGTCAAATTGATCGTCGTTATGTCGAACCATGTGAAGTGTGAGTGAGTGAGTGAGTAAGCGAGTGAGTTACAGTATGCCCAACTATGTACAATAATTTGTTTGTTTGTCTTCTGCCGCTTCACGCTTAAAGTTGACGTTTGTATAAAAAGCCACAGATACTGAGAACATGACAACAGTTGCGATTTAACATCTCCGACAAGTGGATTAACTCTCAAAAAGGATATTATATCATCAAAAATGTACAAACTAGTTATTGTATTAGTATCTGCTGTGCTCTTTGCCTATGTTCTGGCACGTCCTGCCATTGAACAAGCAAACAGTGGTAATGTAATTACAACGACAACTACCCCAGCAACAATTATCAAGCAAGATAATGTCAATAATGCCGATGGTAGTTTCAATAACAGGTAATCTATTACTTCTTTATTATTCTATGTCATTGTAATTGTTCTAAATTTGTCATAATTATTATCATTTATTAGCTATGAAACCTCAAATGGCATACGAGTTGAAAATGTTGGCTATCTTAAACGTATTATTATACCCAAATCTGAAGGACCAAATGGTCAATTAATAGAAGAACATGAAGAACTTGTAATGGTACAAACTGGTTCGTATAGCTACAGTGATCCTGAGGGTAATATTATAACACTACGTTACGTTGCCGATGAAAATGGTTTTCAACCGCAGGGTGATCATTTACCAACGCCGCCACAATAAATGCACTCAAGTAAAACACTGCGTATGTGAAATATTTCTCTCTATCTGCAATATACCATATATCTATGTATGTGATTTATAGAAATGTGTATTTGTACTATGTATCTTAAAGGCAAAGTATTATTTTTAAATAACATTACTATACATACATATGTATGTATATCGCTTCTCATTCAGAAAGGAAGAGTTTGCCTGTCATTCTGAAATTTAAATGTGCCACTGTATTTATTTGTAAGTCTTTATTTTTAAATATATATCTTCTAAATAAATAAATAAATATTTTATATTAAAACTGCTAATGATGCTGTGAATTTTGTTTGAAATTTTCTATAGAAAATTATCATTATCAATTGGAGCAAGGTCAATTTTATTGGCAAAGTTAAACTTTGAATGCAATTTTGGTTTTTAACTGTTTTTTCTGATATTTTTCTTAGCCATGACAATTATATAAAATTACTTTACTTCAGCTCATCTAACAAATATATTTGATCTATTTACCTTTATACAAATTTGTGGTTTCAATGATATGCCTCAAAGTATATTTATATATGAATTATTATAGGTTGTCATTGATACATGTTAATAATAATGATGATGATCTTGTTTATGTTTACTAACGCTTATACTCAGTGGCGGCCTTAGCCATTGCTAGGCTTCGGGCGAGGAGATCTTGTCTTTGTAGAATTATTTGTAATAATGATAAAATAAATTTTGAGTTTTAAAATTGTTTATTGGAATTTAAATTAATAAACACAAATATAACAAACTATTAATTATGATAAACTAAAGTACAGTTATGTCCTAAAAGAATCAGGTATTCTGAAAAAATGTTTCATTAATTAAATCATAATAATTTAACGAATGGCAAGAGCTGAAAGCCAATCATGTGTTAGGCGAAGCGCATACAGAAGCTGATTGCTGATGCTGATGAACAGCTGACCAAACAAACACACTGCAGATAATGAAAATGCACGCACTGAAGCTGATTGCTGATTTTTCAGATCGCTTATCAGGTCAGCTCCGTTGGATCAATCAAACTTGTTTGATTTTTCCAGCTGCATATCAGCTGCAGACCATCTGAAAAGTGACAGGCTTGCAAACTCAAAAATAGCACTCGAAAATGTTTGATCGAGTTGTTAGTCTACTGGTTTTCCTAGATTTTAAAACACGTACGAACCGTGAATTACTAATAAGTGAAATTGCTTTTCATCCACCTTTGATGTGACAGACAAGATTTGGGAAGGAATCTCAATAAATTTGAAGGCAACTAGTAAGATCATAAATCAGATGTTGACATCCCTAATTCGTAAAATTTAATCGGATAGTCCCGCCAATGATGTTTTGAAATTCATCAAAAACCTCGCGAATCATAAAAATTTCGTGCTTCCAAACGTCTGTTGCGATGCACATTATTTCTTTCAGATAACAGAATTTTACGCAGCCGCTTTGTTTACTGTAATGAAACAACTAATGAATGCATATTAAGATCAATTATCCATACTTGCCAATTTAGGGTATAATCAAAAGTATCATTAGCAATTAGCTTCTGTGTGCGCATCGTGTATTCCGCAGATATGTTTTAATAATGTTTAACCTCGAAAAACTTTTTTCTGCAGACGTAACTTTACAGGTGTCGCGGCTGTAATTCTCAGGACTACTTCGTTAGTAGGTTATACTACGGTTATTAAGTAGTTCAGCACCAAAATAATGTCATCGTTTTCTCTTATACGCGGATAAACATATTCATCCATTCATCCATCAATTTCAGATGTGTCTCGTACTGTTAACCATATTTGCATGTTACTACATTGCTTCAAAAGTTCACTCGATATTCAAAAAACATTGGTAGGTACTATTAGTGATCAACTTTAGTTGTTGCTCGAGGCCCCAGGCGGTTGCCCTGTTCGCCACCCTCAAATGTCGCCCCTGCTTATACTAATACCAAAATTAAAACCAACTTATTGTAGTACTACTTCAAAGTAGGTTTCACTATACTAATTATTGTATATAGATTGAACTCAAATCTAAGTACAAATTAAAATTGTTTATTACATTTTTAGTGTGAACTATTAAATGGCAATTAAACTTGAATCAACATTTAATAAAAACACAAATATAATAACAACAAATGACAAAAACAAATGTTTTAAGCTCTCATTTAGTACACGTACTTTATTGTATACGAACATAATGCTACGTTATTGTATCTTAATATTGTCATATACTTTTCAACAAACTAGAGCAGGATTGGTAAATATTATTAACAGACAGAAATATATATAAACGGATTAATCTTTTTTAATTTTGGAATATTTTATAGTTGCCACATTATGAAATAAATTTTACAAAATTTGACTGTGAAGCAAATCCCAATTTTGTATCTAAAATTGCTTGCATCATTATGGAACCTGAACGTCAGAAACTTTCTGTTAATTTGACACTTATAAAAGAAATAAAAACAGCTGCTATTTCCTTTGAAGTCTATACACCAAATCTTAAGAATGTGTTCACCAAAATAATCGACATGACATTTGATATATGCAAAATTCTACAGGATCGTCCCACAAATAAACTTATTGCTTCTATCTACCAGACTTTAACACAATGCAGTAATATACCTAAGAGTTGTCCGCTTAAGAAGGTATGATATAGTCGAATATACGATACATAGATATTTATGGATTATTATTATATTTATAGGATAATTACTATTTTCAAAACATAAGCGGAGCCAGCAAACTACCGCCTTTGATTAAGGAAACAAATTTTTACTTGCATATCAAATATTTTATACCACGGAATACTAATATTATGACTGTAAAAGTTAATGGACGTCTGATAGAAGCAGCTAAACGAAAACGTATCTGATGCATTGATTAAATAATCTTCAATTTTTATTATAAATACATATAATCTTAATCTATATATATATAAATGAAATGCTGTGTGCGTGTTTTCAATGGACTCGCAAGCCACTTTATCAATTTTGGATATGATTTTTGCTTTAGTATTGTTGATGTCTGCGCCACCTTATAGGCTATAAAAAATTGCATTAATTTACCGCAAAAAACAACATTAACACACATAATCGCAAGAAACAACGTTAACATACATAAAATATCAATCCTACAATAGTTTAAGAATGACACGTCTCCGAGCTCAATAATACCGCTCAAACGAAACTTATTTGCATCTCATTTTAAACGAACGAACGCGCAGCCATTATTATCTATATGTATAAAAATTAAATGAAACCGCTGGACCGGATCAAACATTAGGTTTGCAATTAACATCACGCCGGGGGGTAGCAACGCGCACCGGAAACGATAGTAAGTATATAAAATTACAAATGTCTATATTTTTCAATTGAATAATTAATTTTGTTAACTAGCGGAAAATCATTTCTCAATTCTCGCAGCTTTCTATTTTTTGAATCGTAAATATTTATTTATTACATAATTTTAAATTTATAGTATTGTTCACAAAAGATTGTGCTTGAATCATGAGTTTAACATTGTTAATATTTACCTTAATCCTTTCAAACTTCTTTATTGTCATGCAAGGTGCCAAAGTAAGTGTGTCGTTTTGAATTATGTTATATGTAATTATAATAATACTATTGAACTTTTACAGAAATTAAAATATTCATTAACGTGGCATCAGTTTGAGTGTGTTGCAGATCCAGTTTTTATGACAAATGTTAAATGCACTATTGATGGCCCAAGCAAATCTGTGCTAAACGCCGATATGTATCTACTTAACGATGTTGTCAACATATGGATAGTTGTCTCATTCTATGTACAACGATCCCCAAAAAGAGAATATGTTGAGTTGACAAAAATCGATTTCGACTGCTGCAAGTTTATACGGGAATTAAAAGTAAATAGGTTAATTGAATACATTTATGAAGGCATGTCCAAGTTCACCAATCAAGCTAAATCGTGTCCCATTCCAAAGGTGTGTTATTGAAATTGAAATAATTATATTATAAATATATTTACTGTTTATGACCGAAATTATAGGGTCATTTGTACTATCGTAATATCAGTATTTTGGAACATTTGCCTGCTTTTCTGCCCGAAACAGAGTTCAGAGTAACTATGCGATTCTATTATCCTAAAGGGAGTCCTGTGTTCAATGTTACCCTAAAAGGAATACTTTTGGAGCGTATACGTAACCGTCGAGTGTTCACATAGCAAAATATACAACACAATAAATATTTGAACAATTTATGAAAATAAAATACATGAATAATGAGCCTACATGATTAGTATATAATGTTCTTAATTACTGCATCAATTCAAAAAAATAAAACATGATTTTATTTTTTGATTTCAGTTAAATTGATGTACACTTCGCTTAAATTGTTATATATTTATGTCACATTAGTTGGAAATCGGAGATCCCATAATCAAATACTATAGATATTGAAATTTGAATAAAATTTGCTGAGTTTCTCTTCCAGTTATCGAATTAATGGTAAGAAATGATTTGAGTAAGACTCAGATAAGAAGACTCTTAGCACAACTTCAGCATTCACATGAGGTTATTTTGTATATTTCACACTTCAGTTTAAAAAAATATTTATACCAGTCGATACATTAGGACTCAATTGTTCTTTTTAAAAAAGAATGAATAAAATCGGTTCAGTATATATTGTAAAACTGTCTGTATTTCCAAAACTACCGGGTCCAAATGTAGCTAATAACCATCGACTTGACCCCATAAGTACAACAAAACAAATTTTATCAAAATCGGTCTAGCCGATCTCGAGTTTGGCACTTAGCAACACATTAAGAGAGTTCAAGCCTGTCAAAACAAGACACTTCGTCGTTTATCTGAAGCTCCTTAGTTTGTGCGCAACACCATTTTGCACAGAGATTTAAATTCTGGAACTGTGGTTCATAAGATGGAAAATTGCCATGAACGCAGAGAAGTCCATTCATGAATCGCAAGAGCTGCACTCCTACAAACATTAATGGAGACACGATTCCGAAAAACACAACAGCGAAATTCCTTGGATTAACTCTCGATAGAAGGCAAACTTGGCAGGCCCACATAAAATTAAAAGATTATTTAAAATTACGTCAAGCTCGCAGCTTTGCCTGAATAACAAGCTCTTACTAAATCAGTGTGGACTTATGGAATACAACTCTGGGATAATGCCTCCAACTCAACATTAAGATTGTTCAAAGGTTTCAGTCAAAACTACTGCGTAGACTTGTTGGAGTACTCTGGTACGTAAGAAATTCAGTTCAGCAAGAATTAGTTATAAACATATCTCCCGGCTGGAAAGTCATGAATATTACCTTGCAGTCAACCTGCTTGACAACAGTCAGCACACCCAAATATTAAATCGGCTGCATCCACTGAATTTGCCGTTCAGAGTTTACCATTAAAGTAATACAAACTTAGTGAGAGTGTACATACAATCCAATTCGCTGATTATCGTTTTTACTATAGATACAAACATTGGACTAAAGTCATAAAATCCAAACACTAAGGTGTAGTGTAAAAAAACCTATTAAAAACTGACAAAACAATGATTATATAAATTACTTGATAAAACTCACATTTCTGTTTTAATGACAATTCAAAACACTTTATGGTCACAGTTCTATTGTTCTTGTTAATGAGAATAAATGGTGGGTAAAATGTCTAAATTATGTGCTCTCATAGTGCTCATTATTCCTTCCTTAGTCGGAACTTTATCATCTTCTAAGGTATTTATATAGAATTCAATTTATAAACCTTGAAATTTATGATTAATAATAAGTGATGAAATAGTTACCTCGTCATACGCTAACATGGCAAACTTTTGAATGCAATTCTAATCCAGACATAGTAACAGTGCATGAATGTCAAATTAATCTTCCGGAACGTAACCAATTGAACTATAATGCAACACTTATAAAAGAATTGAACAATTATCGAGTGAATTTTAAACTCTTTACACCGAGACCACCTAAAAATCAACAAATTCAACTATTTGATTTGAATATAAATCTCTGTACATTCTATAATGATGCAAAGAAACATAAATTTCTCTACATTATTTTAGCTAGTGTAAAAAAGAACAGCAATTGGGATACATCATGTCCATTCAGGAAGGTAAAATCCATTAAAATCCATATGATTATTTAATCTGTATATATTTAATATTTTATTTAAGGGTCATTATTACTTTAAAAATATCAGCGTTGTGGAATATTTGCCGGAATTCTTGCCTGAATCTAATTTTAAGGCAGAATTAGGATTTTTGGTGAACGACACCTATTTTGTGAATATGACAGTAACGGGTCGCCTTTCCGAAGTGGTCAGAGGCTGGTACAAAAAAGTTCAAGGCCAGTAATTTATATACACTGGCATGCACTTGAATATGGACAAGAATTGTGAAATGAATATACAATTAATTAATTTAAAAAAAAAAAAAAACAACCCAATGAATTCAAAAGATACATTTTTTCTATTATTCAGTCATTTATTATGTATTAATTACAAAAGAGAATACATTATTAAATCAATGGGTTTTTGTTTGTACCTCTTCAAAAAAATTAGTACTTTTTTGCATGCACTTGAATATGGTCAACAACTTAAAATTGGTAATCCTTTCGTTTTTATTGTATTTTCATTAATTCCAAATACTTATTAACACGAATGGTTATTTAATAATTTGTAGAACCACTATTCTTCCAAATAACCTCATAAATCCTTTCAGTAAGGGAACTATATAGAGACTTTAAATAATTCAAGGATATTTCGCTTCAGGCATATGCGATGGCATCCAGAAATTGTCTCCCAGACTGGTACACTTTTCTTTTCAGTCATCCCCATACATTTTCAATTATATTGGGGTCAGTAGAATAAGGAGGCCACTCCATTAAAGTGACCTTCTGCTTCTGAATCCAACTTCTTACCACTCGAGCTATCTGGATTGGAGCATTATCTTGATGAAAATGGTTCGAAAATGTTGTAAATATCAGGAAACGCCTTCTTGAACAGTCCTTTGTAATGAGTTGCATTCATTTTGGATGACATAAATACCATACCATACTATACCATACCATACCATACCATACCATAAGACCTTTCTTACACATTTGGTGGTGGGACATAACGTGTTCTGCCTTTCGAAAATCATGAAAATAATAATTAAAACTATCAAGTTCATCTAAATTAAGACGTTTTTCATTCGAAAAAACCACGGTATGCCACACCTACTTCTAAGTCATGTGATAACAAGCAAATACTACACGACAATCTTTATGTTTACATGTATTACATGTTTACCTTTACGTATAACTCTTCGTACAGTGTCAACACTTGCTGTTAATTTTAAATTTGAACACATTTTGATAGCAGAACAGTGTGAATTTGAAGCTTCTCGAACTATTTGTCGCTTGGTAGTAGGTACACCCTTTCATATTGTTTCCATAGTTCGAAGTATGTTTAAAAAATTTTATACTACACTCTTGCTTTTTCCAATTTTTTTGTATGTAAGATCACACTCCTTATAGGCAAATATTTTGCCTTTTCCTTCCGAGAAAATGCATATAATTACAAAACACAACTTTCAGCACTTGAGTTTTTACTAGAGATGAAACGGATAGTTGTTTGGCCGGATACCGGATAATAGCCGATTGTTGCATCTTACCAACAACAAACAATTTTAAAGTAAACCACAAATAAAGCTTTAACTATTCTTTCAAATGTTTCTTATTATTTCATCAGTCCCTTAAGTGGAAATGAATTCCTTAATTATACACAACGATTAAGCTCATGCGAAGATTCCTCCAGTAGCAATTCAGGTTCAACACCGGTCAAAAAAAATAAAAAAAAAGAGACAGAAACTCACGACACGTTCTGGGGCTGCTTTCATGAGATAGCGAATGATGATTGTTTTCAGTCTCACGATCAAGAAAATAACACAATTGCAACGGAGATTGGGGTTTTCTAGAGTCAGCACACTGATCACGATCGAGATCCTTATATTTGGTGGTCAGCTAATACTGAAAAATATCCAAACTTATCAAAGTTTGCAAGAATATATCTTTCAGCGCCCTGCAGCAGCGTATACAGCGAAAGACTTTTTTTCGGAAACAGGTCTTGTATACGAAGACAAGCGAAACCGTTTGTTGCCTCTTAATGCAGAGAAATTGGTATTCATTCATCATAATTTACCCTTAGTATAGTACGAGTATTAATTTTTTATTTATTGTGTAATAAAAAAAATAATTTTATTTTACTATCCGGCCGGATACCGGATTTAAAAAAAAAACGCGTTTAAACTTTAGAGGCGCTTTAATCTGCATAACAAATGAAATTATTTTTTTTTTTTAACTCAGAATGAAGAAATCACATATGTCCCTAATCAAGTAACAATGAATCCTTTTTTGTACTTAATACACAATAAACCACTGAATAATGGAAAAAATATATTGTTTGATTTCATTTGTTTTTTTTTTTTTTTAATTAAATAGTTGTAAATTCATTTCAAAAATCGTGTCTCTATTCAACTGCATGACAGTGTACTTAATTAATTAGTATTTTTATCAGCAGTGTTTAATTTTAATTAAATTGTTTTGTTATACATATTTTGAAAAGTCTAAACTGTTTCCGTTTAAATAGGAGAATAATTAATATTTACTGTAATAGTTTCAATTACAATAAACTTCTTGTTATTATGTAATTATATCTATTTTAAAAAAAAAAAGAATAATTTTCAAATGCTCAATAAAATATTTGATTCATATTCTACACTTTAAACCATCAACATGAGTTCGTTGTATTATACTACTGGTATTATAAAATTATTTATTATTTTCCATATGTTTATATACAATGAAGGAGCAAAGGTATGAACTTTTATAACATATATATTTCTTTAATTATAATATATATTTCAATTATATTCATTAGCATATATCTCACCCAAGGAAACTAACTTATTCACTTAAATTTCTGACATTCGATTGTCTTGGAAATCCAGATTATACAGCTAATGTGACATGCAATATTTTGCCGTATGATTCAAGTCAATTGTCTACGGAATTCATTTATACACAAAAAATCAATCAATATCATGGATCATTTTCGGTTTTTATCTGGAATAAAGACAAACAGGAATACTATAAGTCATTTCAAGCTGATTATGATATCTGTAAATTATTTAAAAATGGTTACACAAACAAACTTGTGGATGCTGCATATAAAAGTATGATTAATTCGCATAATTTTAAACTTCATAAATGTCCACTTGAAGTATGTATATTTTATTAATTCATTTATAATACTTAAATAATTTTTGTATACATTTTTACAGGGACCCTTTGTCTATCGTAATATCAAAATATTAGACCATATGCCACCGATATTACCAGAAGTTCAATTCAAGGTTTATTCATTTTTCTATATACCAAATTCATCGTTTGTAATTAACTCAACTTTAATAGGTAAATTGGGTAGGGTATGATTTTCTTTTCTTATAAAAATGGTTTCAAATAAAATATTTAATTAAATAAATACTTATACCTTAGTTATGTTGTCTAGTGTATTTTATATTAAATTTAGCCTAAAAGTATACAACACAAAATCAAATCAATCAAATATTCAATGAAATTCTTGAAATGTTAAGACTTATGAAATTAGTATGAAAAATTATTGTTTTCAACAACAACAATACATTATTTCAGTTATATATGAATGAAAATTATTATAAATATTAATTTTAAAAAATTAGAAAAAAACATAAATCAAGAATACACCTTAAAACGCCTGCTGCATATTGCCATTTCTGATGGATTTCCTCTGTTTAATTCAACAATTTTTTGTAGTATTTTCTTTCGTTTTATTAAATATACTAATGTCAATTAGATATTCTATACATGATGCCGGCTAGAAAAATCAACAACAAAAAATATTTAGGTTTGTATATGTTTATGGACACAAGCCTATATCGCCTACTTTAATACTACATTGTTGTAGCTAAAGATATGTACTGCAAAAAAAAAACCAGTCGGAACAACACAAATAAGTATTGAAAATGTCAAATGCTAACGTCAAGTAGTAAGTAAGTATTGTAAGTATCTGTGTACCGTTTCCTTTTACCAAACGATGCGCAAACAAGAACTATTTCAATCTCAATGTAAATGCTAATCCATAGAATGCAATCAAAGCCCATTTGACATTTTCAAAGTGATTGTGATTGTCTGCTGGGGCTTGAGTGTCATTCATTAAACATAAAACTACAATTTCAGGCTAACTGACCATTATAGTATTTACTATTTATGTTGTTTGTACTAAAGCGAGAAGGTCTCCCTATCTATATGTTAGTTTGTTTGTCTATCTTTTAGATTATTGAAATTAAATGTTTGCAAATTGCTTAATTGCTGCTAGAAGAGCACGTGTGGCAGAGCAAAGAAGATTTGATAAAAAAAAACTTCTCGACACACTTTCATGCAAGTAAAATTGCACAATCTTTGGATTTGATATTTGGCGCGCCTGAACTTTTGGCCAAAACTAAAAATGTGAGATGAAAGATACAAAGAAAAAGAAGTGAGTCAGCAAAGCCAACAGCTACAATAAGCGTAGCAAGTGTTGAGCGTATTTTTTCTGTAATTTTATTATTATTATTATTATTTTTTTTTGTTTTTGTTTTTTGGTGGGTGCGGAAGATGCATGTTGTCTAACCAGTTAGCGGCTCTTGGTTTTGTAGTTGTTGTTATTGTTATTGTTAGTGGCAATGATGGCTACAAAACCGCAACAAAGCCCAACTAACTAACACCATCATCATCATCATCATCATCAACAACTTCAACGTCAATTGCAATAAAAACACATATGAATGTGTGTTTCTCTGTTTATATGTTTCTTTGTATGATTGTTGGTATGTATCTACGGACATATGTACGATATTAGTATAGTATGTTAAAGCCATTGTCGTGATTACATGTGTTTTGTTATTTGTTGTTGCTTTTATTGGCTTTATTATTATTAACTTTGTTTATTTTTGCCGGCTTTAGCGGTTATTCAACTTTTTGTGCTTTTCGTTATGCATTCAATTTTTTCAAAAATCAAAGAAATACGAAAAACAAATTAAAATGAAACCACAAAAATTTCATGCACTCAAATTTAAATATTCGTATAATAGTATTATGCTGAATAACTCTATTATTTATTCATTATCAAAATGCGAGTACAAAAACATACAAAACAAATTGTATCTGTACTATAAACTGTCAACAGCGCCAACGCAATGATTTATTGCCAAATTGACATGCCAAAAGACTGAATGAGTGACTGGCGACTAACTGAGTGGCTTAAAAGCATTTTATATGACCATAAAAACAATTTCATATTATTGACCTATTTTCCTATTGTTTTACTAAGTTTATTCTGTTGCATTTTATTTATGGTAACGAGATATATTTTGTATTCAATTATCATGTTGCCGCATCTTTGACAACTTCTTACTTACAACAATTTTCATTTTAACTCTATCAAATCAAATACAATACAAATTTTTTGTCGTTGTCAACGCCAACATCTACAATACAATGAACCAACTATAACATCCACATTATTCTCAACATCATCATTATGAATATCATCAATCGTGCAGAGTGGGCTTAGTACTCAATGCAATTACAAGAATTTCAATACAACTTCTTTGTTTTTTTCTTGTATTGCTTTTGGATTGATGAAAACTTACTTTTATATGTATATGTATGTATTGTAGTATACTGATATCTTAAACTCAGAGAGAAACTGAAGAATTAAGTGGAGATAAAGATTTTTTCTGATTGAATGAATGTCAATATTTGATTTAAAAAATTTATTTGTTATAACGACAATGGCGACAACAACATATTAAGCGAAGTCATCAACTCAGTTACAACAATAAAGAAAAAACCAACTTTACCGTCTAAGAAAAACAAGTTCCACACGTTTCTAAATATGTAACGGCATTACAAAGATGAACTGTGAGACTAGACAATAATAGTAGTACACAAAAGACAAAAAAAAAAAATGAAAACAAAGTAAATTGTTTAGAAAAACGTTTGAATATTGGCCCAAAAGTTGTTTAGTTTTAGCTAGTTTTAGCTTAAGAGAATATCAATTTTAATATGTTGTTTGCAACATTTTCTGGAAGATACCAATTATAATATATTTTTATAACTTGTGTAGTCCGGAGACCATTAATTGGACATTTTTTCTTGATCTTCCCAAACCAAGACTTTCTGGCACTTCCTTCTTTTTGCACTTCCTGGTACCCCTAGTGTTCGTTTGCCTTCATACTCAAGCAGGCTTCTCTTTATATATCTTTCTTCGTTGAGTAATGGCCGAATTTCTTTATGTTACACCTTTTAAGTTGTATTACTTTTACTTTTATTGACAACAATAATAAATAAATAATAATAACTACATATGTATGTTATGGAACCCATATTATTCTATGAAATCCACCTTATCAACAAACAAAAATTTATTGACATCAAAAATTGTCTATTGAGTTCTTAAAATCTTGGAGCGAAAGTTTGACTCCACCTCTATCGACAGCGGAAATAAAGTATCTTTTATATCCTTTTTATTTATTTGGATGTCTCATCTCTTAGACTTCAATTCCTCATATTCAAATGTAATAAATTTAAATCACAACATTGAACACTTGGAGACCGCAATTGAATATCGAAAATCTTAAAAGATCTTAGATATTGACAAGGAAATTGTGTATTTATGATAAAAAAAAATGTGTTATGTGTAATAAACAATTCTAGAATATAATTATTTACTCAGCCACATCATTTCTCTATGGTAATTTTAAATATCGCGATAGCATTTGCCAAAATCTCTTAACAATACCAAAGACATCAACAATTCAGTAACTTATAACAAGAACAACTAGCTTTTCAACTTAATACAACAATACTAATACACTATCATGTATAGTATGTACAGATACATATCGAACCATACATAGATACTTTCCAACATTCGTACAATTGTAGTATTGTAGCAGTTATTACAAATGTGAAGTTAGTTGTGCTTGTATGCAGCAACGACTTCAATTGCGACTGCGACTGAGACATTGTCTTTGATTGCATTGCGTTGCGTTACGTTAAGTTGAATGCAGGAGGCAGTTGAGTTGCTATATAAAGCTTAAATAGGGTTGACTGGTGCACAGTGTTGGTTAAACCTGCTTTCACTTAAAATCGAAACGAATAACGGACGCGAATAACGACAACAAACGACAAAGAGACAAACAACCAATTTTCCTTTCAAAACAAAACGTGATTTTTTTGTGCAATTTTCGGAAATAATTTTTTTGAAAAATTAATTATCCTGTAAATAAAGTCCTTGAAAAAGAATCTTTAAAGTGATTACTATGAAAGTGTTTGTAAGTAAAATAAGTAGTGAATATGACTTAAATTTAGTTACATATTGTATTTTCTTCGTTTAATCAAATCGTTGTTAGATATTTATATCACTGATCGCGTTATCCTGTCAAGCGCAACAACAGCAACATCATCTTCACCAGCAACAACACCAACAGCAGCAACAACATCATCAGGGTCACTTGAATGTCAATAATATACCGAGAGATGAGAAACAAGATCACCGCAACAGTGACCCCCGTGAAACCAGTACCTGGATACCCATACTCAAGTATAATAAGGAGCAAAGTGAAGATGGCAGCTACAAGACCGAATATGAGACTGGCAACAATATACAACATGAGGAGACTGGTTTCCTAAAAGATTTCGATACCAATCCAAATGGTGTCCTTGTTCAACATGGACAGTATTCTTATCAATCACCAGACGGCACTCTTGTCAATTTGCAATACACTGCCGATGAAAATGGCTTCCGTGCAACAGGTGATCATATACCAACACCACCCGCCATACCAGAAGAAATACAAAAAGGCTTGGATCAAATATATGCAGGTATAAAAGTACAACAAGAACGTTTAGAGCAACGTGCTAAAACTGATCCAGAATTTGCGAAACGTTTGGAAGAGCGACGCGTTGCCAATCAGAATGGTCAATACATTGGTCTCCTCGAAAATGCTTAAAACATGCATAAGTTTATCCAACAAAAAAAAAAAAAAATTATTTAAAATTTTAAAAAACAACAATAATTTCGTTACTAACCCAAAATTTCTCAAAGAAGAAGATGAACAACAACAACAAGGAAAAACAAAGACTGTGATTAATGCTGCAAGTTTTCTTTCTCTCCATTCCCACCCCAAATTCATTCACTAAATGTTTACATCTAACAATTTGATTTAACAAAATTAATGTACTAATAAATCAATGGTTCTTAAACTATTATATAGTCTGCGGATCCCCTCTTAATAAGAATTTTTCCCCATGGAACCCATCAAAAGCATAACCTGCATGTAAAGTTAATGTCAAAATTGTTTCGCGGATATCTGGTAATAACACTGTGGACCATAGTTTAAGAACCAATGGTATAAATTATTAAAAAGTATTGAAAAATTAAGAAAATTAAATAAAGTAACTACGAACTCTGTGTGTTTATAAATTTGTGTTTTTCCTTTAATTTAAATAAAATTTTAAAATTATACATAGGTATACCTAATTAAAATAATCAATTACCAGACATTCAGTCATTAATTTTAATTCAGATCTACTATGTGCATACTACGTATTATCATAAGTCAATGAGTGAGTTTACTTACTTGTCTTAGCGCTGTCCAAATGGGAATACATACTTGATAGTATAGTGGCAATATTTGCCATGTCAGTTTGTTGATCTCATTTCTTAGTCGTCGTCGTTGTCTTAGTTGTTAGTGATGTTGGCGATGTTGCAATTTTCTGTGCTCTTTTTCAGCATGCATACTATTTTATAAGAAAACCAACATTTTCTTTCTTTTCTTTTAATTTGTTTTGTTTTATTATTTTTGTATGTTTCTTTTTTGTTTTTTTTTTTTGGTTGCTTGCAGTTTGCAAGCTCAATACATATAGTAAATATTGTAAATCGGCCAACTTGCAACACGAGCATGAGCAGATTGATGCATAATTTGATTTTTCTTTAACTTGGAATTTTGTTTTCATTTTATGCAGCATCATCTTGCCATGGATTGCGTCAAAAATTTACTTTGAATTTGGGTTTGTGCCGGTTTTTTGAATACGACTTACTTCACTATTGCATAATTATGACAGTTTTGGAGGCATTTATGAGTGATTTGTGCTTGGTTTTTATTAGTTTTTTTTTTTATTATAATCTCAATTTATTTGCAGCTGCAACAAATACTACAATAAATTTAGTTCCACTGAAAATTGCCTCACAGGCAAATACAAACGGATTTATTTTAAGAAAAAGTTACTAAATATACTATTCATATTGGCTTGTAGAAGGATGGTTGTAACTTTTTTATTTATAGTGCTGATCATTTCAATTTAAATTAACGTCGTGTCTCTGGAACTAAATTGAAATGAAGTTTTAAGTCTATATCTGAAGAAATTATAAAGTTCTGGTAAGGGAATGCAGTTTATGTTGATTCAAATGTATCTGAAATTCATTAATTAAAGACTGAAGAAGCTTTATTTATATTATGTATCAAATGGATCAGTTCTAATTCAGTTTCAGTAATCTTATTATGTTAAAACATGCATGTATAAGTTTTTCATTAAACCGGTTAATGTTCTGTGATCCTGTGAGGCCAATTATGAAATATCAAGCAGTAAATGACCGTGTCGGAGATTACCGATCTCATACTTATATACTGACATCCATTTTTATATATAACTAGCGTATCCGGAGTGCTTTGCTACGCTTCCGTGCGTGAAGCTGTTCTCCTTTTTACTTTTGGAAAATCAGAAGAACGAATTATTAATATTGACATAATTATATGATATATCGTGATCATTTGACAGCAGACATTTTAAATCGATTCTCTCAACTCCCGCAACATGCAAATTAGAGCAAAAAAAGAATATTCTAATATTTTTAACTGCCATAGCTGATGGTCAAACTTCTGCTTCTAAAAATGTAACAGTCGCAGTCGAAACAGAATCAAAAACTGAGTGTTAACAGTTTGAGAAGCACTATAGAGACTACAGAAGTTGACAAAAAACCAAAAAATCAAATCAAAAAAACCTAAAACCAAATCTTTCCTTGAGTTTGTGTGAAACAAATCAATTTCAATACTATCATGAATAAAAAAAAAAATCTAAAATAGATTTTACAAAGACAACTTGAATAATTTTAAATTTGTTATCCACATAATTTCTCGACAACACCGCACCAAAATTCACAGGAACACTCTTCAGTCTATGCTTTCCTGATAATTTCATTAAAATTGGTCCAGCAGTTTCGGAATCCATAGGGAGCGTATCCACATACATACATACATTTGTTTTCTTTAAAGTGACTACAAACAAAATTAGAGTATTCTAATCAACCGAGTCCACATTCTCAATTTCAGTTTTTAGCTCTTAAGCTTCTTAAGATAAGGTGCCCAGATAGACTTGATTGTCTACAGAACATGATGACTACATCAAAACATCTTCTCATGCTGATCAAGATCTTACTCGCTTCGTTTTGTTTGTTACATACATAACTCAATGTACACACTTTTAACTTTTTAAAGTACAAGGTACCCTACCTAACTACTTACTATTATGGAAATACTATTTCTGGACTATCATAAATAAATCATGTTTAAAAATGCTACATAATATCTCAAAAAATGAGGAACTTTCTTACGTGGCAATCAGCTGTTATACTCTCGTGATGCTAATTATTTGTATACATGCATTACGATATCTCCCATGTTTCATTTAATACTATGTACTTTAATAATACCGTGGAATTGTATAAAAGGTAAGATAATATCACCATATACCACTATGATTGTGTTTTTGAAAATTTTCTAATTAATTATTTGTATTCTGATCTGGGACAAAGGGAATTCTGTTTCGTGGCATTTCGACTACCAACTGTGTACTTAGTTACTTGTTTACAAAGTTTTGATCATTACTAATAAGTACATATTGTATGTCAATACAATATTTGTGCATACTATGTACATTTTGGAGCGTTAAGGTGCTTTTTAAATGCCCATGGTTTTCGACAGTAAGAAACGTAAGATTCCTACTTCTTACAAAACATGCAATTTTAACAACCCAGATTCTGATACAAAAATATTAAAGAAGCTTGAGCCGATAGGCATTGATGCTTGTGCTCCACACCTTGTTAGCTCGATGGTATAATTGTTATAAGTCAATAACAAATAAATAAATAAATAAAGTAGCTACATTAATAACAATACTCTTCTACAATTGATATTTAACAAGAGATATAATGATGATGCTCAAACACATTAAAATAGTCATTTTAACAAAGAAATCTCTAGAAATTACATATTTTCAAAAATAGTATCATATTTAATGATTCATTTTGATTAATTAAATCAATTTAATACATAAAAAGCAGATAGTTAAACAAATGAGAGAGAGAGAGAGAGAGAGAGAAGATAATGGCTAAACAAAAAATCAAATAAATCAACAAGAATCTCATCAACATTAAGTTTTTAACACAAAACCAAAAAAATGTGTGCTCAAAATGAACAAATTTATTGCAAAATGTATGTCAGTAAAAACTTATAGATACACAAAAAATACACAACAAATACATAGATAAATACGTAAATACAAAGAACAAAATACTATACTTATTCTTAGGCAATTTGCATGGCTTGTAAATGACTTCACAATGTATTTTCACCACTTCAATTTAAGACGATGAGAGTATTGTAGTTAACACAAAATATTTTCAGCTAGTTAAAATTAGTTTAGTTTCATAGTAAAATATTTAATAGAAACAGCTAGTAGACTATGCTACTATATCTTTCTATACAAATTTAATAACAATAGCTTTGAAGATGAGCACTGCCGCTTCTCTCGTTTTAGTAAATTTTCTTTTTAAATTCATTTCATTTGGTGATTTAGCTTCATCAGGTTGTTGCTTTAGTTGGGAGTTTGGAGATGTGCTATTCAGTAGTCAAAGTAAAGCGGAACTGTGAAGACATAATACAAACTACGGACGGAAAAGAAACCAAGTCTATGAATTCGTATTAAATTCAGAACAACAATAACAACGAAAGTTCAAATCAAAGGCAAAATCAAAACCAAAACAATATTGTGTTGCTTGCGAATATCGATGGAATGAGAGATATTTAAAAAGAAAACCGTTAAGCGCGCATCGCTAAACAATGATCTTGACTAATGTACAATAGAATAGTATTGTTAACAATAAAATCGTCGTTATTACAAGAAAAACCTATCATAAACGAAGATATGGTGGCATAAACAAACTAACGAACTCATAACAGTAAACTGGACAACTTCACAAATCGAATCATTAAAACTATTATAGTGTATATATAGAAGAAACTAGAAAGATACATAGAAAAATAAAGTTTTGTATACTACAAGATGCAAAGTTATTTATACACGTACATTGTATTGATAGCAACATGTTGCAGCATCATTTCAATGCAAAATCCGCCACGTGGGCGCGTACGCATTGCCGATTTACCAATATTACAAAATAATCATAGAAGACAACCTATACCACATGTTGATAATATAAATTTACCCATTGGATATAATCCTCGTAGACGTTATACCAATAATCACCACTCTTCAATACATTCATTAAACGAAGTTGAATGGATTAGAGCGACATCTTTGCCAACAAAACCATCGCACTCTCCCATACCATTATTACGTGAAACAAAAGAATCCAAAAAGCAATCGGAACCACATATAAATTTACAATGGGAGCCAACTTCACAATTGAACACTAGTAATATAGAGTTAAATAAAGTACAAGTGCAACCGGGTACAATTATTGAAACAATTGTTTATGGTCAATGGAAACCAGAGCACCCCATTAGGCCCAAAGAAATATCCCATGAATCACATGAAGATTTTGAACAAAAACCAAAAAAACGTGTTTACGGTCGATTGGAATCAATGCTTATGGGAATGCCCATAGATTGTAAGTATATACTTATAGTAAAGTGCTATATCTACTAACAATTTTTACATTTTTAGCACATGAATCTGCAGATAATCAAAAAGATTGGCAAAGCTACGAGCATTCACAAAATATCAGTTCTTATAATGAAACTGATAGCAAATTTGGACGTCGTAGAATCCTCCCCCAAACAACAACAACAACGTCCATGCCATCTACACCAAAGTTGATCAGCATAGACAAAACAGATTCACTTCCCATTGATGAAGTTAACGAATCCATAGAGTTGGACTCAAATGAAAGAGATCATTATCAAGAGTACTATGAAATGGATGATAGCATAAGTACTCTACATACCACAAATGACAACACATGGATACCAATGGTTCCCTCTGACAACAGTGACGATGAATACTTAAAGCAGACATCACCAATGATGGTTGCAGATACCACTTTAAAAGCCACCACTAATATGCCAACGACTCGAAGAACAACAACGACAACAACAGCAACAGCAACACCTATGTCACATGCAGTTGTGGAAACGACTTTGAATCTTCTAAATTGGCCTACAGATTTTTTGGCGCCCACAACCGAACAATCTCAGCAACCAAAATTCAAAATACACTCAGAATTGGAATCGAAGTATTTTGACGATATGCTTAATTCAGCACAAATGCACAATGAGTTAAGCATTGCTGAATCATTTATGCCACAGCTAAATTCATTGAACATAACTCGAGTCGGTGTGCCCTATGAAGATTGGAATTCCGCAGAGGAACCCACGATATGCGTTCCGGTTACAGTGACTGAGACTTCCGTCTCTTCAGAAGGTGAAGAAATGATTGAAGTAGAACGCGTCTATTGCTTTCCATTACCCAAAATTGAGGTAAAAGGAACAAATAAAAGTGACCAAACAGCGTGGAATGCAACAGTTCGCTTAGATGAACTAGATGTCAGACAAACGACAAGTGGTGCCAATTTAAAGATATTTAATCTATTGGTAGCTTCCATTTGGTATCTCAGCTGGCACTTAAGTTAATTAATTTTAGGGAAACAATTATACTTTATAAAAAACAGAACTCTGCCTCAGGTCTTATTTAAATTTCAATATTATGACTTAATATTTATTAAAGAAGAAATATATACATACATATAATAAAATAATTTAGAATGGTCTATAGACTAAGTAAGTACTAATTCTTAATATTGTAGTATGATGATTTAACGATCAAGTTGTTCCGACTTAAATAACTCCTTAGCAACTGTCCTTAAGACTTTTCCATTCTTATTTATTGGCAACTTATCCACAAATCGGACTCCTGCATGTAATTGCTTATGTGTGACAACTAAAGTATTAATCACATGATTTTTAATATCGTTTTCAGTTAGTTTACTATCCATATTCTTGACCACAAGCGCACCGGCAGCATCACCATGTCGTTCATTATATATGCCAACAACGCAAACTTCATACACATCTGGTAATTCAGCAATTACTTTCTCGATCTCATTTGGCCAATAATGCATTCCTTGGTATTTAAGAGTCTCCTTCTTTCGATCAACTATATACAGATTATTGTTTTTATCAAAGTAACCCATGTCACCGGTATGAAACCAACCGAACTCGTCTTGCATACGTTTGGACTCAATTGGATCATTCAAATAACCATTCCATTTTAAGCCATTATTTACATAGATTTCACCAATTTCATTGTGACCCAAATTTTTGCCAGCATCATCCACAATACGAGCCCGAACGCCTGCACATAGTTTACCAACTGTATTACCCGTTTTGGGATTATAAATGCCAGCTGAGACTTGAGAAGCTTCCGTAAAACCATAGCCATAAATAAGAATTGAATATTTAAAAAGTGCCTGTGCTTTTGCCAATGTCGCGGGTGAGATAAAGCTGCCACCAATGAGCACAGAGCGTACAGACGCCAAGCTATCCGAAGTTGCTGCAGGGCATTCAAGTAACGCTGCAATGTGTCTGGGTGGTACTGACACCGAACTTATTTTATATTTTTGTACCATTTTCACAAAATGTTCTGCATTGAAGGGTTTACTTGAAATTATACGAGTGCAGCCCATCATGGAACTCATTAAGGTCTGGTAAATACCCGAAATCCAATCCAGGCCTGATGCTGCATATATAACAGATCGACTGGTAACAAACCTGATAAATAAGAAAACATATTATTTTAAAATTTCTCTAGAAATCAGGTTAATTGAGCACTTACAGACTTTCCGTTGGCAACATATTATTTGCCATTGTCACAGCCTTGGGTAAACCTGTTGTACCGGAGGAACACAATATACCTAGAATCTGATCACCACCGTCAATGAGTTTTTCAGGCCTTAAAAATGTATAAAAATACATATATTAGGAATACTTTCTAGGTATTATCTTAAGCTATTCTACTTACACATAAAACATCTCCGTCTGTGTTGGCGCTAATAAATCTTCAATTTTTGTCACACCTTCAATATGTCCAGTTAACGTTATGATCTCGGGCATCCATCCTTTAGTTGCCATGCATATTTTCTCGTAATCAGCACCATCACAAAAGATTAGAATCGGTTTCGCTATACCAAAAATATGGCTTAAAGTTTTTAAATCCAAACTTGGATTAATCGCATGATAAGGTGACGTATTGAAGAAACAAGCCACAGCAACGGGCATTACATAAGTACTATTCTTAGCACATACACTAAGCCAATCCTGATGGCCAAGACCTTTTTTTCTTAAGAATTGTGCAATACGCACAGACCATGACAAAACTTCAGCATTTGTCAAGGTTCTACCATCATCATCGAATATCTAAAGCACATCAAATTAAGTTACTTTCACCACAAAACACTTCAAAAAAAAATAATTTATCCACGCACCTGACAAATATTATCCGGCCAATTCCTTAAGGTGTTATGTATAGCTTTGCCTATAGCACAATCGTGTGCATGAAACGGAGTCCTTTTTGCACCACTCCAGATTTTCTCCTGCTCATCGTATTGTATGGAATCCATGATTGTGTTATAATTACACCGCTTACACTTTAATGAATGACACTGCAAGCTAGCACCTTGCTTAAATACGTTAATAAAATTTCATCATGAGTCACATATATTTTAATTATCAGAAAAAGTAAATTATAGAACATACTATTGACAAATTGATTAGTAGGAATCACTTGAGACTCTTTTATTACGAGTTTTCTTGGTAACCACTTAGAGACATTTATAAAGAGATTTGTTTACATTTCTAAATTGTTTATTGTTTTCTTTTGAAAAAGCAATAAATTACTCGTACAGTAAATCAATGTGAATTTTGATGGAAAATTAACCAAGGTTCTTAAGATCTTTAAGGTAATAAATATTCTTTGCCATTGAGGTCAATGTGTTGTAGTGACCGTACCAACAAATTTTTTGCAACCCATGATAACACGATTTAATTATATTTTTATTTCTATAGAATAAGAGTACCTATATTATATATATGCGAGTACACATTTATTACATAACTCCATTAAGGTAGGGTGTAAAACAAATATTACATTCTATTTCATTTCCATTGTTCAGCTATAAGAGAGAAAAAATGCGAAAACTCATTAAGTTATCAAGTTCAGACTCTCGAGCACAGAGACGGATTGAGGCATGAAGGGGCCCCTAGTCACAACATTCTTATAATCACTATCTCGTAATCTCAGCAAACCTCAATACAGCAACTGTTGTCCGGAGAAGGTAACATTATTTTAAGTATTTTTATTTTATGGTTTTGTGAATTTTTAACTCCTACCTATATAAGTATTCTGGCGCTGCTCAAGCTTTAAAAATGAAGTAAGTAATACCTACGAGGTAACAAAAAAATATATGAAATTTTGAAAAAAATTTCAAAATCAACGAGCCATTTCTTCAAATTAGGAAACAAAAAATAATCTTTTGAAAAGGGATTCGAACTTTAACTCGTTGATTTGAGCCATCGTGATAACGCATATGTGAACTTGCGCATTATCTTGATGAAACCAAATTCAGGCGTTTTTTCTTGCTTTTATCACTCGAACGGTGCAATAAGTTCGCATAAGAAGAATTTAACTCCGCTTTGATATTGGTTGGACTTAGACCTTTTACTGAGATCGTTCATTCTAGATGGCTGCCAGATAAATACATATTAGCGACATCAAATTGTAAACTTAAACATTATACTATAGTCATTATTTTTAAATAATAAACCCATATACAATTAGAGCATTGCACGAGTCAACACTAAACAAAAAATTATCCTCTCTCGCTCAAACGAAACGTGTGCTACACCCACAATATTAAAAGTCACACTACCTCTCTAGAACACAATGAAATAAACTCGTGTGCTGTGTGAACTAGCTGACAGTATATTTTTATGACAGAAGACACCAGGCGACAGTGCCTTTTCATGTTAGTGTTGTACCGACTCATACCGTAATGCACAACTCACACTGCAGCAAAAATATGAGTCTATGACTGACTCGTTAAAAAACTTTCATGTTGGAAAACGCAAATGATTCAGTGTCATGATATGCACAATATCAGTGTGTAACACTACTTAGTACTAACTAGTGTAATGCTCTAATACTACTTCTGTGACTGTCCTAGCACTCTATCTTGTCTATAATATATTTTGAAGATAAAATTCAAAGGAACTTAATTGAAAAAATAAGGAAATGAAGCAGAATAGTCCCCTATAACTAAACAGCTGTGTGCAATACAGAAGAAGACAACAATAAATATGGAAATTTGAAGTGTATCATGATAAGTCAATCCATTAAAAATATTAATCGTAATTGATTCTTAAGTATCAATACAGTCAGTTATCGTGTTCATATTTCTTACCAAGCATTGCAGAAACAAAATCCATATAAATTATTTTATTACTATTTATAAGTGCTTATCATTCTAGTTCCTTTGGTGATTAAAAAATAAACAAAACAAATCAAACAAGTATTGTAGAAATGACTCGAGAAAAAACTCTTATATTTGATTACACTACCCCAAAAAAAATTTAAACTTTGTTTTAATTGTTATACTGATAATCAGATTTACTTAGTGCAGCTAGGGCCGCTCTTTATATGACATTTTGCTATAAGGCATAACTTTAAATTTGTATACGCTAAAGCAAACTCTAAAACTGATTATTTACAAAGAAGTTTTCGTAAACTTATAATTCTACCAAATACTTAATATAATAAAGTTGAAAAATTTG
Organism: Amiota communis; assembly: GCA_037043315.1. Lineage (NCBI taxonomy): Eukaryota > Metazoa > Arthropoda > Insecta > Diptera > Drosophilidae > Amiota > Amiota communis. The sequence goes on along the minus strand of JBAMAV010001387.1, from coordinate 3,094,201 downwards.
TTTGTAATGAATAAACTCAAAAACTACTAAAGGGATTTTAAAAATTCTTTCATTTATACGAGTACAATGATACATTATAAGCGAAAATAAATATTTGTTAAATAATTACGAAAATTACAAAACACCAAGGACTATGAAATTATATAGACTGGACAAATGGCTCTATCCCGAGATTACACACAATTTGTTGTTGGGTATGCCAACAATTAAAATAAGAAGAAGACACGTGCTTTACTGTCTCTCTCTTTATCCGCTCTTAGTGAACGTCATCATAGACTATGAAATTATATAGACTGGAAAAATGGCTCTTAAAAAAACTTCTTACAATAACAACAATTTACACACAAAATTTCGAAACTCCGGAAAATGATTAGTATTTATATCAGAAATGGGACATATAACATAAGCGATTTGTAGAAGAAAATTAAAGCAATCACATTGAATCATAAGATCAATCATAAATACTTATATATGGCTGTAATCCATTAACACTCTTTATCCTAAAGTTATTTACTTTTCATAAATTCAACAGAACATATTGAATTATCCAGAAATATAACTTTAGAGGATTTTGTAGGAGTTGACCTTTTTCTAACGAGAAACACATGAAAAAGAATCAGAGCTTAAGATATGTCAATCGTTTGTCGAAGACGAATATTATGTGGTATATACAAAAATTGTATGGTTTGTATAATAATTATAATAAACTAAATCTATATAGTACAACCAGTATAACAATGAATAATATTGAGTAATTTTGTTCTATTAAATTAAATAAAGAACCTTCGCATAATATTGTATATAATTTTATTGAAGGGACATTCATTCGACTACTTATTAGAAATAAATGACATACCCATCCTTCTCAACGGATTAGTCCGTACACCCTGCCCTTTCTGTGAAGTCGACCTCATCGTAGACCATTTTCTCTTGGGGAGCATTAGAGCCACCTTCTTTGGTTTCTAAGTCCCATTCCAACTCTTAAAACCCCTAACATTCCTAAACATATCGATCCCTAACCGCGAAAAACAAGTAAGCGACATTGTTGTAAAGCCACTAACTCATCACCTGGTGAAATATTATAACGATAATCAGTGCAGTTACGGAGATATTACAAAGTTAATTTTATTATTTGCATTACCATACATAGTAAAAAGCAGTAGAAAAAACGCTCTCCTAAAAAATTTGCATTTTGGCGCTTACTTGTTTTTCGCGGTTAGGGCTTGATATGTATTCAAAATTTATACATAAATTATGAGTTCTAACTTAAAAATTTAGACCAAAAAAAATATTAAATCGGGAGTCAAAGGCCCTAGCAGCTAGTTACTCATTTTAAATTGGTATTAAGTTCAGTATTCTAATAATAGCTTTAATCTTGTAAAATAAAAATAATTTTATTGTACCTTTCCTTTTTTACTAAATAAAATAGTTTCCAAAAAAAGTAAGGCCAGTAATAATTTCTTATTTTATTCTGTAAAATATTCTTAGTTTAAATGCAATAAAATTATTTGTCCGCCTCCAAATGCAACATTGCAGAGCTCATGGCAACTCCAATCTTAGCAACATGAACTTGATCTACAATTTTTTTAAATCCACTAAATTGGAAAAATGTATATAACCATATACTTATTAATGAGCTTAGAGTCATGGAAGCTAGCGCTCTTACCATAAAGTAGTATAAGAATTTATTTGTTATTCTTCTTCATAATAATAATAATCATAATAGTAATAATGATCTTAAAATTTCAACATAGAATCAGTTTTTTCTAAGGGGACCATTGATCTTTAATTAATGTCATTAACTTTTCAATCAACCCTTGTGTACATTTAATAAAATCTGATCATTGAGTTATAAATCTCATGTTTATATTTGCTTCTGCGAAATGCTATTAGGTATATTATATTTTGCAGCCAATAAAGATACTAATCTAATCTTCATTTATTGTTTTGAAAAGGAAATGTTGTTGACTTTTTACCTAAAGCAACTAAATAATTGGCTAACTAAATTTACCAAAGCAAAAAAAGGTAGCAAATTTCAATGTCGTGAAGATTGTATTGGACTTCATTATTGAATCATCATTTTGTTATTAAAGTATGGTGATAACTTTTGATTGACGACCACTTAAGAGAAAATCAAGATTTTAGTAAATTTCTTTCATGACCGTATGTCATGTGTGCTTGTGTTTACATCAGAAAATGAAATCAAGACGATGCTTTAACTGCGGAGAATACATTCTTCATTTCATTTCACAAACAATTTTTGCATATCTTGAGAAATACAAAAATTTTTCATACAAAAATTCTTAAATGTCTAAAGTTTTATGCCACAACTAAATCATATCAATCGATTTATTTTGATTTCTATACTCAGCACCTGTGACAAACTTTATACTAATATAGATAAGAGAAAGAAAAATGTCATTTCATTTTATTCAACAATCTACTATATTTTTAAATTTACTTTAAATATAAATTTAAAAGGAACAACCATTTTAATATTGTGATAATGTTGTCAATGCCATATGTATATCAATACAACTATTATATTTGAAAATCTTATCGAACCGAGTTCATTTACACGTTGTAATCAAAAAATCAAATCTTTAAATTGTAACAAACAATTTCCTCAATGCTTCTGGTACGTCATCGTAATACACATATGGTATACATACATATGTGTATATACATATGTACTATAATCAAATCCAATACAATCATGAGAATTAGTTTATCTAATCGGACACTTATGGTATTCATTTAAAAATAAAATTTCCAATATCAGCATTTGTTTGCATTTCTTTACAACTTTTATTTATTTTCAATAATTTATACGTATTACCTTAAGACTAAGCCGTAAATCTTTTATTTATCGATTTTGACGCCATTTTGTTCCGATATGAAAACTTCTTTTGCCAATTTCTTGACAACTTTGCCATTTACATTCACAGGTAGTTTATCGACAAACCGCACGCCAGCATGCAAACGCTTGTGTTCCACTGTAAAACTGTTTTTCACATGTTCCTCAACATCAGAAGCACTTAATGAGCTGCCTTTCTTTTTAACTACCAAGGCACCAGCACGGTCACCTACAATTTCATCATAGATACCAACAATGCAGACTTCCTCTACCTGAGGCAATTCAGCAATGACATTCTCAATTTCTGTTGGCCAATAGTGTACTCCCAAAAACTTGAGTATCTCCTTCTTACGATCCACAATGTATAAGAGGTTTTTCTCATCAAAATAACCAACGTCACCTGTGTGTATCCAGCCATGATGATCCTGCATGCGTTGACTTTCCATGGGGTTGCCATAATAACCATTCCACTCATTGCCAGTGTGGACATATATTTCACCAGATTCATTGTAGCTCAAATTCTTGCCTTCGTCATCGACAATACGCACACGAACACCGGGTACTACTTTACCCACACAATTCGAATTTACCATTCCAATATTTAGAGATATCAAGCCTGTTTCGGTCATCGCGTAACCGGTACTAACGAATAATCCCTTGCATAATGTCTGTAGTTTTTGAAGTGTTGTTTCAGTTATTAAACCTCCGCCATAGCTCAAGAATCGTAAGCTAGACAAATTTTCAGCTGTCGCTTTTGGACAATTTGCTATCTCTGAGACATGCCTTGCAGCCAACATAACATAATTAATTTGATACTTCTTGACTAGTTCCACGAAATATTCAGCAGTAAATGGTTTGGTAGAGACAATGCGTGTACAACCAAGTACAGTGCTATAGATAAAAGCTCCTATGCCAGTGATCCAATCGAAACCACTGCCTGTGTAAATCACAGTTTCATTATTTACAAATCTTTAAAATTAGATAACATATAGAATCATAGGTCAGAGATTGTTGTCAACAGCAAATATAGATTAGAATAGCTCAACTTACATATTTTCAACCAAAACATATTTATTCGATAGACAAACCGCCTTTGGTAAACCAGTTGTACCTGATGAACAAAGTATGGCTACGGTTTGGTCACCACCAAAAGTAAGAGGTTGCGGTCTATAATAAGGTGATGGAATGATTATGCTTAAAAATGTCATCATGTAATTAGTTTGGAAGATTTTACTTACTGATAGAACATTTCCGTTTTAGTTGGCGCCAGCCAATCTTCAATTTTTGAAACACCTTCAATATGGTCGGTTAGAGTAATTATTTCCGGTTTCCAAGCTTTGGTGGCTTCTTTAATTTTTTCATAAACTAAGCCATCACAGAAAATAAGCACTGGCTTCGTGAGACTATAAACATACTTCAATGCAGCATCATCTAAAGCTGAGTTAGCTGCATGGAACGGAGTGCAATTCATCATACATCCGGCGGCTACAGGCATCAAGTAAGTTGAATTCTTAGCAGAAATACCAATAACTTGTTCATGAGTTAAGCGTCTAGCCTTAAAATGTTGTGCAATGCGTATAGACCAAACCAATGCCTCGGCATTTGTTACCTTAACACCATCGACATCATTTATCTAATACATATATTGAAGTTTTCTTTAAATAAGCCATAAATTTTATAACTTTACAATTGTTTAAATACCTGACAAATATTTTTTGGCCAATTTTTCAGCATTGTATAGATAATTTTTCCCGCAGAACATTCTGTATTGAAAACAAGACTCTGTTTGGGACCACTCCATATCCTGTTGCGTTCGTCATAAAAACTAGGAACCAAATCCATATTTCCAAAGATATATCTCTACTATGCACGTCTGCTTAGTCTGAGGTGCCGATGCCAACTAACAGGTGCTTATATGTTTTTAATTATAAGCTCACCTTTGAATCGTTAAATCTTATCAATCGATGAAGTTGATATACATAGTACACAAGACTTCATGGTCCGAATTTGAAGAATAGGCGACAATATGCGCTGCGTTGGTAAAAGATAAAGTTTCCATTATTTTTTGAAAGTATTTTTTATAATGGTATTTCCCCAAGTCATATAGTGTGGATAATATATGACTTAAGCTAAAATTCACAATCCACTTGCTTCTAAACACTTGAAATTATATTAATCTCTAATAAATAAAAATATCCACACATTTCTATTTCTGTAATTTGTCAAGTCAATTGTACAATAGTGAATAGTATGAGTATTTCGAGTAGAAAACAAAAAACAAATCATAGCATTTGATTAATGAACTTCACCAATAATTCAGGTAGACGTCACTCTATACTAACATAATCTGTTATAGAAATCATACAATCACACCTTATGTTATCTTATGAAAAAAGACAAAAGTTTTTTTTTTTTGTTTTTAGTCAATTTCTACATTGTAATTCTATTTAATTGCTTTAAAATTTTCCAAAATCATGATCACTTGCAATTAAAATTATAAAAATCGACTCAATTGAAATCAATAGTAACATATACCATATTACTTCTTATTGCCATTTTGTTGAGCTTGAAATACTTCTTTAGCCAATTTCCGCATAGTTTTACCATTGACATTGTGCGGCAACTTATCAACAAATCGAACACCAGCGTGCAATTGTTTATTTGTACCCTCGATGCGTTTGGCTACATATTCTTCCACTTCTCGAGCACTTAGTTCTGCATCTTTTTGTTTTACTATCAGGGCTCCGGCGCAATCGCCGCAACGTTCTTCATAGATTCCCACTACACAAACATCTGCCACCTGAGGTAATTCGGCAATTACATGTTCAATTTCAGTTGGCCAATAATGCAGACCTTGGTATTTTAAAATCTCCTTCTTACGATCGACAATGAACAGTGAATCCTTTTCATCGAAATAACCCAAATCACCTGTATGGAACCATCCTTCGGCATCTTGCATATGCCGTGTCTCGACTGCATTTCCATAATATCCATTCCAGGCATAAGGCTGTTTTACATAGATTTCACCAACATCATTGTAACTTAAGTTTTTGCCATCCTCATCAACAATTCGCATGCTTACACCGGGTAAGAGTTTTCCAGCGGATCCATTCTTTCCGATGCCAACATTTATGGAAATTGCACCAACTTCAGTCATACCATAACCAGAGTTTAACATAGCATTTTTACAGATTTCCTGTGCGCGATTCAATGTACTTAGCGACACTATACCACCACCGTAATTTAACATGCGTATGGATTCTAAACTTTCACTGTTAGCTGCCGGACTATTGACCAAAGCTGACAAATGCCTAGGTGGTACAATAGCATAGTTTATTTTATATTTTTTAACTAGTTCAACAAAATATTCTGGTATAAATGGTTTACTGGTTATGATTCGTGTACAACCAAATACAGTGCTAAATACAAAGGCCCACAATCCGGTGATCCAGTCCAGACTACTTGCTGTATATATAACGGATTCACTGTTAACAAGCCTGGAAAACACTTTCAAATTAGATAACAATAAAAGAAACTGGAAACAAGACTAACTTACATACTGTCCTGTATGAGGACATTATTGGATATGCAAACCGCCTTTGGCATGCCCGTTGTACCGGAGGAACAGAGTATGGCCATAGTTTGATCTCCGCTTGAAATGGGCTCAGGCCTAACAACAATTATTATTACATAATATCTGAGATAAAACGATATATATATATATACTTACATATAGAATATTTCTGTTTTTGTAGGCTCAAGCAAGTCTTCAATATTCGGCACATCCTTAATGGGTCCAGTCATTGTAAAGATTTCAGGCTTCCAGGCTTTTGTAGCTGATTTTACTTTTTCATAATCACAGCCATCGCAAAATACAAGCGTTGGTTTTGTTATTTCAAAGACATGGCGTAAAGTACCTGGGAATTCGTAAAGTATAAAGAAGTAAATACAGTTTTTCACTTATCAATGCAAAATGGACTCACTTTCATCTAATAAAGGATTAACAGCATGAAAAGGCGTTACATTCATCATGCAAGCAACGCCCAAAGGCATTACATATGTAGAATTCCTCACAGCGATACCAATGACATCCTTTGACCCCAAACCACGCTTTTTCAGATGTTGTGCTATGCGTACGGCCCAAGTTATGCCTTCACGATTAGTCACCGTTTTGCCATCCGAATCACATATCTACACAAAATTAATCCATCAGTGGGGCGTATTCAATACTTAGTGGCACGACATACCTGTAAAATGTTATTGGGCCAATTTCTCATTGTCGTGAATATGAGTTTGCCAACTGAACAATCACTATTGTATATAGAAATAGTTTTCTTGCCACTCCATATTTTATCCTTGGCATTGTAGAAAGTTGGTAATGAAACCATATTGACCGGATACTGATTATTTTAGATTGTTTAAACTTGCATTGCCAACAAAAGCCTTGTGACCACTTTTACAAAGTTCCAACGCTTTAAATAACTTTGGAAATTCTCGTATAAAAGTTGGTCTGTCATCATATTGCACATTGTCAAGTGCTCGATCGGCTGCATTGTAAGTGGCCACCACTTATAGTCAACTGTTATCACTGTGAAAACTATTGTATTATATGCAATTTTGATTAGTCTATAATCAAATTGATGATACACTACAAACTGCAAGATCAAGATATGATATGGGGAAAACTTTCTAATTGAGTACTTCCTGAACTCCTAAAAATAACAAAAGATCGAACATTTTATATTGCACAAAATGCATATGTGAACATGAGTAGCAGTCCACATCAAGAATACTTTGACGTAATCAACATTACTTTAATAATATTGTAGTGTGTAAACTTATTAAATTTATGGTACAAAATATTATCAATTATTTAATTATTTTTCAGTTCAAAAACTTAAAGTTTGACCTTTGAATAACAACAATAGATTATTGAAAAGATTATTTTGATTATGAGTAATACTTAAGGGATTACCCCACTTTTGTGGTAAATAGATTTCAAGAGCAAAGATATTACATATGTATTATACTCATTCTCGGCAATGTCTTCGAATGAGGCTAATCGGTTTCCTCGGATGAACTTCATAATTCTTCATAAAATTTCATCATTTCAAAATACTTATGAACACCCAGTAGAAAAAGTCTGCGTACATGATGCAAACTTTTATTTAAAATAAATATGTATGTAAATATTGTAAACCTTTACAATAAGTCCTGGCATGGAATTAACAAGATTTTGGAGCAACGGAATGTTCAATTTGGTCATTCCAGAAGAATAGTTTCCTTTCCAGTCTTTTAGACTGTTAAATTGTTTAACACTGTTATAAACTCTATAAGGATGCCCCAGAGGTTTTCAATAGGATTTAGGGTACAGCTGCCTCCCCTAGCAGGTTTTAGAGATTTTATCACTTATTAAAATTGCTTCGAAAGTCTATTGCTGTATCTTCAAAGTTAATATTCAGCTATATAGGGCACATATAGAGAAAACAAAATATTGTATATACTGAAAAAGAAAAAAAAATTGTGTACACAAAATCATTTCATAATGGGGAGATCTTTGTTGTATAGAAGTTCGTTATAGAGAAATTTGACTGTAACCTTCCTATCTAAAAAGAGGACAATGCTGCCAACACTTAAGATTCAAATGTAATTGAATAATAATGGGATGCAGGATGGGAAATGCATCGGATGACGATGAATTTGTCCAGGTGGTAGATTGCGAATTGTTGGACTATGACTAATAATCCTTTCTCTGATCATCTCGGTAAATTACTGAATTTCTAACGTACTTAATGCAATCAAATATTCCTTCGTTTGGACTAAAATTTTACTTTTAGCAACTTTGTATTGTATTACGTAACCAAGAAACAGTACAAGTACAAAGCAATTCAATTCAACTAAACTAACTAAATTTAAAGAAAATATTCCTGCTTTAAAATTGTATTCCTGTACTCATCGAATCAAAATTTCAAAATTGCTTAAGTTTCTTGGTGAAGATATATCCAGCATTTAACAGCATCATAATAATTGCATTCTCATGAACATGATCGAGTCTTTTTCAAACAAACGACACAACTTTCATGGTCTGGGATAACATTTTCTATACCTAATGCTCAAATCCGAACTGCTTTTCACAATTTTGTACTGCGTTTCAAATCCAAAACCTGCGTACTGCATTTGTACTGCGTTCATACTGCATTTTTCAATGTCAGAAATCTATAATTCTGAGTCGCTGGATTAGACTGATTAGGCAAGAAAACGTGTTATATTCCAGCACACACCAAACGGAACTCAATGAAACAGGAGAAAGCGAAACATGTTTTTCTGTTTTGTATTGTCTTTTTGTTTTGACTTACGCGGTATGGATTGTGCCACAAGAAACTATGCAATTATCCACAGCGATGCAGCTTGCGGTGTGTGTTGCATTTGGTTTTCTCTGCTTTGGTGTCTACTCCATCATCAGAAACAATGTATGTACTATTGTTTTAACAGGCAAAGGAAACAACATGTAATTTTCTCTGTTTTTTATCTCCTTTTTAGGGTTTCGTACCCAAAGGGTGCTAACGGGACCCTATTAATAAGCTTCCGCCGTCCATCCATCCGTCCGTCGAACTCCGCTCTATCTCATGAACCACAATAGTTAGACAGTTGAAATTTTCACAGAATGTATATTTCATGATAGCAACAAATACTAAAACTAAAATACATACAAGAAACGTGTGCTCCAATATGCACTGCGCACAGTTTTAGAAGCTTTGTGATTTATTTCGTTTCATATCTTGGTCATGTTTTTTGTTTTTTTTTTTTTTTTGTAGTATACTTTTAGGCTTTATGAATATTTCGTATAATTTAATTGTCAATTTCATAATAAATGCATATTCATTGTGTTTGGAATTGCTCGAGCATTGAGTTATTGAATACATAACTCATTTTTGCGGCAAGAAATCTTTAACGATGGTACGGAACCCTCCGTGTGCGAGTCCGATTCACACTTGGCTGATTTTTTATAGCATGTTTACTCTGAAGTCAAGCTTGTTAAATACATTCTATGTTTACCCGGGACAACCGCTACAGTAGTGCGAGTATTTTCTGCAGTAAAAAAAACTTGGACACCTGATAAAAGCCAATAAGTATAGACACATTAAAATTGATTTTAACTGTCAAAATCAATCTTGATTTTTCGTGTTTAAATTTTACGAATATGTGAAATAAAAACCAGAATTACTCCATGCAATCGCTTCAAAGGAAAACTAATAAATCAAAACTTTGGTTGGTGACATTATTCAAATGTCAAATGATTCAGACGATTATATTAAAGACTTGGTCTTTTAAAACATCGAGGCCTAACCGCGAAAATAACGTAACACTTGCAAGTGTTGCCAGCTAACAACGCTCTAAAGAGTTGGCAGCACTAATTTTGGGAGCAAACACATGTTTATCAGCTGTTTATCTGAAGATATGAAGAAGAAAGCACAACAATGTTCATGGTCATTGATAAATTGCGGAAGTTGGGAGTGTTTAGGAAATTTATGTAACATGACTTATTTCACGGACAGTTGACGTTTAAATTTTGTTAGTTCATAGTCCTTTCGGAATATTTAAGAAATTGGCGTTTAAGAATGATTAGCTGTTCAAAAATGGTGACCACCTTCCAGCCAAGTATACGTTGTATCGCTATAAATGCCGGACGAAGAAAATTGTTACTTTCGCACTTAAAGGCGGCTATAGCAGCTGAAGAACAACAACGTCGCTATATTAGTCCCATGGCCGAGTACGAGAAAAGGGTACAAGCAGGTCAACTAATTCCTGATGAGCATCAGAAACAAACGATGAAACATTTGGATGCTCTATACCATAGATTGCAAGGATACAAACCGAGTACACAGAGCAGTGGAGGAAGTGGTGGCTTACTAAGTTCGATATTCAGGTTTGGTAAGAAAACTGACGATGATGATGATGCAGATAATGTGTATGCTGGTAGTCATGCGCCACAGGGTCTTTATATTTATGGCAGTGTGGGAGTGGGCAAGACAACTGTTATGGATTTGTTCTTCGATTGTTGTGATAGTGTAAGAAGACTTAATATTAGATAAAATAATTTTAAATGATTACTTTATTAGTTTTATATTAGATCCCAAGAAAACAACGCGTGCACTTCACTTCATTCATGACCAAGGTACATGCTCGCATACATGAGGCAAAAGAACGTCAGGGACCCATGGATCGTGCTTTCAACTCGGAAAAGCCAGCACCATTCGATCCAACGAAGCCTGTAGCTGACTTAATTATCAGCGAATCTTGGTTAATTTGTTTCGATGAGTTCCAAGTTACTGATATCGCAGATGCTATGATTCTTAAACGCCTTTTCACACATCTTTTCAATCGTGGCCTTGTTATTGTTGCTACTAGCAATAGACATCCCGAAGATTTGTATAAAAACGGTTTGCAACGTACAAACTTTCTGCCATTCATTGCATTGCTGCAACGTCGTTGTGAATTGGTTCCATTGGATAGTATTGATTACCGAAGAATAGCGAAATCCGGGGCTAAGAATTATTTTGTAAAATCTCAAACTAATGCACCTGCAGAAATGGAACGTGTCTTCAAAATACTGTGCGCACAGGAGAACGACATCATAAGACCACGCATCATAACCCACTTTGGCCGTGACTTAACATTTCAACGCACTTGTGGCCAAGTGCTGGATAGTAATTTTGTAGAACTTTGTGATCGTGTAAGGATAGTTATTCTATATTTAGAGATATTGTATTTAAAAATTGTTTTTCTTTTCTATGTAGCCTTTAGCAGGCAGTGACTACCTTCAAATAGCTCAATTCTTTCATACTGTGCTCATAAGTAATATACCCCAACTGAGTATCAACAATAAATCCCAACTGCGACGATTTATTACACTTATTGATACACTTTATGATAATCGTGTACGTGTAGTCATATCTGCCGACGAACCTCTGGATAATCTGTTTCGTGTCACATCCAGTGATATTGGTGATGCGGATCGTGTACTAATGGATGATCTGAAAATTGAACATGGCTCAGTTAGTATACAATTTTTTTTCTTTTCATTACAATTTATCTAATATTTTCTTTACCAATTTAACAGAAGGCATCCTCATCTAGTGTGTTTACAGGCGAAGAAGAACTCTTTGCATTCGAACGAACAATTTCTCGTTTACACGAAATGCAAAAGCAAGAATACTGGGAACAATGGGCAAAACATCGTTAAAACCCGGATCGTACTTAAAATCTGACAGTTTAATTTATTAGCAAGGATTGATATATTAGAAATATAAATATTTATGTATATTTTGCTAAGAAAAAACAAAATAAAGTATTTGGAGCAATAAAAGTATTTTAGACGGATGATTTTATATTGTACACACACACACACACACTTTCAGCAATCTCGTCATTCTGAGTACTTAGTCTTATAAACACACTTACACAGTTACTCCAAAACAAACCCAACATCTTCACTCGTCTATGAATGGGCAATAGAGCCACCACCCATAAATATCAGTTTGATTGGTAATGACTTGCCGCTTCTCCGCTATAAAGAATACCTCCCATACAAACCACCTTTCAAATTAATGTTCTTATTAGAAAAAGTTTTTTTGTTATTTAACGTATCGAACAGCAATTTGGAAATTATAAGTTTCTGGTCCATAACACCAACCAAGTAAATTTCATGATCCTAGGGTTACCAGGTGGGGTACTATCCATACAAACACCCACAGAATTAATGCTCTTATTAAAAAAAGTTTTTTGTTTTTTAACGAATCGACCTGAAATTTGAAAACTATAAGTTTCTAGTCCATATCCATCAACCATTTTAATTTCATGATCCTGGGATTACCAGGAGGTACCTTCCATACAAACCCAAATTAAATGATAAACTTATCTATATATCTATATATGTATATAAACGTAAGCCTTTTCGTGTCTGTGCACGCTAATCTCAGAAACGGCTTAACCTATTTGAATGCGGTTTTGACTGGTGTATTGTAGCAAGCTTTGTGTAACATTTAGCATTTATTTTATCGAAATCGACCTGCTAAATCAAAATATATTCAAATTTTTAATTGTGTTGCCTACTTTTTGGCTGATTTTCGAATGTTTTCCTCTTTAGCTGGGGGCCAACATTAAGGATCTGATAATTAGGAAAAAATTTAACAATACGAAGTCGGGGCACAGCTAGTAAATAATAAAAGTACATAAAATTGCCACTCAAACTGTGTTCTTTGTTGATAATCAAACTTTAGCAGAGAAAGCATCGCAAGATTAATGATGTTGTTGTAACTGCAAGGAGGTTGTAGCATGTACAGTTGAGGCCACGGTGGCTGCTGCATGTACAGACTTGCGGCAGGGGCGAATGGTCCTTGGCCGCCCGAAGTCGTGTGATTCCGGGACGAAGACCCGACCACTCAGGATAATCTAATGGTAATGTGGCAGATGGTGCTGAGTTAATTGTGTCAAGTGAAACTACACAACAAACCCTGTGCCCAGTAGACAGCCAATAACTATTGATGTCGATAAAATCATGAAAAAAATCCACGAAGACCGGCATCTGACTAACAAAAGTATCGCAGGTGTCCACGTAAAACATCGATAAGAGTTTAAAAACAACGGAATACAGTAAAAAGCTTGATTGTGTTCAACAAAAACCAAATCGACATCATTTCCATCTGCATGATAACTGAATGCAATCAAAACGGTGTGTGGCGATGAAAACTGGGTCACCCACAATAATAGCAATCTCAAACGATCGTGGACAAGAAATGACGGAACGTCCCAAACTGGGGCCTGTTATTTTCATGGGATGTTTAGAAGTACCCGTATTATACGATGGATCAGAACAACTCGACCGGTAGTCGATTCTTCTTTGTCGGCAGCGCTTGGTTTTTGTTTTTCGTACAATGAATACAGCGACTGAGCGACCCGCGCACTTCCCTTCTCTACAATCGCAAATAGAGAGAGAGAGAGAAAGACTCTCTCAGAGAGTTCTGCTGTCGTGATCTATCGTGATCATGTATAAACTGCTCCTATCCAGCCAAACATTAAATCTGAGTTCTATATCGAAAAACTAGACCATGAACTAAAATTGATCAAAAGGAAGGAAGATTCCCTGAGTGGTCGGGTCTATGGCCAATAGCAGTCGGCCTTGACCACTCAACAATAACAACAATGGGAAGAGAGTTGTGTTCTATCAGAGGACAACGCCAGACTAGACACATTTATGATATCCCGTCGGAAGCTCCGGGAATTTGGATGTAATGTTTGAATGCAGGCCCCTTTACAGTTCTAACATTGCTTCTTTATCAGATTGCCATCTCTTCTATAATATTGGATTTAGCACTAGAGAAGACTATGAAAACCACTAATTCAAACTAATGAAAACAAAAATAAATTAGAAATCATGTAAAAAGCGGCAAGATATTACCAACCAACCTATTTATTTTAAAAATAATTTCATACAGTCAAAGGCCTAGCAGCTAGTTGTCTAATGTTAATATGTAATTATTAATTAGTTATAGGATTAATTTTTTCTAAATTGTATTATAAATAATTTTAATAAATAAATACCATAAATACATTTTATGTCTCAGATCAGTTCTGAAAACAAATTGGCATCCCTCACCCGTTTTTATTGACGATAACAAAAACAACAACATTAATTTCTTATCAGTTTCATACTAAGTACTTTTTATAAACTAAGTAGTAATCTAAGATTGTCGAGTTGAGTTGTTAAACAGAAAAAAATGAAGGTTAATAAAATTCTTCCTTTTGGTATGTCAAACTAAACTTTACACATCCACGTATAATATTCCATTGTCAATATCCTAAACACAGATTCTGATTTTCTGAAAGTCAAGATAGAGTTGCGTCAACTTGAAAGTATATCCAATAAACTATCCTCCGCTGGCGAAGTATTTGGTCGAAATGAAGCAATTTGGGCATTGAAAACCTTAACTTTAACAGATCTAACAACTCTCTCCGGCGATGATACAGCATCCAATGTACGCCGCCTTTGCATACGTGCCGCTTATCCCTTCCCTCGAGCATTTTTTGAACAAGCATTCGAGGATGAAGTGCAAGACAAGATCCATGCGGCAGCGGTATGTGTCTATCCGGCACGCGTAAAAGATGCTTATGAAACATTGAAGCAATTAAATAAACTGGACACAGTCCCAATTGCCGCTGTAGCCACCGGTTTTCCATCTGGTCAGTTTAGCTTATCTACGCGATTGCGAGAAATATCAGATGCAATTGATGCGGGCGCAACTGAAATTGATATTGTGATAAATCGTCCACTTGCTCTAACTGGCAAATGGTTAGATTTGTATGATGAAGTAGTTAGTATGCGTAACACATGTGGTGATCGAGCCCATTTAAAAACTATTTTGGCCATTGGTGAATTGGGTTCTATGGAAAACGTTTACAAAGCCTCAATGGTTTGTATGCTTGCCGGTGCTGATTTTATAAAGACTTCGACTGGCAAAGAAGCAATAAACGCCACCATACCAGTTGGACTTTGTATGATCTATGCCATAAAAGAATTTAAATACCGTACTGGCCAAATGGTGGGTCTGAAGCCAGCGGGTGGTGTGCGCACTGTTAAAGAAGCTATTGCATGGTTAACACTTGTCAAAGAAACATTGGGTGATGAATGGTTGACTCCCGAATACTTTCGAATTGGAGCATCTGGTTTATTAGATGACGTCGAAACGGTGGTGATCAAAGATTTTCCGAATTATAATTATGACGATAAAGATAGATGGGGTAGTTGGAATCAATAGTTTTTAATTTACAAAACAATAAATACGATTGTTGTATATTTTTATAGAATAACATTCTTGTTTTTTTAATTAGTATACAGTCAGACTCCTTTCTAACACAGACACCTCTATACTGAACAGAATTAACAATCTCAATGGGCTTTTTTATAGATGAGTCCGACTGTACACAATGTACTACTAAAATTTTATGACTAAAATACAGTAAGGGCCAACTAATTCTTAAATGCGCTTTGCTGATCGATAATTAAAAGTAAACTGCGGGGCAATGGCTGCCGGCGCTGCCATTAAATCTTCTTCACCCATTTCTTCACCATGCTTGAGCAACTCATGTGTATGCATTTCTTCGTGTGGCTCATTCTGATCTGGAATTTTAACTTGCATATCAACAGCAAAGAACGAATCATCAAAATTGATACGATTCCGTTCATCTTGTTCCATATAGATAGCTTTTGGCAACTCGCCACTCGCCATTGCCTTCTCATATGTGTTCAGCCATTTAACATTGATGTGCTTGGCAGCAGAATTAAATTTCTTTGGTGATTTCTTGGGCTTAGCTGCATAGTAATTATATTGATCTTGTGGCAATGGTGGCGGAGTAAATTTTTCCATTTTGCGACTCTTGTCATCTAATTTTACCGTTGTGTCTTCATAATCAAAAAGTGGCAAATAGAAATTGTAGGGTTGATCTGATGCTGGTGGTTGCAAATGTTGGTGAGGCGTCTGAGTTTCAACTGATGCCATATCGGAGCTCATTTGCAAAGCAACTGGGCGGAAAATTTCACCAGCGCGACGTAATAGATTTTCCAAGCGTTCAATGGTTATGATATGAGGATGTAGTAATTGGATATCATCGGTGGGTGTAGTCACTGCTTTCAATGTTGAACTCTTAGTAGATGAAGATCCACCAGCAATGACGCTTATTATAGCCAACAAGAGCTAAAGAGAATAAATATTAATACTACGTTATATGTATGTATCTCTCAAGGAAACTCCTTTCAATTGAAACAAACTCACTATGGTTAATTGTATAAACATGATTTCACTTTTTATTTTTCTGCGCACACACAATATAAATCCCGAACTAACTCATCCAGTATTCGCAATGTAAGTAAGACTCCACTAGCAAACACGAGAAATTTATACCATAAATCGGCAACAAGTCAACAATATAATGGAATAAAATTGGAAAATCTTTCCCACCAGCCCAAAACGGAAGCTCGGAAGTGAGGTGCAACAGTAGGCAGTGGGAAGCGTTTGTAGTTTGCATTAAAACAAGTTTCACGAACATAGAAAATATGTAACAACAAGCCAACATAATCATGTTAATGTAACAACAATGACGCCAGCAGAGCTCCGCCTTGAGTTGAAGAAACTGGATAAGCAGTAACAGCGACCACTTTAGCCACTTTGTCAACTTGCTCCATCATTCGCTTGCTCGCTCGTTCACCCATCGTCGTCGTCGTCGTAATGATTCCAAATTATATTTACAGCAAGTGGTCAAGTAATCGTTGGAAAATTGTCCAATTTCGTTTGTCCAGCAGCATTAAAATTGAAACACTTTCAGCTACAATAAAATATATGCCGAGATTGCTTGACGTTGATGTTTGCTAGTGCAATGACACTAGCGCAACAGTTTGTTGAGGACAAAAGAAAGAGTCGAGACAATTTCACATGAAGTCATCGTAATTTCCGCGCAACGTGATGTGAACCCAACCCGTTTCTTCATTCATTTTGATGCTCATTACAACACGAGACAAGTCACCATATAAGTGCAAGTTCAAAGTTACTTGATACAGGAAACAATTGAAAGCAAAGCAGCACAGCACAGCACAAAGAAATGGAATAGATTTAGATTAGGGAAAAGGCGGGAGCTAATCACTTTCACACTGCAGCCTCAAAAGATTCTCTGTGATTCTGGTATTTATTATAAATTTCAAGGTTTTCTTTGGAGAAAAGCTTGTAGTTTCTGTTGGTAATGAAGTCTGGTCCAAATTAGACTATCACAGTGGCATAACAAATATTCTGCTCTTTAAATCTATTCGCTAGCCTACCGAATTGGAAACAGGAATACTTCAAATAATAATTTTCTTCAATTTTCTTTTAATATCATTTACAAAACATATAAAAATATCATAACACAACAAATTTTATCATTTCTTAAGCTCCGGTAATCCTTGATAAATTATGTCCAAGGCTTTCAAATCCTTGTGTACTGTTCCGATGAGCGCTGCGATGGCACTCTGCTGCATTGTTAAATATGTTTTTAATTCAATTTCGCTTTCCTTGTCAATTGTGTATTCACTGTTGCCATTACTTGAAAATTGACTGCTTTGCATACGCATCTGAGAGAGTAATTCGCCGAGTCTGCCTTTGAATTGTGTGGGCGCCGATAGCATGGCTTGCATATTTTCTAGTTTTGTCCTTAAAGCCTCCTCTTCTGAAGACAATACAAGACCAAATTTACGTGTGCATTCCTGCTTTACAATTACCTAAGATAAGAAATTTTTAGTATATTTTTTTAAATGCAATAAGTTTTTTGTGGCTGCAATTAACCTTTAATATACGATGACTTAATTCAGCTAGTTTTCGCTTGTGTTCAAGTATCTTTGAGTTCGCTGCAGTGTGTCGTCGTCGCAATTCAACTAAATCTTTATCCAATTTTTTTAAATACAAAGCATGAGTTTCGGCCTCTTGCTCTTGACACTTGACGCGCCACTTTAGATCATGAAAACCAACCATTGGTACAGGTATAAACTGAGTAGGATCAGGATTGTCTTGTTGGGCTTGACACCACATACGTGGATCCACTCCCTTTGGTGACTTTTCAAGGTACTCTTTCAATTGATCTGCATCGGGTAACACAAGGGCCAATGCTTCTGTTATACCAAGGTTATTGAGCTGCTGACGAACATTTGGTTGTCCTAAATAGTTTGCTACGTCTGTAGCCAAAATTCGTTTCGATTCATTGGGTACAATTTGAGACTTCTCCTCCACATAGATGACTACTTGACATTTCTTATCTTCCAACTCCTTGCATGCTTCTATGAAGACCATTACATTAGGTTTACTTCCAAATAAACTATGGAGTGCCTGCACAAGTTGTTGTTTTTGTGTGCTAGAGAATATAAAAAATGCATATCTTTATAGTGACAGAAGAAAAATATATGTGTATGACTTTAGAAGGAATCACTTACTTCATATCTGTAATTGACTTGTTCAATTTCAATGCAACTAAACCTAATTTGTTATCTTTTCCCGGCATGCGACTATAACCCATTGCTTTGAAACGACATAAATAGTTCTCTTGAGTAATGTCTACGGGTGCTGCACTTTGGGAATAGAATAATTTCCCTGTGCCCCACATGGCTTGCAAATAGTTCCACTTTGCTATGATGTTGTCACGCTCATCACCAAAGATCGCCACATTAAGAATAGATTGAGCGAAGGCTTCATCTGCTGACACTTGAGGTGCTTGTTGTTGCGGTTGACCAAGCATAAAGTTTGTATTACCGCCAAAACCACCGAAACCAGGCGTCACAGTACTAATTGATTTGCCAAAAGCTAAAAAAAATTGTATGCTATAAGTATTTCTTATTAGAGCAACTTAATTATCATTTACTCACTTGAAGCAAAAGCACTCGGTTGGTTAGCACCGAAGGCGCTGCTAGTATTACCACCAAATGGAGCATTTGTACCGAAACCACCAAATGCTGGTGCAGATGTGGTCGTTGTACTTGCGCCAAAACCACCAAAACCAGCGCTTTGCTGATTGGGTTGTGCTGCTCCCATTCCAAACCCACCGAATGCATTCTGAGCTGAGGTAGTTGCTGCTGTTTGCCCAGCACCACCAAACATAGATGGTTGAGCACCTGTTTGACCTACATTTGTACTCGCTCCAAAGCCTGTACTGAATCCACCTAACTGCGGGACTGCGCCTGTATTTTGGGCTGTATTTGGTGCTCCAAACCCACCAGCGCCAAAGGAAGGAGCTTGTTGTCCAAAAACTGGTGCTCCCGTTTGTTGTTGCTGTTGACCGCCAAATGCTGGTGCAGTATTCGGTGTGGGGCCCGCATTAAAAGAAGAAAACAGGCCGCCCGCTATTGAAGAGAGATAAGAAAAGAAATATTATATTTCTATATTAAAACAAATAGTTGGTATAACAGCATCCGCTGTGACGATTGATCTTATCAGTAAATATGAGATGACATAAATTGAGCCCTTCGAGCATAATTGATTTAGTTAGTAATCAGTAGTTTTGTGGTTCGTGCAACGTTTGTGTGATGGCTTTACTTATTTGGTTTTTTGTGTTCGTGTTGCTTTCATTTTTTGGCTACCTCACATTTATCATTCGAATGAAGAAGTAAGTATTTTCATATATTTTTCATTAAATATTAAGCACTAAGATGTGTTCTGTTTTTAAAGGCTCAATCCAAAGAATATTCGTGTGCATAGCTTAGAGGACGCCAAGAAATTATTAACTCCACCTGTCCGAGACGTTCCATTAAAATATTTGGAAAAAGTTGCCTAATTATGATGCTGCTAATATCGTTTTTTGTACATTATATCATTGAATTATTCTAAAGTTTACGTTAATAAAAAGTTAACCACATTATATTGTTAGTATAGTGATGACTTACGCTTTGCCGGTGTGCTTGTTACTCCCATTGATGTATTTCCGCCAAAGAAAGACATAAAATCTTCTCAAATTTAATTGATATCACAAAAAATTTGTAAATCAATGATTATAGTTAAAAAATTTCGATTTATGAATTTTATTCTATTTATTTAGCATTATTTAATTGAGCTTAAAGAATTTTGGCGCTTTCAGTAATTCCTTTAATGCCCCAGTGCTGTTAATATAAATAATAGTGATAATAGTGTTGTAAAATGCCATTATCAGTGCTGTAAACTGCCTCTACTATTGAATTTTAGAGCACTGTTTTCTTACGCAATCCCTTCTTGCCCCGCCGGTAAATAAATAAACTACGATCGGTTGAAACCCACCAAAAAAGAAATGACTAAATATACGACAAAATATTTGGAAGAAAAGCTCACAGAGAAACTGCAAGCAACATATGTCAAAGCTGTCGATGAATCCGACGGCTGTGGTGGCAAATTCAGTGTGATCGTTGTAGCGGAAGCATTCAAAAACAAAACCTTGTTGCAGAAACACCGACTGGTTAACACCGCTTTGGCTGAAGAGTTGAAAGAGATACACGCTTTCTCACAAAAGTCATACACACCCGAAGAGTGGGAGAAAGTGCAGCAGCAACAGCAATAGTTGTGTTGTGTTTATTATTATACTTATACCTGTTGACTTTGTTGTAGTTGTTGTTGTTCGGTTGTTCGTCTTCGCTTAAAACCTGTCTACCATCCAAAAATCCAATACCATTACCAATTTTGACAAAGAAAGTGAAAGGGAAACCCGAACAATTTTTACTTTACACATCACACAATTCTAAAGAAAATTAACGAAAAATTACCACAAATATTTAATTTATTTAAAAATAACTCATTCAAAAGATCAAAGATCATACATAGAATCTTTGCAAGCTAATTAGAAATTCAAATCAAGTAGATCGTCGCGACGTCATCTCATCTAGTAACTATAAAAACAAAACGACAATGCTCAAGTTTCAGATTCATTCACCTGGCAAAGTTATTATACATGGCGAACATGCTGTTGTGTATAATAGACCGGCATTGGCCGCTGCCATCGGCCTCGGCACTAAACTAAAGTTTCGAGATCAACCCGAGAGTCAACTAGCCAAGTTTCATTTGGAAACGCTAAACTGCAGTTTGGAAATACAAATGCCAGAGTTTAATAACTTTTTAATCTCTTTCCGAACTAAATATCCCGATGACAAACTGGAGAGCAGTGCCACTTTATTGGAGGAAGTACGTGCGGAAGTCGCAAAGCAATTGGATCGTAACACTGCCAACTCAACTCAGCAACAGCAGACTGAAAAAGCCTTTCTATCCATATATTACTTGTTGGCAGGCGCTTTACTCTCGGCGCCGGAAAATGGGAACTCTTTGTTGAGCGGCATGGATGTACACATAGACTCAGAATTGAATCTGGGAGGCGGACTTGGAAGTTCTGCATCGTTTGGTGCTGCACTGGCTGCTACCTTTCTAATTATGGCAGGACACTTTGATAAAGAAACATATTTGCAAGAGGAAAACCTGGAATTAATTTCACATTGGGCATTTGAATCAGAACGTATTATGCATAATACTCCATCAGGTGTGGATAACACAGTATGCACCTATGGCGGCATGTTGCGATTTGTAAAAGGCCAAGGATTTAGCAAGATTCAAATACAAAAGCCATTGAATATTCTGCTCGTCGACAGTCGCGTTAGTCGCAGCACGGCTGATGTCGTCGCCAGAGTACGACACAATCGAGAAACATTCCCAGAAATATTCGAGGCCATATGGCAGGCTTGTGAATTAATAGTTGACTCAGCGGTTCCAGTCTACGAGAGTTATGGCAATGGACAAGATGATAGCGCAAAGTTTGAGAAACTCGAACGCCTTATGCAAATTAATAATGACCTACTGAAGGCAATTGGTATTTCGCATCCAAAGTTGGAGCAAATCTTTACACTAGCCTTTCGACGTGGATTTTTCTCAAAATTGACTGGCGCTGGTGCAGGTGGTTTTGCTATAGTTTTACTGCCGGAAAAATACAAGGAGCACCAAGCTTTCTGGAGTCTTAAAGAGGAATTGGAAGCTGCTGGATTTGGAGTACACGCAACAAATGCCGGAGGTGATGGATTACGCGTCACAGATTTGAAGGAGTAAAACTTTTGATACTATTATATATTGTGGTTTTTTATATTTGCTTATATTAAAAAAAATTAAAAAATGTAATTGTTTATGTGTCATAAATTAATTAACGTTGGCTTGTATCACGTGACCGATATACTATGCCACGATTCTTCATCTCACGTAGAGTTGATTGCGGCAGTGTACCAGAAACTGATATGGCATAAACACCACGGGTAAAGCGTCCTGGAAATTTTAAAAAACAATTAAGATATTGACAGTGAAAGGAAATATATGTATTCCGCTACTAACCAATTCGTAGCCATTTAGCCACCCAGGAATCCTCAGGTGTTGTCATCGCAACAATGCCATCGAAATTATTACTTGTATGATCGTAAACATTATCTTTGTTGTTTTTCATTCGTAGGAATTCTTCGCAATTATCACAGCCATCACTTTCAAACTGATCGAAACTCTGCGAAAACATAAACATAGTAGTTAATGATTGCTCTAGGATATGATGGAAAAGATAGGCTACTCGCCACAGAGGCGGTCTCAATGTGATGCCTGGCTTAAGCCGCTGTGTCACATATTGTACAAGCAGTAGCGTATTTCAGTACATTGGCTGACACAGCGGCTTTCAGTTTTCGCCTTCGACCTTACCGGCATGGCAGACCCTTTCGATGGATAGAATCTACCGCCAGCATCACTGTCAAGGCAACAACTAATGAGCACCCTTACCACGGCAAGGGACTCATGAATGTTCCTCTGACGACACATACAACACAAAATAATAAACCACAACAAACCTTTACAAGTGAACACACTAAGCATGCGCGTAGACCACGTAAATCTTTAGGAATAGTATCAAACGACATTGTTACGAGGAATAAAACTTTTAAACTATGAACAATATATTGCAGTACTATGAATTTATACTAATTTTCTGCAATGCTTTGTGTTCACAATATGTTAGTGTTGAAAAATTATACAAAACAACAAGTGGACAGCCCTTTTTTTTTTTAAAGTCAACTTGGCTAGTGCATAAACTATATAACTGGGAAAGGTTTGTCAAATTCCGGGATAAAAGGGGCGATTATTAATCTGGCTGATGCCATGTCAGACGCTGTATCAAAAGATTTATCAGACACCGGTGGAAAGTCTCCTGGTGCTAAGTCTGACACTGCATCAAAAGGACCACCGGTCAACGAAGGGAACTCTCCAAGTGTAAAGTCAAATACTCTATCCAAAGAATCACCGGACACAGGTGGAAATTCTCCAGATGTTAAATTAGACGCTCCATTAACAGAGTCATCGAACAGCGGTGGAAACTCTTCAAGTTCAGAAACGTCTCCACCACCACAAGAATTATTAAATAACAAAGAAAATGTAGCAGCTAATAATCCAGCATTGCCTGACAATGAAGATGTAGAGGAAGCTGAGCTCCTGGAGCGGATGCGTGGTGATGCGGTTGGAAATACACTATATAGTGAACGGTTTATATTGAAAACAATTCTTTCACTTATGTCTCCAGAACAATCACAAGAAGAATTTGAACAGCTAGAAAAAGATTTATGCAGTGTCTGGGACATGACCATCGAAGACGATGTTGCTAAACTATTATTAAAAGAAGACTTTTTAGCCATACTAATGCATGTCCTAGATAGCACAGAAAACCTTCGATTAATAGAAATTCTAGTCGGAATGCTGGGAAACATATGTTGCCATGAGTGTGGATTTAAATCACTGACAAAAGATCCAATGGTTGTTGAAATGTTATTTAGATTGACCGTATGTATGGATTCGCCCATCCTCATACAACTTATGCGATTGTTTGAGACGGTTATGGCGAAACTTAAGTCTTGCATAAGTGCTGAGGGCAAAACATGGTATGGCTATATAGGATCTTTTGATGAATTAGCGCAAAAATTTGCTTTCATATTGAAAATGTGTAAAGTGGGAGATGTCTTGAAGGGGTGTCTGAAGGCATTGAATGCTATTCTAGCGATATGCGCATTAGTTGAGGAGGATACCAAGGATACAAATGATGATAAAGAAAAAACTGATGCAAAGTTGAGAAAATTTGTTGATATATTCCTTAATGCAGAACTAATCGATGGCACAAATATGGCTTTTTGTTATCTTATGAGAATATCAGATGCTTCTGCACATGATGAAGATGATGATCCCGATGAACTGAGCATCGCAACTGTAAATGAAAACATAGAGGTTTATATCAACATACATACGATTCTTGCACAAAACGAAGATTCTATGAGATGTTATGAAGATCATACTACAGAAATGGCAAAGTGCTTTGCTTTTATATTGAATCATTATACCAAAAGAGAAGATCTACTGATATTGGCGAAGGAAAATTTTACATTCATTGAGGGCATCATTCATATACAAAACGTAAGTAAGATTGGTGAAATAAATTTATTACATTACAACCTTTATAATTTCAGTGTTTGAATAATCCATTTCATATTTACCTATTTGAAACGTCGCTGAAATTATGGAGAATATTCAATACATTCTTAGGAAAACTTAAGCAAAACACGGGTAAATTCTTCACTGAATTCGAATCATCGAATGATTTGTCACCCGAAATCTATGCAGACAATAGTGAATTGTTGCTTAAGTTCCTTGCGGATATGCTAAAAGGCTGCAATATCGAGTTGTGGAAAAACTCATTGTTGAAACTACCAAGAAAAGAAATTAATATACTTCTCGATGCATTCGATGCGGTAACCGATAAAAGTGATTTTCGTTTGGCAGCATCTAATCTTCGAAGCTCAATAACTGTATCGATATATAATACTAATGATCCCGATGAAGATTTTTTATTCTAATAAAAATACATTTATTAAGTTTGTAGATGTAAAATAATAGATAACATTTAGTCAACCCCAATAACGTTGCGCATTAAGTCTGTCCATGATTGCCTGCCAAAGCGAAGACTTCCACAGCCACCAGTACTTTGAATGCATAATTCCTGTTTAGGTTCCTTGACACAGCACAAACTAAAAGATCTTTTATCTTCGTTTAAGGCTTCCTTATTATTGTCTAAGGAGGGTTCCAACACAATTTCTTCTGCTGTAATATTAATAAGAGCATTCTGTTGAATCTCTTCAGAGATATTTATAATAGTCTCAACTGGTTCATTTGCAATGATGACATTTTTGCCTGTCAGATCAGAAAGTTGTAAGTTCATGCGAGCACATTTTGCTTCCACTGACAAGTTGCCATTTACGCCAGCTGTAATATATTACATCAGAAAAAAGTTGTTGTTCCATCTGAAATAAAAACAAATTTCCAAACTCACTCATATTTAATTCTCCTCCATTGTTAATGATCACTTTAGCTGTCTTATGTACGTTTTTTAAGGTTAGACAACCAGACTCAGTCTCAAATTGAGATTTCTCAACGTAGCAACAATTTGTACGAATGCCACCGCCTTGTGTTGTGCAACACAAGGAGTCTCCTACCAGTTTATCCAATGTTATCAACTGTAAAATGGATATTAAAAATGAATTTGTAATGAATTGGTAATCAATGGTAAGAAGACAAGGACTACCTACACCATCCTTAGTCTTTATGCTGCTAGACTTTCCCAGCAGTGTGCCTTCGCATCTGATGTTACCAGTATCACTGCTCAATTCAATATTTTCAGCTTTTATTTGTTTAGTGTTTATATTTCCATAAGCGGCTACAATTAATGCATTCCCATTGACACCTTCTACTCGCACACTGTCCATGGAATTTATATGCAATTCTGATCTTATTGGAATTTTAATATCACAAAAGAAATTCGGTTTCTCTATTAGTTTTTTCACAACTACATTGACTTCTTGGTCATCATTTATAGTTTCAACATTTAATGTGGCCGTACAATTCTTTACTGCATCTCCATGTAGCTGAGCAATGAAAGCATCTCCATTGACATGTTCATGCATATCCACTGGTTGAATACGCAAATACAAATCCGTTTTAATATTAATACGCGCAAACGGACTGACATAACGCAATACTTCTTGGTGTACCATTCGATTGGCGCCATTGTTGGTCATTTTGCTTGTATTCTTAGGCTTCTTGATGGCGTAGTTTCTTATACATAAATCAGTAGTACTAGTAGTAAACAATTGCTTGTTTATATGTCGCAACAGTATCATTATTTGCTTGAAATTCAATCAATACAACCAACCTACAACTTTGACAAGTGTCTGTTATTTACTTGATCATATGTTTGTTATGTGATAATAAACTCAGCTGGAAGTTAAAAACTGTATGAACTGCTCATGAAACACATCGAAATTGAAAATAAAACTTAAAAATGTAATCGATTTATGCCATTGTTATGTTTTTATGCAATTTGAAAAGTATTTTAAGCTTAATTTTCAGAAAAAAATAAAATGTTTTGGTATAATTTAGTTCAATTTTTCTGTAAGTTTCGTGCAATGCACACAGATAATTTGCACCCCAATGTTCATGAAACACATCTATTACTTTTGGAGTAGAGTATTTTTTTCCATTCGTTTCTACTTGCTTTTGCGTTGTGGTGCGACGAGTGTCAAGTGCAGTAAATAGATTTTTTCACGCATAAATAAATTTCTTTGCAAAGAATAAAAGAAAAAAAAATCAGAATAGAAAAATGTCGGGCAAAGAGAGACTACCAATTTTTCCATCACGTGGTGCACAGATGTTGATGAAAGCACGTCTTGCTGGAGCACAGAAGGGTCATGGTTTACTTAAGAAAAAAGCAGATGCCCTACAAATGAGATTCCGTATGATTTTGAGCAAAATTATTGAAACGAAAACTGTCATGGGCGATATCATGAAGGAGGCAGCCTTCTCCTTGGCCGAAGCCAAGTTCACTTCGGGTGACATCAATCAGGTTGTGCTCCAGAACGTAACTAAGGCACAAATTAAGATTCGCACAAAGAAGGACAATGTCGCTGGTGTAACATTGCCTGTCTTTGAGTCCTATCAAGATGGATCGGATACCTATGAGCTGGCTGGTCTTGCACGTGGTGGTCAACAATTGGCCAAGCTAAAGAAGAACTACCAGAGCGCAGTCAAGTTGCTCGTCGAATTGGCTTCTTTACAAACTTCATTTGTTACTCTTGACGAGGTTATTAAGATCACCAATCGCAGAGTAAACGCCATCGAGCATGTCATTATTCCTCGCATTGATCGTACCCTGGCCTACATTATTTCTGAATTGGATGAATTGGAACGTGAAGAATTCTATCGTTTAAAGAAGATTCAGGACAAAAAACGTATTGCTCGCCAAAAGGCAGATCAAAAGAAGGCTGAGCTACTGCAGCAAGGCATTGATGTTCGTGAGCAAACAAATATGCTGGAAGAGGGTGACGATGACGTTCTCTTCTAAGTACTTAATATACGGACTACTCTACAAAATATGGCAAAAACAATAACCATTTTAGCCATTTAATATTGTTATGAAAAAATTGTTTCCATTTTAAATTAATTCATCCTGGTATTAGTATTTCTGTGCTATTGTTTTCAAGAAAAAAGTTTATGTATTCCATAATTATAGTGCTTAAACATAGTTGGTGCATAAATGCATATATCGTATTGTAAAGTGTGTGTTATTTCATTTGAATAAAATGCATAAAAAAAATTATTAAAGAAAAGAAAAGAAAATATTAAATATTTTGCTCATAGTCATCTGATTTAGTCATGTGACGAGATGTGTTCCATAAGCATAATGCAAATCAGCTGTGTTTCATAAGCACAGACTGTGTTTCATGGGCATTAGCTATGTTTCATAAACGTAATGCAAACAGCTGTGTTTCATGGTCATGCGCACGTTTGACAGTTCAGAAACGTCAAATTTATTGTGTGGTAGGCAACGTGAAGTGTTTGTCTTTGTTTTTATTATTCCATAGTTTGCTTAATATTTCTTAAATTTGGAAAGAAAAATGTTAAATACAGAATTTCAAGCTGTCATATTAGCTGCGGGTCGTGGGACACGGCTGCCAGAAGTACTTGGAGATTCGCCAAAATGTTTGCTACCCATAGGGCCATATCCGCTACTATGGTATCCCCTCAATATGTTGCAACAACACAATTTCTTAGGTAAATTCAAATGCAAATCCATACCATAAACACTATTTTATTATTTGGTCTATCATTATTAGAAACAATTGTTGTTGTGCTGGAACGTGAGCGTTCTGAAATTCAACAGGCACTTGAGAAAACTGGTCTTAAAATCAAAGTTGAATACGTTACCATTCCAAGTGACAGTGATTTCGGCACCGCAGACAGTTTACGTTATATATACGATAAGTAAGTGATAGAAATTTAAAATCATGTAAAGTATATAAATTTATCACCTTTTTTATTCTTGCAGAATAAGATCAGACTTTGTTGTGCTCAGTTGCGATATCATCACAAATGTCAGTCTTTATCCATTAATTAACAAATTCCGTGAACATGATGCTTCGGTAGCTGCGCTATTGTTCAAGAGTGGATTTGAGTTTGATGTTACTGTGCCTGGTCCGAAAAGCAAGCAGAAGCCGGAACGTGATCTCATTGGTATACATCCAGACACCCAGCGTTTGCTTTTTTTGGCCTCAACCAGTGATTTTGAAGACTTCATGAGTATCAATGCACATTTATTGCGCAGAAATGGAAAAATTACTATTTTTTCAAGACTCATGGATTCGCATATTTATGTAATGAAGAAATGGGTTGTGGATTTCCTGCACCGGGTAAGCATAGTTTCATACTTAAAATCATATGGATATATATAGAGTAAATTATTGATTAATTATTTCATACATTTTCAGAAAGAACATATATCAACTTTAAAGGGAGAATTTTTTCCATATATAATTAAGAAACAAATGTCTAAGCGAGCCGCCACGCATTTTGTACCTGAAACCATTTCTGAAGTCGCTGCGAATACAAAACAGGATGATGATATTATGCAGGCAAGTTTGTTTTATCTTTTACAATTAAAAGTGAAAGTTTTTATTATTTAGTCTGGAGAAAATATCGTAAGAGAAATTCATTTAGATTTGTCCATTCTTTTCTAAGAAAACTACCTGCACTAATGTGTTGCAGAAACATTTAACATTGAAACAAACCTAGGTGTGTTCTTAAATAATCAATTAATAATTTTTTAAGTTAGATCATCAAAACAAATTCTTGAATTTATAACCTTCAAAGATGCTATGTTTATTTTCCCTTTATTAATTTTAATTTATTTCCTTTTTTTTAACAGTACGTTCCACAGGCGACATTAGATCAGAAATTTCATAATGCCACTCTATTCAATGACTCGCTGTCCAAGGACCCGTACAATGGAGATTTAGTACGTTGCTATGCAGTCGAAGCACCCAAAGATGCAATTGGTGTTCGCATTAATACTACACGTAGTTTCTATGCTATAAATCAGAAACTTGCTGGCATTTGGACGCAACTTTGTGGTGGTGAGGAAGCACCACCTTTGATTTCTGCTAATGCCGTGGTAAACTCAACGCAAACAAAGGAAATTGTTGCAGGCGACAATGCTAAACTTTCTGAGAAGACTTCTTTGAACTGCAGTATCTTTGGACCGAATTGTATTGTCAATCCTAAGAATATTATCAATAGATCTATTATAATGACAAATGCTGTCATCGAAGAGGGTTGTAACATCGACAATTGTATTATTGGTAATCGTGCCGTTGTCAAAAAGGGTTCTGTTCTCAAAAATTGTATAATTGGTTCCAATTTTGTTGTGGAAGCAGGATCAAACAAAAATGGTGTGCATTTGACAAATGCTGATGAATTTATGGAAATTGATATACAATAAGTTTAAAGACTTTATATATGTGTACTATAAATATAATATTTTCTGATTGTAATTTTATTAATATATTTTCAATTAGTTAGAAGGTATCATCTTCTAGCAGGATATTAAATACAATTAATTCAAAATATTGTAAATATTTGTATGTATTTATGATATACGCACTCGTATTCTTACTAAATTAACATAAGATTGGGACTATGTATTTATGTTATGTAAGGTACAAATATATTGTATGTAGTATTATGTATATGAAGCGTCAACTTAAAACTAAACATAGATGACCCGAAAGACTTGATAGCTTTTTTAATTAAGCTTTTTATATGTGTATGTATATTATAATAGTACAGAATGAAATTTACAAAAGGACAAGAATGTTGTGCTACACTTTTCTCTGAACTAGACCACCAATGCCACCACTTTGGTAGTCGACTGCCGGTTTGTCTGCTCATTGAGTGGTGTCGCTTTATTTCCTCCGCTCATATAAGTATTCATCTTCATAGTAGCGCGGCGTTGATGTGGCAATGAATACTTGCGGACGACGTTGTTGTAGTGAGATGTTGATCTCTTCGGGTGTGCGATATACTTGTTGTTGCTGCTGGAGATGCTGCAACTGAGGCGTGGCAGTGAAGAAACGATAAGGAGTTGGCGTCACCGTTGGAGCAAGAGTCTGAAGACGCTGGTGCTGGATTTGTGGTTGCAATTGATGGAGTTGTGGTTGAACAGTTGTTACAGGCACTGGTCGGCGATATGCGAGTGTTGTGGGCTGTTGTTGCACAGTGGGTTGATGGCGTATCTGTGTGACAGGTTGTTGACGTTGCTGTTGGTATTGTACTTGATGTTGTTGTTGTTGTTGCTGCGGTGGTGGTGCTTGTTGGGACACACGTTGCTGTTGCACATGTTGTGGTTGTTGCTGTTGTGCTTGGTAGTTGCTGGTCTGTACCTATCAAGGAAATAAAATTTTATAGTTTCCATTCAATGATGAAAAATCTCTGTTTATTTTTACCTGTTGACGATGTTGTTGTTGCTGCTGTACACGTGGACGTGGAACTTCCTCCTCTTCTTCTTCGGCATAACGTTCGTGTTCATAGTAGTTCTCGGGGTAATAACGGTCTGAATAGCGCAGAGACACATTTGGTCTACTTTGATGTTCTTGCAAATTAATGGGTTTATACAAATAATCATTGACAATATGATATTTGGAAGACTGTTGGCAGATATTATCATGTGATGGTGGCATACAAATCAAATGTATCTGATGGAAAGTAAAACCTTCTGGACAAATCCATGAATGTTTCTGATTGTCCTGGCAGTAGTGGAAGATCTCACAATTAAGTGACTCATCAGCGTAATAACTATAAAGATTCATTAGCATTCAAGCAAATATAAAGATTATACTAGATGATGATGACCTACCCTGAGTTTTTAGAGCTGCAACTAAATGATGATTTCGCCAACAGCGTTGACAATCTATCGGGTTCCTCTTCAACTTCTTCTTCCTCCTCGACTTCCTCACTTGACTCCTTTTTATTTAGTCGAAGATAATTGCTTTGCTGTTTAATATTTCGATTACTGTAGATTTGACGTGGTGCCTCCTCCTGATCCTCTTCAGATTGACTGTAATCATACTGCGGACGCTGTTGCTGTTGCTGCTGCTGCTGTTGTTGTCTGTAAGCCAAGTGAGTTTGTGCCTGCGTCTCAAATTCATCCTCACCATCGTCAACTTCAAATGAACGCGCTGCGAATCCACTTGGTTTAGCAGTAGTCGCTGTTGCGACCGCAACGCCACCAGTGCTGGCGCTGATTACGCTACCAAGTAGGCAACACAAGGAGACTAGCAAAATGATTCGTAAGCTAAAAGCAGTAGAGAAACATGTGAAAAGTTTGTAAATGTGAAAGAAAAAAACAGATAATAAAAATAACAATGGGTAAAAAAGCATGAAATCGCGCGGGAATTTAAAATACTCATAGTACTTGTTGTTGGGAGCTTTGGGAAAATTCGTAAGCAAAATTAAGCCGCAAAAAAGTAAAGTGAAGAAGCCTCAATTTTGCGTCTGCGACATCATCAACTTCATCAGCATTGTCATCATCATGATGATCATCGTGATCATCAAGTTAGAAACCTTACAGACTTGCTACCAATGAAGCGGGCTACAAAACTTATTATGCAACCAAAACTCGTTATAGGTAACAGTAAAGTCGGCGGCAGTTTTAGTTGTTGTTGTTGTCGTCATTGTGGTTACCAAAACTTAACTATTTTTTTTTTTATTATAAAAACTGCCAGAAGAGTCCAAAGTTAAGTGCCACTTGAATAGGGCAGACAGGAGTAAAGGAGTTAACTATTTATTTACTTGTTATTGTATTTATTTAGTGGATACGGCGATACTAAGTTCAATTAAATCAGGCTGATTCCCTGGGGATTAGGATATGCTGTTTCTGTGGTACCACAACAGGCCTCTAATGGCCTAAGTAAACTGGCCTTGGTACCGGGATACTAAACTCTACTCGAATAGGAAGGACATGCAGTGTTTGTGGCATCATGGCATCACAACTGACCTTCAATCCATCTCAATCTAATCTCTCCTGAACTCTTCTAAATATTATCACATATCAGGTTTAGTGATAATTTTTTGAATCAGCATATCTTAGGATGAAACATTAATACTCTTCGATGATTCCTTATCCTATTGGACCAAAGTTGGAATGGCTTTCCTATATTGATGTTGATATTTTTCCAGAATGCTGTTTTGTATTTGGTGCTTTCTTCTCTAAGTTATCTGGGGAACTTTTTGTTTAAGATCCCGGTCATTTGTATAAATTGCACTTATGAAAATGCGTCTATACTTCTAGTAACTTCTTCTATCAACTATATAACAGTTCAACGACTTGCTTTAGGTTGATAATATTGTCGTTCGTTACTTCAGGTACCTTAATGAGGTTATGGTTATGCTTTATGTCATTCGGTTTGATTATACAAAGATACGCGTATATGGTATATGTACTCATATGTTATATGGGCATATGCAATGGCAGTTCGCTTTATGGCAAAGTTGTTTTTTTTTTTTTTGTAGTTAATGGACATCTAACTATTGGTGTAATATTTGCTACCGTTAGAAATTGTTACGTGCTTAATTAAATTATATATAAACCTACACACACACACACACACACACATTTATGCAGAACTTAATTGAGGTCATTACGTTAAACGCGTAAGCAAACACGTTAACTAAAAGAAAACAAAAACAATATTTAAAACCATATAAACTTTTACTTTCTTTGTACATAGTATGTCTCTCTAACATTATGTCTTTCTTTCTGGCAGTTTTTCAGTCAGCCCGACTGTCTGTCTGTCTGATTGCCTCGATTTGTTGCGCTGTTCAACATTTGTTGGCGTTGATATTTGATTGACTGTTAAATTAATGGCAGGTTGCGGACTTTTGCAAGTCAAGTGGAATAATCACAAATATGCGACACCATCTATGTACTTACATCAATAGGCATGCAAGTAAAATGGCTACTTACATTTTTCATTATATTGTATTTATAATGAATTTAATTTCAATGCGTATCTTGTACTATTTCAAATTTTTTGTTTCCTTAAGAAATTCTAACGCATAACAAACAAAATAAACAATTTGTCGGCATATCTACACAATACCATACACAATAGTTTATATCTTTACACACTCATACGTAGGGAATCAAACATTTAGTTTGTTGTATTGCACTATTAGTCGTTTGTTCACCTCTGCACTTTGGCCTTTCTGCGCGTCAAGTTGTGCTTTTTCTAACATAGCTCTAGTCGCATGTCTCAGTATTTCACAGCTTAACTCCAACATAGAGTGGATGGATGGTGTTTGTTAGTTGGTTTGTGTTGCGCATCTTCTTCGCTAATTACAAATGTGATCGGTGCTCATATAAACACTAAATAAGCTCAAAAAGGCAGTGGGAGCAAAAATTTCAAAAATACATACAACAGTAATAACGAAAGTAAGTATTGTAGTTCCAGCATCACATATTGTTTCACTCTTTATTATTATTAAATTCACACTTCTTAGTTAATGTAATTTAAGAGTATCATGATTTTAGTCTGATGATTGTTAAATTTGTAATAAAGAAATAAGTATTGGGGGACCAATTATGTGTAAATGGAAATAAACAGTATTGTATTTGAAATAATTCTATCCAAGCCATGAATTCATCTATTAGATTATGAATCCATTTTCAATGAAAATTAGTTATTAGCTTCTCAGCATTAAGAGTTTGCGGTGCCTCTCTTGAACATGAAAGTCAATTGTTTTAACGTGATCACCTGTCGTAGAGACTTAATATCACGGTGCCGAGTACAGCGATTGATAAACGTCAATCAACGTCACCGTAGGTATCAATTTCAAAGTCATAATTAGTTTCGTCATTCCTTCGTCTGCTGCTCCATGTCGAGCTCTCACTCTACCCGCATATGGTACTCTCATAAAGGGGCCGTCTACTCTCTTGAACAATATTCTTTTCACAAAACCAATCCCAATCGTAGGCATTTCATGTCAATTCTAAAATTTAATTGCCTTTAAATGGCTTAATAAACTCAGAGGCCATGTATATATCAACTTGCTACATCTATCTATATCTAAATAGACCTACTAAATCAAAAGATATTCATATTTTTTATTCTGTTGCCGACTTTTTGGCTGATTTTCGAATGCTTTCCTCTTTTGCTGTGCGCCAACATTAAATATCTGATAATTAGGCAAAAAGTTAACAAAATACGCGCCATTACAAACATATTTCTAATACCACGCGTACGAAGTCGTGGGTACAGCTAGTTGTTTTAATAAAAATGTTTCTGGAGTTTTGTTTTCATATGTTACACCTATTGGAATTATTTTCTTTAACCTGTGATTTGTCGGAATATGTTTTATCAAATAGCAATGCCATAGAAAAGATGGAGGACTGATGCTTGATAGCAAAATTGATTCTTGGACCCCCAGTAATTGCAACATGAACACCTAGAGATAATAGATAAATAAAATACTAAATAATAAACCTGAGACTTTATTTGTATTTTGATTTGATTATTCAAAACAAAATCAAATATACACGAAGAGTGTTTAAAGTTTGTGGAGACCCATCTATTGTGAAGTGTATTTAAATTTTGCAAAGACCAAAAACGTTTTTATTTATATATGTATATAGTTTTTGTTTTTTATTGTATTATTTGTTTGTAGTTGCACTTTAACTTGACTGGTAGCAGTTAACAAACAAGATTTGCCAGCTATGCCTGCCTGTCCCCTGATGTCTGGTCTAGGGGCTATGCTTTGCAACGTTTGTTGTTTTGGGAAAATCTTTAAATCAGCAAAACTACATAAAACTATTAAATGAAGATGCGCTCTGGCAGCAGTCGTAAATTGGTTTTATGTCCTCTTCATCGTCATCATCATCATTATCATCGCTGTTGTTGTCGTTGTAGTTGCTGATATATCTTTTGTATTTCTTTTTTTGCCGGTTGTATTGACTAATATGTTGTTATTATACCCTACATATAGAGTATTAAAAAGTCATTAGCAAGCAATTTAACAATCAATTTTAATCATCAAATATTTAATGAAACATATTTATTAATCATTTTCAATGTCAGCCATATGAGAGAGACTTCCAGAACTATGTGACTATTATTTTATTAAAATCAATATATATACTCATACAACTCATGAAAGTTGTAAAAGATATTATTGTATCAATGTGCTATTTCTATTTAAATTGTTTTCAGTTTTTGTTTTCCTTGTAAGTTTAAAGAGAGAAAAGGTCAAATGCAATTGAAAAATATTCAAAAATTATCATTTACAAAACGAATTTATTGAATTTATTATTTAAAAACAATACAATAAAAAAAACCTATCACACAAAAATCTCTAAATGAAAAACATTAAATAAAGAAAAGAAATTAACTTGCAAAGCCACAAAATAATAATAAACACAAAACATTTCCTAGTGTAGCACATAATGCGTTATATGCCACAAAATGTGGCAGACCGACTCGACTAACTGCAGTAAATGGAGCAACTTTTTGCTTACGTATACTATATGGTACATACATCTGTGACTCTTTGTATCTGTGTCTCCTTATACTGTATACCATATCTGTGTGTGGTTACAGGTATTTTTGGTCACAAATGTTTGTTGCACTCCTCACTTGTATAATATTTTGTGTGTTCGCATTCTGTAGACAAACACGTTCATCAGAGGCTGCTTCTGCATTTGTCGCGTTTTTCTTCAACTGACTAACTAACTAATCGACTATCTGCCTGCCTGTCTGACTAACTGTTTGTCTATCTGCCTGTCTGTCTATTTGTAGTTTGATAGCAAGTAGACCAATCCAAGTCGTGCCAAGTTATTACACAAAATTACATCACAAGTAAAACATCAGAGATCTGGAGTTGAGACGCAATGCGATGCGTTCGATTCGATTTTGTTATTTTCATTTTAACTCCCCTAAATAAACCAATAATATAAAACAACATCAACATCAGCATAAGCAACAACAACCACAACTACAAAAAGTGGTTTTGTTATATATCATTGTATATATATATTTTGATGTCAATTTTAAAATGTTTATATAGTTTTATAGCGCATATTTTCTAAGATTTCCTTAAAAAGAAAGAAAAGATTGAAAGAAAAAAAATTGGGTGGTGCGTTGGCTAGTTTAGTTTATTCATACAACATGTGTTCGTTTTGTATGCACATGACATAATGTTAAATCATATAACATCATAAATACACTTATAATACTTAAAAAGGATATGATATACATACTACTATATTTAAAAAATAAATAAAAATTATTTAGTAATGAAGACCACGTTCGTTGCCTAAGTTTTTTGTTTTCCTGAACATTTCTTTTCACTAAAATATTTACTAACAATCAAAATGGCAGCTCTGAAGAAAGACTTCTCTTTATAGTTTTGCACATTATTGGAATGAGCATATAGTCCAGTGATGACATTCCATGACATAAAGAAGTGACATGACTTTCGCTCGATGATTAAACACTTTTATTTAAAGCCTTAAACCTCAAAAGAAATCAATGCTGAGTTAGATGAAGTTCATGGCATAACTACTCCTGCATTTGCAGTTATTTACAATTGGGTAAATGAGTTTAAACATGGCCGTACATCCACAAAAGATAAACATCTTGCGGGACGTTCAGTGGAGGTGGCTACCCAAGAAACCATTGGTATATCGAATGGTACAGTGGTTTCAATTTTGCTTGATAAATTGGGTGTGAAAAAGTGTCGGCAAGATGGTTGCCGCATTTGGTCTCAGTAGAAATTAAACGCAATTGCACATCTTCGAAATTTCGATGGCCAAAATCTTGGAATTCAAATTTGAATTGATACAACATCCACCGTATTAACCAGTTATGGCCCCCCCAGTGACTTCTTTTAGTTTCCAAATTTGAAAAAGTGGCTTGGTGGACGACGTTTCATGTCGAACGAGGATGTCATCATTGAAACAAACGACAATTTTAAAAAAAATCAATCAATCATTTAAAAAATTTGGGAAAAAAATTGGAAAAGTGTATAGAGCTAAAAGGAGTATATTGAAAAATAAAAAAAAAAAAAATTACGGTAAAGAAATGTTCTTCTAATTTTTTCTAAGGACTTATTATTCAACCCATGTAGCTTTGAGGAAAGGTTTATTTATGGTAATGTGGTTCTGGTAGTATTACATATTGTCAACTTAATCTTCAGCTGTCGTGATAGTGAATTACAATTGGATCCAGACAAATATCTATTAAACTAGCATTACATCCTAATGTCAATATAAACTGCAGAAATGTAACGTTTCATATCAAAACGTTCCATGAGACACTGAACAAAAGGCACTGTTGGCTAAGTTTTTTATTTTTATTTGTATTTGTATCCTTATTTGTATTTGCAATCTGTCTGTCAATGAGAACCTGTTTACTAAGTGAACTCTATAATTCAAATTAAATATCAGGAATAATACTTCCAAAATCATACAACGTATATGTACTTATTTTTGGATCGATAGTATGGTAAGAGTCCAATTACTCTAAGCAATTATGATGATTTTAATTCAATTCCACTGTGGTGGGTAACGGATCAGATGCTATTGTGATGATAGATGCTGTGATATATAAATCACCATAATAAACCGTTGGGGCATGTTTAATAAAAATTCCACAACATTAAGTGTTTTTTTTTTCTTTTTAAAATTTCTAATTGTTATTCATTTATTTTCTTTTTGTTTTTATTATTTCATTTTTTTTTTTTTTTGTATTTACAATTAATGCTGCTTTAAAAACATTGAACTATTACACAAATTAAACTTTGTTAATTTGCGTGCATTTAAAACATTTATTTTGTTGGTTTTGATGTTTTTCTTTCTTTTATGATAGTTTTGTTTTGTTCATTTGTGTAACGCTTCGTTGTGCAGATGAGTGTGAAGCATATTGAGACTTACCTTGGTTTTGATTTTATTTTTTCACACATTTGTTAAATCATTTCAAATGCGGCAATTTGTTAAAATTTCATTAAACAATTGTTCGTCGGGTTTTTTTTTTTTCCATTTCATGCCAACAGACAACTTTAAAATTACCGCTTCACAGGCAGATAGTACAATAAAATATTGTAGTATAACAAAAGTAACAATGACCTTGCTTAAAGGCAGATGCAATCATTTAAAATAAATACAAAAGTGAAGCATAAATTTAATGTTTTTAAAAGGGTGTGTATATATTTCTATTTGTGTAATTACATTAAATATTTATTTAGATAATTTGTGTCAAAAGGAAAAAAAAAGAATCGTCATGATATGCAATAAATTAAGCGTGAATCCCTCCCGCTGTCTTAGGATCCAATCACAGCAGTTGGTCGTTCATAGGAAATTATCGTAATTTTTTACAAATAAAAAATATTTGGTCTTCTATTACATATAGTATTTTTTATTATAAGAAATCAAACACACACCTTTAGGTGATGGTATATATATACATAAGTATAAGTGAGCAGGAATAAGTTTTTAAATACCAACAATAATTGTAATAATATATATCATATTCATACTCTATGCTATACTCTTACTATGTTTAATTCGGACATGTATCCGCATAGTCTCAGGTTTCTAAACTGGGCATTGAATGGTAATGAAATAGATTTGCAAATAAGTTATAATGAGTATACTAAGCTTTAGATTACGTAATGAAGAAGAGTATTTGTTATGCTCTGTGATGGTTTGATAAAGACCAAACTTCCGTGCCTAGGTAAAAATCAAGTAATGCCTCAGAGTTTTTAATAAATATCAGATTCTCGGAGCATCTGTTTTAATTTGAAGTTTGATAAAGTAGGTACTAATGAGTTCTTACTGATGAGGTGGCTGGCTTCCAAATGTTATTTCATCTACATTTTATAAGAGAAGCTCAAACTTTGTCCATTTTTCCATCCTGTATATATAAGAATAATTTGGTTTATAGACTCTCTCCTATTCAAATGAAGTTTGCCTTGTACAATATTTTTAAACATCTTTTGTGTATGAAAGGCCTTTCTTTCGAACAAGTTCTGACCCGAAAACCACACATTTCAAAATCCACCAAATTTGTTTGAGTTATAGATCCTGAAACTATTGCAATTTTTCATATTTCAGCTTTACAAATGACTAATGGAAACAGGGTATTCGAATGGCAATCAAACCTAATTGTAACGCCTTCACTTGTATACAATATATTTTTTTGCTATGGCATCGTCTAGATTACAATGCATGGCATAACTGACTGTAATTTCAAACGTCTCAAGTGGAATGGCAAACAATAAAATCTAACAATGAACACAAATATATGAGTACAACGATACTGAATGCCTGTTAGTGCTGATGTTGTACTATATTGCGTATACGCCCGTCGTCTACATTTTCAATGATTGCAACAAATGCGCCGCAACAACAACAACAACACCAAAACACCAAACAACAACATGTTTATTTTGGTCATAAGATATCATGACTAAAATGAAAAAGAAACAGAATGAAGAAAAAATGGAAAAACCAACCCAACTTACAAGACACAAGATTGAGTGCGTTTAACCCAATTTTGGCGTCAATTTTGCAATCTACAATAAATACTATTAATAAAAATAATAGGTGTATTTCACTCTCTGCATCTAGTATATGTGCGTATTTCTTATGTGCAGTTGTGCGTATGTAGGTACTTTTAGAAAGGACGCGACGCTGCAGTATCTGTCATATGTGACATACATGTACCTTACTACACATGACGTAATCGTCCACTCTATTGTTTGTATATCTGTTCATGGCAATTTATATTCAGATACAATTTATTTTTGTATCTTGTCTTTCAAATCTATTTGTGACTGCTACCACTACTGCCCAATGGTCACTGACTGCATGGTCACTTATTTACGTTTATGCATACGAGTAAACTATGATAGAAGTAGAGTAAATATGATAAATTCGATTGTAAGTTTTATATTTGATTTTGTTTCTTTTATTGATTAAGATTCAATTTGATTCGCTTTAATTATTGTGATTAATCGTAAATATTGCACAATAAAACCTAGATACAACAAATTTGAAATCAAACATAAACAAATGCATTTTCTCACAATCACATTTTTATTTTTATGGGATTTAGTCATTTTAGTTATTAAATGCGATTCAACCATTAGGCGGTTTAAATTTGTTGTCAGGGTCAAATGTTGGTTTCTACTGAGATGCCATTTAAAAAATTATTACACATACTTTCAATTATATTTCTCAATATTTAGTTGATGTCTATATTTAGTTCAAATTCAGAAAGAATTGGTAAAGTTAGGGGCAATAGTAGAATTTTAATAATGCGGTTAATACCCACTCTACAATAATCTATGAATATATATAATAATCTAAACTGGATAAGAACACTAAGACTGCATTTGTTTTAGATACAAATTTATTGACTTGGAGGCTAATGCGCCGAGCTGATATCCCAGAGTCACTGTTTCGATGTCTGGTTCTCCTTTTATTCAAATTCTTCCCCCTGTCCTACCTAAATCTTCCCCTGAGCTGAAGACCTCTATCACTATTGCTCATATTAAAAAAAAAAATAAATAAATAAATAACTAATTAAATAAATAGTGAACATACATAGGGTATAAGACTCACATAAGATAAGAAGGAATTGATTAAGTAAAAGACCATAGCAGATTTTCAAAACAATGAATACCCATTGATATAAGATCTACAGTGGTAGCCTATGGTATATAGACTAAAGAAAACTCTTAATATTGCAAGTGCTTTAGATGAAAATTTATCACAAAACCAATAATTGGAATTGGATTTACGAATATTTAAATGGTAAGGTTTTACTTGTCCTTTATATATGTACTAAAGACTAATATTGTACATTCATTAAATTTTCTTTAATATCATTGTTTGTACCTACTTCTACATATTTAATTTTTGTTATTGTTATTGATTCTTTCATTTTATTTCATTATATAAAATGTTAAGCTTTTCTTCTAAGATTTTCTTTACAAAATTTTTAACTCTTTACTGATCATTTTTAGAATCTACTAAATCATCAAAAAAATCATTAACAAGAGCACTATTTAATTTATTGATATGATACAATTTCAGCATATGTCCTTTCTTCATTTTATTATATTAAAATAATCTATTTACGAAGTGCAAAAAATGCTTAAATCTATCTAGACCATTTGTTTCCAAACTTATTATATTTCGGCCGCCGCCCATTATGTGCTTTGAACAAATTCTAGTCCCCCACAATATTTAACTTACCTTTTTTTAGATGGAAAAGTACATATTAAATCATATATTTATTTTAGATAGAATTTGGCCATACTTATTTCGACCCATCTAGATGCCCCCAAAAATTGTACCATTGCCTTAACGCCCCTTAATTTGTTCTGAGCCCTTCTCCTGAAAGTGTCCAGCACTCACAATGCGGTGTTATCGTTCATTTTAGTTAACTATGAACTAGGCCATAGGTTCCCAAACCTCAAAATGTTTAACATACCTTATTTTGGATGATAGAAATTGTCTGCTGTTGCTCTTCTAGATTGGCTTCACGCACCTTAATTTTCTATGATCGTTCTACTACTCTCCTGAAAGCATCCAGCAACTACAAGGGGGCATTATTGCCCAGTTTGGTGTGATCTAGACTTTCTGTGAATTAAAGTTCACTTTACCTTAAGCTGCTTAATCTCAAACAAAAGACTTAAGCAACAAACTTCACATCAACAATCAATCACATCAAATCAATACATACACGTGAAAACCTACACTACAAAATTCATAAATTGTAATAATATATAAGGTAAGTAAAATTTTGATTGACATATCCTTCGTATAGTTTTAATATTGTATTTATATAATACTTACATTAAATAACACATAAAAACCAGACATACCAAACTTAAATCCCCCTCTAGGCCCACACTCATAAAATTATAAAAAATATTATTGTATTTTATTATTTTTATGATTGGTTTT
Organism: Amiota communis; assembly: GCA_037043315.1. Classification (NCBI taxonomy): domain Eukaryota; kingdom Metazoa; phylum Arthropoda; class Insecta; order Diptera; family Drosophilidae; genus Amiota; species Amiota communis. The sequence continues at coordinate 3,051,405 of JBAMAV010001387.1, read as the reverse complement.
GCAAAGACAATAAAATTAGGTAATAAACAACAACATACAAGAAAATAAAAATAATCATAAAAACAACAATTGCATAGTACACAATATTATGCTAAATAAGTAAATAAGAAGAAGAAGAAGAAGTTGAAGACAAAATTCCCCAACAACCACAATAAATACAAAAATATACTATAAAGAATTGTCTGAGTATCTCAAATGAAACAGAAAACAAAAAGACAACAAACCAAAAACAAACAAAAAAAAAAAAAACTCCCACGAACCAATTTTTTATTTTGTTAAACAAAAAATCAAAAAAAAAAAAAAATAATAAAGAAAAACTTGTAGCATTTGCAATTGAAGAAAAAGAAAAACACAAAAGAATGACAAACCAAAAATAGAAAAAAGAAAAATTATATATTTATTGTTGCTTTTGCTTTGTATGTTTGGGGTTTTTCTTTATATATTTGTGTTTGTATCTGAGAGAAAAAAAAAAAAACAGAGAATATTTTGCGGTTGCCATGTGCCAAAAGCTAACGATTTTTTATTCAATTGTTAATTATTATATGTTGAGATATGCTATGCTATGCTATGCCATGTTATGCTATGCTATGCATATTATGTCACTATATAGTGCAATATTACAATATAACAAGTGACTCATAAAAATATCTCAAGATCTCAATGAGTAATTACAAAGGAACAAAGAAATAAATTAATCAAATGAAATGCAAAAAAATAATGAAAAACTTACTACATTTTTATTGTATTTTATTGTTTTGTGTTTCGTTTTATCCACAAAGTAGGAAGTTTAATTTACTAATTAAATAATCAGTTATATATAAATTATCCTTTATGATATTGTTATTTAATTCAAATTAAATTTGTTTGTTATTTTATTGAAAAAAATCACCACATAACCGTTTTTAATGCACTTGAATTTAATTATAGTATGTTTATATTAATATTTCTTATATTTTTCCTTGGAAACATTTGAAAAAATTAAGAAAAATTTTATTATATTATAATTAAAAAATATACACAATAATTTAACAAAACTACAAAACACTTCTTCGTCTTAGTTAATTATAATTATGGTATAGATTCATTTGTGTAATCGTCTATACTAATTATTGTACTCGTATATTTGTATTTTGTAATCCATTCACTTTATATTTATTTAAATATACAATATATGTATATTATTTAGTTTAGTTTAGTTAAGTTTAGGAGGAGATTTTTATAAATACAAAATATATTTTTTTTTTCGATTTTTCTGTTTAGTTTTTCCTTCTTTAGTTTTGCAAACCGCGAACTCAAATAACAAAATGAATGACTTTCTTTGAAGTTTTTATATTTTATACCAAAAAACGCAAAGCGCTAAACAAGCGCAAATCTATTAAACAACATTTTTTGAGAGCTCAAGCAGAGCAGAGCATTGGTGGCTACATTCAACAGATACATAGTTACTTGTGGCATGTACAATACTAGTATGAAGGTAAAGTTGTTGGTGTTGTTAAGGTGAGAGCAAGTGATTGCCAGCCAGACATGTTTTTAGGTTTCTCTTAAGTTTACCTCTATAGTATCTACCAAACGCCTTTAATACAGTAGTAGTAGCTTCAAGCATAGTATCTGAGGTAAAGTATCTTTAGTAAGAGCGTAATTGTTTTTTATGTTTTTGAGCAGAAAAGCTCTTGTTTCTTTGAGATATTTTCTATCGAGTGAATGAATTCCTCAATTGCATTTCATGAATATACGATTGTTATTAATTATACATAGATTAATAAAGTTAATCTAGTTTTTTCCATTTACTCTTATTTACATTATTATCCTCAATGATTCAAATTTATACATATGTCAAGGTTTCTTTGTTTATCTTTAAGAATCACAAGACTATAGAAAATCTTATACCATATATAAATAGTATTATTTGTAGATTTTTGCATTGACTTGGTTACGCATTTTAAAAACAAGTAATTTAAAAATCTTAAATATTAGAAAATGAAATTCCTTCAACTCAATGACATTTTATAATGTTTTTCTTTTTTCAATAAAAGTAACAAAACACAAAATAACATAAAAATGTAAAAAACAAAATATAAAAAAAAATGCTACAAATTCATTAAACAAAGTACAAATTAATGTTCATAATTTTTCTTTTAACAAAATAATCATAAAGTAACATTTTCATGATGTTGATGATTTTGATGATGTTGACTATGGTGATGGTGATGATGATGATGATGATGCATCTCAGTTTACTATATTAGTTTATATAGATGTATTTGTACCTGTTTTTCTATGTGAAAAATTAACATTTAATCTATTGATATTCATTCTCAGCCTTCACTTCGATGCAACCAACCAACTAACTAACTAACTAACACTTGTTTCTATATACATACATATGTATTTATTTATATTTTATATTTATCTTATGCAGGCACATATATATTGTACATTACTTGTATGCAGCTGTTTGTTTTTGTTGTTGTTGCATATAAAAAATAATTTGCGCCGGTTTTTATTAAAAAAAACCAGACTTTATTCTCCCACAGTATAAAAAAACTTGTAGCATTGCTTCAAGTTAAAATAACAGCTACAACTACAACTAATTTCAAGTGAAGATCATGCAAGAGAAACTTATGTTTTTAATTTTGAAAGCTTTTATATATTTATTTATTTTTATCTCACACAAAACCAGTACATAAATGGATAAAGTTGATCATTCACATCCTAGACAATTGGTTCAGAGTATGGTGAGCTTAAATGACATGTCCAAGGAATAATTTCTCTGAAGTCTCTATCTATTAGTCATAGTTCATTAGTTGATTTTATCTTTTTTACAGTGGAATTCGAATAAATATGTCATATGCTACTTTGCTATCGTTGCAGAATCTTCTTCTAAGAATGATAAATGAAACTTAAGAAATGTATTCCATATGTTTATACAAGCTTAAGTAAATTCATTTACTTATATACATATTATGTGTATAAAAATGAATGATTTGAATTTAAACTACTGAACATAAGAAGTTGTAGTATTGATAATATTTTCCTATTATGATGTAAATAACAATCAAGTTTTTTACTATTAGAAATCATTGTTAGAATCAATTAAGTAGTTTATGATAATTACTTTAAATATTGTAATGCTTTGCAACTGGGAACTAGGTAAATACAGCATACCCGGTGTGCTTTGCTACCCCTCCGAAGTGATGTTAGTGCGTTATGCTGTTTCCCTTTGTAATTGTAGTACAGTCGAATCCCGATAATTCGTATCCCGATAAATCGAAAACCTCAATAATTCGTAACAAAACTTCGTTAATTCATAAAAATTCCATATATTCTGATCCCCTAAATATCCGGAAATGGAAAAGTCACTAAAACGTGGCTTACACAAAGCCGTTCCCCTTCGGGCCGAAATATTATCAGTAAAAGCTTTGTTTTTTGCCAACGCAATGAATATAAAGAACTTTAAAGCAAACAGTAGTCGGTTTGATCATTTCAAAAAAACAACACAATATCTCATTTAAGAAAATGTGCGATGTAAGTTTCGCTGTTTACTTGGATTGGAAAGAAAAGTTAAGTGTTCTGATAAAAGATTACGATGCGAAAGACATCATTAATGCAGAGTTTTTAAATGTTTGCCAGATCGAACGTAATGCTTTAGAAATGAAAATGGTGGTAAGCATAGTAAAGAGCGAGAAAATCTTGAACCACTACTAATTGGAAAGTCTGCAAAACCAAGGGTCTTCAAAAACATTCGTAACTTTCCAATGCATTACAGATTTTTTCCGATTTTGGGCTGGAGCTCTCGCAACTAGGTCATACTTGCGAGGAATAAAGAGTGCACACAGAGTTGCGAACCTGAGGATCTGTAGAGCCTATCGGACAGTTGCAGATGATGCAGCGGGCGTACTTGCAGGTAGACTTCCGATTGATTTGGAAGCCCTGGCTGCAAGGGATATATACCTTGCCCGTGCAACTTCCCATAGGAATAGCCGTTTGGAGATCAAAAGCAGGTACCTAAACATATGGCAGCACTGGTGGAGCAGTGGAGAACCACGAATAATTCATCACCTTACCCCCAATATAGCGGATTGGCTAAAGAGGAGCGGCGGAGACGTTAGTTTCGAATTTACACAATTCGCTACTGGTCACGGGTGCTTCAAGCAGTATCTGCACAGATTTGGGCTAGCCGAGAATCCATATTGTGGCCTCTGCCTGAACATCGTAGAAGACCCAGAACACCTCGCTCATGAGTGCCTCGGTTTGAAGCTCAGCGATGCAGGATGTATGACCGCCTTGGATCTCCATGCAATTCGCAGGAGATCGTAAGGCGTATGATGTTTTCCTCGGAAGAGTGGGCTTTTTTCGCTACCGAAATAGCGACCATCATTCGTGAGGCTCGAATGTACGAGCGTTTAATGGCGCCCAGATAAGGGCAATTTTTCCCCTCCTTACGAAGTAATGCTTTGGTAGTTCCGTAGGGATTAAAGGGTTTCGTGGCGATAGGGGGCTGTTTAGTCGGTAGAAATCCGACATAACTCGTGGCACGGGCCATGAGTATCTTTTTGAAGATTTTCTCCTCCTTGTTTCGCATAACAAGAAAAAAAAAATGCATTACAGACACAATAAGAAGGCCTGGATGATAATGGATCTATTTAACGAATAGCTGCTGATATTGAATGACACCATAAAAGCTGTTGCTTTTTATGGACAATTGTATGGTATAATTGGTCCCCTAATCTCAGCCACCAACACCACATCCAAGTTGCAGCCCCATGATTATGGTATTATAACAAATTTTAAATCATTATACCGCAAGGAAATGCTTGCTAATATGGTTAATAGCATTGAAAACAAAAAGAGTGTAAATGTATGCTGTTACCAGCAGTGCCAACTTCTTATAAAGATAAATAATATGTTCAACAAAGTTAATTCGTATCCTCTCTTTTTTAACCTCGTTAAATTGAAATCTCGATAAATCGAAAACCTCTCTAATTCGTAAAAAATGCTGTTCCCTTGCAATTCCGAACTATCGGGTTTCGGCGTTCATTGCACAGCAATTGAAATACTTTTGAAAAATCAGACGGTTTAGTTATTAATATTGACTTAATTATCTGATAGTATGTTTCACAATGACGACTTCATTGATTTTATCTACCAATTTCTCGACAACAGCAAGTGCGATTCGTAACAAACTTTATAGGAACACTCCCCTGACAATGCTGTAGTGTTCATCAAAATCGGATCAGCAGGTTCGGAATAAATATCATATCTACATACTTATATACAATACTTACATCCAATTTTATATATATGGATAGAAGCAACCGTTTAAGTCTAAGAAGATTACAATTTATGTGACACTGAAACTTCAGTCTCCTATAAATTAAACTATGTATATTTCATTTAAATAAATGCACGAATAACTTAACTTTGTTTATTGAACTCTTGTTGGATCCGTTTAAGCTTAAGACACATACACTTACTTAATGATTTATAATATTTTAAAAATTTACAATTTTTCATTTTTTATATTTGATAATTTTTATAAAAATTGTTTGGATAGCGAGCATCATTGAAGCATTTCAATGCAACTAATCCATTAAGACGATCCACGATGGACGACAACAAACCCAGTAACAGCTGTTTATACATCACATCTACTAAGTAGATACATTTATATTTATACAATAATAATAACTGCATAACTAATGTTACATTAAAGTTTAGACTTGTTTCATGTTGAATGTTGTTTTTGTTATTGTGGTGGTCTTTTAAAGTATCTTAGCGCACTTGAGTGGACGAACAGTGACCGCGGCGAAAATTGAATTGAAATTGAAAATAGAAAAAAAAAACTGAAACAATGCACTCTAGGCAAAGAAGCGTAACGAACACGAAGAAAGTCTGTCTGACTATCTAACTATCTATCTATCTATCTAAGTATTTATGTATCTATCAAATGTAGATACTTTTCAATATCTACAATATTTTTATTTTGTTTTTTTATTTTTTGCAGCATGTTGATCATGAATGATATAACGAACAATAGTAACAATAACAACAGTAACATATTCACAACGGTTGCATTATTATTTTTTTACCGTTCATTCGTTCATATTTTTGTATCTTTGTGTAGTGTAGGAAAGCAACATACAATAATAATTGCAAACTAATTAAAAGTTTATGCCACCACCAAACTTTGATTAAGGCATGTCTATCTATATACTCTACAAACCATGTATTTAAATGTATCTGCGAGTGTGTATATTTGTCAAAAATTAATTATAATTTATGCACTGGAAATACCATTATTTCTCATACCGTCCAAACCAATAGGAGAAAGAAGTATGGAAGTAAGTGAGTGTTGTTAGTACTTTATGGCTTTTATGGGTTTCGAGTGCGTAATTAGTTAAAAGTCGTCATAGCAAAGTCATGAATGAATGTCATATGTAAGTATATATGAGAAAGAAAATATACTTACTTATGTATATGTACATATGTACGTGTATACTTAGTATTGTCGATTATATAACAAAAATAAAAACAAAACATGTTTAAGAAAGCAGTTATTTATTCATATTACTTCATATGCTTATCATCATTATTATCATTGTCATCATCATTATCATCATCGACAATTGTTGTTCATTTTGTTAAAAAGGTATACGCGATCATGTATTGAAAAGAGGCCAGGTTCAACATTGGTCATTGGACGATTGTTTATGGAGTATGTATTACACAGAAAAAACTTGTGGCATCATACACATACTTGCCACATGTTGCGAGTATTATATATTGTAAATATATATTGTAACTAAAACTAGAAAAGCGGATATGAGCTTAAAAAGATATAAACACACTGTTTATCACCCCAACATTAAACAAATACAATAGAATCTAAGCTTAAATTTACAAAACAAAGAAATTACAATAATAAAAACTTTATGAAACAGAAATTACAATATAAAGTACCATAAGTAACTTACTCTAATAATAATAATAAATTTCTAACCCATGGAAGCGTAATGAGTTTTTGCAGGAATTACAATATATAAAAATTTCCATATTGATGTAATTTTTTTTTAACACATTTGCCTGACCAATTAGACTTAATGCTCTATATAAATGCACTCAACTGAACAATCGTAAATCTTGGCTCTGCCTTAACTTACATCATTTCATTCATTCATTCATTCATATACCTCATTTGTTTATGCCATTGTCAGTGTCGGCAAAAAGTCAAAACTTTTCATTTCATATAATTTCATTTTCATTCATTCATCCATCCATCCACCTTTCCAATTTTAACAGATTTCTTTAGAAACATACATACATATTGTATTTAGGTACCTACTTGGTGTTATTGTTTTTTCTTGTTTTTGAAACCTTTCACATTGGAAAATGTATATTAAGTTTGTGCTAATGTTTGTAACCTAATGAAGTACTTACAAAGATCTTGATACAATGCAATCCAATTCATATGAATAATATTTTTTATGGAAAACAATAGCCATTTACATTACATTTGCTTGCAAAATTTTCCAAATTTATGATATAATAAGCTACAAAATTTGGAAAGGACAAGACACCTGGTGCAAATGTTTTGGGCCCTGTAATGCGCCTAGAGATCGCTGAATAGATTCTTAAGACTGATTGCATATGTTATACAAATCTACATAAAAAAAAAGAAAATATGACTTTCCTCAGATGAAGTCTAAGTTGAGTCTCTCAGCAGTAGCAATTGAAGTTTCAAATCTTTAAAAAAGAGAATCTATGTACATCCAAGCTACTTATGTCTAATTTCTTTAAAGTAAGTTTAAGATTCTAATATTTGGTATACAAGTAAGCTGTAAAGGATTTTTTAATTGATTTTGAAGCATTATTATTATTTAAAATTGGGACACGGTATTTTATTGAAAGTATTGCCCATCGCTAGCTTATGACTTTTCCCCATTTTTCTGGCAATGCATGGTTTCGGCGGCAACTAAAATGTTCGTCTTTGGAGCCCAAGCCATCAAGCCAATTTTTGATATCATTAACTGAAGTGAAGCGTATTCTCGTATAGGCATTCTGCATCAACTGGAACAAATGGTAGTCTGATGGTGCAATGTTTGGAATATAAGACGGGAGGGTTAGGACTTCCCATCCGGTACCATCGATATAAGTTTTGTCCACGCTTACGACATACCAAATCAATAATTTGGGTTGATTTCTACATGAGATACTTTCATATATTGTACATAAAAAGGTATTGAAAGAAATAATATTTTTGTTATGTTAAAATTGGAATAATTCAGATCAGTAGATTCATTCGAATAAGCCATTGAGTTCAGTTCCTTTGAAAGGTATTAAATATTCGATGAAACAGAATTATAAGTTATATCCTACTTATTATACTACATACAATATTTATAATTTTATTGTCTTCTCTCGGATTGTAAATCCGCTTAGTACACGTACCTACGACTATGTACTTTACTTTCAACAACATTCGCAAGAATTTTATTACTCTAATTGAAAACTTGTTAATTAAAAATTAAAATTATTGTGTGTAGTGTGTGTTAATATTATTTTTTAATTGAATAACAAAAAAAGCGAAAGTGAATTTATATATGGTATTTTGTGTGTGTTGATTTTTGTTAATGTTCCACAAGCACGCGAACCTCATAGTTTCAATCGCATTCTAATCTGGTTAATGCTTACGATTTCATATTAAATACAATACATTTATATATTTTTTTTTTTGAAGTTCAAGGTCTCTGAATTAGAGGGACAAGCGAAAAATAAACTAAAAATGTTAAGAAAATACAAATCTACATAGAAATAAAAATAAATTGCGTAATTAATTTGTTATTGAGATTTATGATTCGCATGATGTTTGATCTTAGCCAACACCTGAAAAGGTGTTACTTTGATTGACGGATTATGCCAGCCAACATTTTTTTTTTATGATTCAAAAATTAAGTTTGATTAAATGTATGTAGCTCCCACATGAAAATGATTAGCTTGATGACATGAATTAATTTTGTTTTATCCGGGACATAGTAATATCAAATGGCTCTTTTTGTGATTAGAAAGTATGAAGTCTAGAAATTTTATGTTAAATATGTACATACTTATTGTATATTATACAAAATAGTCATCGATCCAAAATACAAATCAAAGCTATCACATTGAATATTTGTAATTTTTAGATTGCGGATATTTCTTCTAGGACCTAGGATACTCTTTCAACATTAAAACTATTAATGGATATAACACATCACTCAAAAAGTTCGTAGGATGACATATAGATGGCGCCACTATTGACAAATCTATATGATTTTTAGGAACTACCAACTTTCAAACGTCAAAATTTTATGACATTCTGGTATTTACTTAAAAATTAACAGATGTTTTAGTGAAGCAACTTTTCTAGTTTTCAAAACAGATATTGGTAAAATATTGCTTTTTAATGGTAAAAAATACCGTACAAGCAAAGCCATGGCTTGACAAGTGTTATTCGGACTCTGCTTCTTCGAGACAAATGGTAGGGAAGAGATGCTGAACGCTCTGTTCGCTCAAATTCGGCAGTTGTTCCAGAAAACATAAAAAAAGTCCACAAAATGGTTTTGGCCGATCGTAAATTAAGAATGTGGGAGATAGCTGACACTTTGAAGATAACAAAAGCCTGTGTATTTACCATTGAGCATGAGAAAGTTCTGTTCGAAATGGGTACCGCGTTTGCTCACAGTCGATCAAAAACAACAACGCAAATCGGCAATCAGCTTAGTGGACAGCAAAGGATGAAAGCATAGACGTGCAAGCACAAAGAAACATACAAATGAAATAGTAAAACAATAAAACAAACAAAGAAACAAAACCAAATCAAACTCAGCGGAACAGAGTGGGCCAACAAGAATTGACCCACCCCAGATACTAGAGAGGACAATATGTTTGGCTTTAATTTTTTACAAAGTACACACATATATTTGAAATTATTAATCAATCATTGAATACAAGGTATCAAATAGTTAGACCTGTCCACCCAGTATATTGTACATATAACTTTTTAACTTATTGCTAATTATTGTTGATCATTAGCTATCCCGTCGTGTCAGTCTGTTGAGTCTGTTATGAATGATTTATATATATTTAAATTTATAGTACTTCGAGTTAAGTTCATTAAATCTACCATAAATGATTGTGTTCTAAGCCACCATTTGTTATTAATTGAGTTTTTAACGCTTTTTAAAAGAAAATCATATTTCATTAATAATATTTTTGTTATGGGCGTGTGACGCAATTACGAGTATTATATTTGTGTGATTCGAATCGATTCGATTAGAATTAATTTATTGTATCTTTCGAATGCATTCTATTATTCAATTTTTGATTTCTTAAATAGATTTTTCCGATTGGCACATTCTCTTTTTTTCTTTTTGTTGTGATCTTTCAAGTTCAAGCTCAATATTTTACCCAAAACAAACTAAATACCATAAATTAAGACAAGACGCATTTTAATCTAAATTGCGGAACTTAAGAGTTTATTTGAACTTCCCATTCTAGAACTCTCAAGAACAACATCACAATATACATATGGTATATGGTATGGCATTTTTGGTTTTAAATAAATAAACAATAAAATTAAGAATTTTTTTTTCCCGGATATGCGCTTAATTCATATAAGGCGGAAAATAGAATCAAAAGTTGAAACAATGACAAAAAAAAAAAAACGCATGTGAAGCGAAAAAACCGGAACAAAGCTACAAGACATGATTTGTATCTTTTGAACTAAAACAATTAACCGTAAAGAATTAAGATAATCTAGTCATCAGATGTCAGATGCCAGTCTGCAGTTTTAAAGTTGAGTCGTGTGACGCCTTTTTTAATTCAAAATCACACAACAATGATACTACTATATAGGATAGTATGTAAGATTGATCTTGACTTTGAATGCAAATGAATTTTAATGGAAAAATACCCTTAAATTATTATGTATATCTTTTTTGAAGTTATTCATTGAATTGACCTTTCTTTAGTATTGTTTTCTTTAAAATGTTTATTTTTTTTTTCTTTGTTAAATTCAATTTCGATTTGGTTAAGCAGATTTTATTTGAGACTTTATTAAGACATCTTTTGATTTCTTCATTAATAACTTGTACACCAATACTTGAGCTGATTTCTTATTGAATTCAAGACAATTGAAATAGAAACTTCAATTAAATTATTTTATTGTATTTGATACTTTAAACCATTGTTACTGATCACACCCAATGGTGTCAACAAATGCACACCGTCATCTCCAAAGTCCAAAGTAGCTTATTTACCCAATATTGGCCAAGGGCGTGACTGAAGCGAATGAGAACGGTAACGAACTGTACAACACCTAAAAACTAACCTAATACTTATTCCCTTTATGGATTGACTTAGGGCACGTGCACAAATGAGTATCGCCATGAAAGATACTCATACTTACTACAATATGTTAGGTCAGGTATGGGGCAGTCAACATACCATAGTATGAGTTTGAGTTGAAATCTTTGTGTTGTTGGCTCATTAATTCGATTTCAAGGTCTATTGTACTAAGTACAATGCTATTGCATGTATTTGCTTTAGCCCGGTGCACATTCTGCGTCTTACTGGAAGCTTGGACAGACGAGTGAGTCCGACGAGTGAGTCGTGCGTATCGTGTCTTTTTCGCATTTTTTTTTTATTGTTATTTTATTCATTAACAACAAACTATTCCAGTGGCCGCTCTCGAAACTCCAGATAAGAAATGATTTTCGCAATTAATTTAATTTATTATTTTACTACAATTTATTTTATAACTCCACTCTTCCCCTTTGCTCTTGAATAATCTTATGACCATATAATACGTACACAATAAGTTCAACAAATCTGTACCTTATAATTATCACATTTCAACAAAAAATTGTTTTCTTTGTTTTAATATTACAACAATAAATATTTGCTACTTCTAGTTGTTGTTACGACTTTTGTTTTTAGCCAAAAATATATAGACAAAAAACTAAAAATTACTATATTTTTGTTGATCTATGGAAACTATAATTAAATGTATGTGCTTTTTGTGTATTTAATGTGCACCTTCCTAATGGTAATTGTTTTAAATTTAACAATTGGGTCAGTCACAGTCAGACTCTAGTATATTGTATTGTATTGTATATTGTAGTATCTTTTCAACACACAATATTTTGGAATCTTTTTGAACTTGAGACTACTCTCTTGAGTCTCCTAACAATAATTTGGCATTTGATTTTTTTTGTTTTTGCTTTTTTATTATGTATTTTTTAAGTGTTATTAATTTTCTTTTACATTTTGGGCGTGTAGATATACTCGTAGTATGTATCTTAACAATATTTTTTCATCATATCGACGACCTTGTCAAATGATGTTTCACTTTTGTTTTGTATTGTCGTTATAAGAATGTTAGTTTAGTTTGTTTAGTTTTTGTAGTACATTTTCATTCATTCATTCTTTCAGATCTGAAATGACTAAAGCATTGTTTTTGTTTAGTACTAACTTACACACACACAGTTCTGTTACCCATTCGTTTGTTCGCTTGGTTTAACCGATAAGATTATCATCTTTTAGTATACAATTGAATCGTTTTTCATTAATAAAATATAAAGAACACTGCTCGTTTACCTGTTGGACATGACCGTCAAATTCTGACAGTTGAGTAGAAATTCATAATTCATTCAATGAAATGACATTCGCACTTTACATATGTTTGCTATTTATATTTCTAGGCATTGCAATGTATATTAAGGTAAGTTTTATTTTTGTATTTTATTCTAAAAAATTAACTTGATTTAACAGATTTGCTTTCTGCATTAGTAATTTTGTTTGTTTATTTTCTTATACATACTACCATATATCCGGCAGTTGTGTTTACATGCCAAAGACTGTTACCAAATTGGCGGAAATTCCAATGACGTGGGTGAGTGTAAATATGCAAATTATTATTAAGATATAATGTATTACCTTATAAGATTAACTGAGAAACTATTATATTTTTATTGTCTTAAGATCCTAATTAAATGATATGAACTTTGTGTATCTACCCACATATGTGTTGTAACTTTAGTGATCTATTTTCCAATTATTAGGGTTCCGTACCCAAAGGGTGCCAACGGGACCCTATCACTAAGCCGTCTGTCCATCCGTCCGTCCGTCAGAGAGCTCTATCTCATGAACCGTAATAGGAAGTCAGTTGAAATTTTCACAGAGTGTGTAGCGACAAATAATAAAAATAAAATAAAGTTAAAAATATAATAAATAATAATAATAATAATAATATAATTAATGTTTTTATATGGAAAAACTTGTTTTCTATCTTATCGAACTGAAATTTGGATACTATAAATGTGTGAGTCATGTTCACAAACCATGCAAATTTCAAGATCTTAGAATTACTAAGAAGGGTACCTCCCATACAAACACTTATTCAAATCAATGTTCTTATTAGAAAAACTTTTTTGTTCTTTGTCATATCGAACTGATTTTGGACACTAGAAGTGTGTGATCTATATTCACCAACCTTGTAAATTTATAGATCCTAGAATAACTACCTCCCACACAAACCCAAATTCAATTAAATGTTCTTATTATTTTTTGTTTCCCATTTTGGTTAATTTTGTAGTAGCATACTTTTGGGCGATGTTTAAATATTTCACTTTTGCGACAAAAACAATTAATTTAATATAACTTCAGACAGAGGTACAAGCTTTACGTCCAACGAACATGCAAAGGAACCCTTCGTGTGCGAGTCCGGCTCTCACTTGACCGATTTTTGGTTTGTTGATCAAAATAAAATTAAATATAAATTCCTCAAATTTCCTATTTAAATGTAATATTTCTATTATGAAAATTAATATCATCCTCATGAAGTGTTCAAAACGAAATTGCTAAATAACCAGTTTAATCAATTTCGATGATTTACAACTTGAATTGGTCTAATAATTTACTATTAAATTTTTTATTGTTTTTGTATGACGAGGACTGTTTAAGAAGTTTTAAGCCCCAACAACAATCATTTAATCCCTTGTGTCATTCTATGTTATAACTCAGATCAAGAGAGAGAGGCCCTTAAAGGCCTGTAGTGATAGCAGAGTTGCAGTTTGTTCTATTCCTTAGGTATTCAATCCAGCCTGAAAAGTTTAGAAACCTCATAAGTCACCTAACGCCCATCCCTTTTATATATCTATCGACAATATATATTGAGTAATCTATTCTATCTACGGTTATGAACCAACACAAATAATCTGATACACTTCACTGAAGTTCTTTTCAGCCCTTTTTTTCGTAACTAAAGTAAGCACTGCTACAAAAATTTCATATCTTAATTGTTGGAATATTTGTGATTAGTAACATTGCCTTCATGTTGAACACATATTCAAATGACAAATTTTAAAAGAAACCTTTGAGTACGTTTTATTGCCACAAGATCCCCAACTTCATAAGTTCTTGCTGGCTTACGTCTTAAGTTGTACGAATGTCGATTTTCTTGTTGCATCTTTATATCTGCTGTTTGGCGTCTTTTCTCAGTTCTTCACGGCTGTCACTAAACGATTGTATAGTTTCGTCTTGAATCATTTCTTTCATTCATTTCGGCATTAGTGTGCATCTTTACACCAACCAATAATTCAAAAGGCGTCGTGTTTGTACTTCTGCAGAAAGTTGAATTTATCGTTTGTTGCACTTTGTCGACGAATTTATACCATTTACTTGGATCATCTATTGTAAGCTTGGATAAGACAGAAATGATTATTGCATTAAGCCTTTCAACTTGGCCATTCGCTCTTGGCAGACCTGTAGTGACCACATGATGCGAAATATTTTCAGCTACACAATATTGTTTGAATTCTTCCGACGTGAATGCAGATCCTCTGTCTGAAATTATTTGGATTGGGTTACGAAATATCGCACTTTGGTTTTGCAGACGTGTTGTTACTTCTTTTGCTGACGTCGTTTTCGTTGGGTAGTGCCAACAGAAATTGGTAAAACTATCAATTACTGCAAGGATATGTTTATACTGATTGTGGGTCGATTCCAAGAAGTCGATATGAAATGTTTGTAGTGGCTCTTCTTCTTTAGGAAGCGGGTGAAGTTCACCTTCTCTTTTCCCTTGCTTGTGGTTCGTCACTATACATCTTAAGCAGCAGCTTATTTGCTTCTGTATCTTCTCCTTAGTTTTCTTTACTGAGAAATGACCCCTTTCGTGTGCATGTTTGATGATTTCGTTTTGTAGAGCTGGTGGAACAGCTATTAACTCGTTCTCATCAACTAGTTTATGCAGTATTCCTACCTTCATAAAGTAGTTATTATGGTCTGTCTTTTCTGTAAGAATATCGATGATTGCTTTTATTTGGTCGTCTTGTGTTTAAACATATTTTAGCTTGGTTAAAATATTGTCGTCTGTTATCATCATCTCAGGGCAACGGCTTAATGCATCCGCATGTCGTATGCGAGTACCAGCTCTGTGTTCAACTTCATAGTCATACTCTTGAAGAACCAGCGTGCGAGCGTGGTGCATAAGTTCTTTTTTTCCAGCGTCTTTGCAAAACCATTGCAGTCGGTGACCAATTTGAAGTGCATTCCCATAAGGTAAACACGAAAAGCTCATCTCCATCAAAAATGGTCATGTTTTTTTTGAGTTTTTCTGCAGGTTCGAACCCGTATTTTTTCGAACTCGAATTGTCCAGTCTATGTAATTTCATAGTCTCTGGCAAAGCTCAACGGTCCAGAGTTGCATTTTTTAGTATTTTTAGATGAATAGTAACCAATCGGTCATGGTCATACCGCCAGAGGGCGTAGCCGGTGCAGGAAGAGTTTGCCTCTTTTGGACCAAAAGACAAGCTGTTCCGTTTCATCATGGTGAGTATTGAACTCTCTTATATTATGGCAATTGTGAAGTTCTATGAAACTATTCAATATTAAAATAGTATAATCACATTGTTATTAACAGAATCTTAGCAAAAAGAAAGAAAACTAAATAGTTCTATGTTACCTGCAATGTTGCATGAAATAAAGCAGTTCAATATTAATATTTTATTAAAATAATGAAAATGGTGATGTGATTAACAGAATTATTTATTAATATTATTCCGGGGGAAAGAAAGAATTCCCCTTGCCCCGTTCGCAAGAAAGTTCGTGGGCACGAATACTTTTTTGCAGGCGGCGAATGTTCGTCGAATATTTTATTAGTAATTTACTTTTATATGACTATTTACCACAAACAAATTGCATAGCATGAGTCATGCTTCCAATGGTCATGATTTCAAAAGACAAGCTGTTTCCGTTTCGTTAGAATGTTTCAGTATTGAATTCTCTTATGTTATGGCAATCGTGAAGTTCTATGAAACTATTCAATATTAAAATATTATTTCAAGGTGATGTTATTAACAGAATCTTAGCAGAAAGAAGGAAATTTCACTTGCCCCGTTCCCCGTAGAGTACGTGGGCGTGAGCGTTCGTCGATCTTGTAGCGACGTCTTCTTCTTCTCGTTGCCAACAGAATGTTATTAACAGAATCAGTCACTGTCAACTCACTGTTACTTAAAATGAATGATTTTTTCTTTTTAAGTCTTAACACTATAGGGCCATAGGAAAACACTCTCAATCAATTAGAGATAAATAGTTTGAGCATCTGAATTCTGTTCATTTGAACATGGCGATAGCAATGCACACTCAAAAACCAAAAAAACAAAAACAGTATAGAAATGGAACCAGAACCAGAACTGTTGTTCACGTTTCTGGTTCTGTTTCTGTTGTATGCGAACCCCCGCATTTCAATACCATATAATTCGTTTTAATTCGAGATTGACAAATTTTCAAGTCATCAATACAATTTTAAAGGAATCAATAAAAGAAGAAACAGCAAGTGAAGCCTTTTTGCCGCAATAAACAGAAATAGTAACAGGTTTTGTTCTGTTCTTTGCCACAACCAAGCTTAATTCTGTATGTTGTTGTTTATTTGTGGGTGTTGCAACAAAGAATAGGAACAGAAATAGTCATTATTTTATTATATTTTGTAAAAAATGTCGTTTAATTTAACGGAACTAGTAATTTTTGTTTTTACACTGAATTCTGTTTCTGTTCCTAATGGCTGTTGGCTACACTGGTTCCTGTTTCTGTTCTTTTTGACAACAGGGCTAAGAGTAGCATAAGAATTATTTTATTTTATTAATTAAAAATAATTATAATTACCAATTATTCTTATGAGAATCTTAGCTGTTGCTAGTCCTTCGATGCTATGAAACTATTATTATAAGGTGAACATATTTTTGCAAGAGGAATATTGGTTTTGGAATGTGATAAGTGAAGAAGAATGTTTGGAGTTAGGAAAGGGGCACTCTAATACTTGGAAGTTTAGAACTTTTGTCCCAACTGCACACCGTAGATACATTTTGATCGCATAGATGGGAAGGAGGTTGTGTATCCCCATTAAGTAGACATGTTATGATGATGGCGTTGTGGCCGACTCACAAGATGTGGGTGGAAAATTTTTTATCATTGTTTATTAAGACGGTCAATATGTACTTAGATTGACAATGTTGCAGAATGTTTATCAAAATATAACTTCCGCTTCCGTTTGTTAGCATGTAATTTCTGTGGCACATATTAATAAATAGATAAACAAACAGGACTTAAACGTTATATATTAAAAAAAAAAAAAATTCACACAATTTTTAAAGAATTATGTTTGGATGTAGGAATTATTTAGCAAATACTATTTCTATTATTACAATTGTTATCTCAGATGATTTATGTTGTTCATGTTGGGAGTTCAAACTGATTTTTTTCTTAAAAATACGGCTATAATGTCCTTGGATATTGTTTATTTCTATTCTTTACCGTACTATTGCGATTTATTAATTTTATGTTTAAATTTTTAAATGGAACTTACGCTTCCGGTATTAAACATTAACGAATGTTTGTTTTGTCATTCACTTTTCTGCTTTTAATAATGTGGACTTATGAAAAATGAAAAATTCTTTATTTCTATGGAAAAATGTTCGTTGTTCTTGTGTTGTCATGGGGTGTGAGTGTGAGTTTATTTTGTTTCCTTTTAGAAGAACTAATCCATGGTATTAGCTATCACTGTTTTGTATTCTATGTTTTATGGTTTAATGCCTTCAAGCATTGACTTGTTGTACTCTGCACCCTTCACATAAATCAATCATTAAACATTTATATAGACAAATATTGTTTCATACATTAAGAGGCTGTGTTTTATTTTTTTCGACGAATTTCTTTTATTCTTTTAGCAGAAGTTAAATGGAGTAAATCTGGAGTAAATATGAAATACGTTTCACTTTTTTAAAGAATAATTTAAAGATGTTATACATTCTTTGTCTCTAAAATTTTCGCAGTAAAGCATATTGTGTTACTTTGCCTAGAAGACTTTACAGCAGATCCGAGCTTTGAGTATGCAAATACATCAGATAGCGTGAGGCAGTAATCTTTCTTAAACTATCTATAGTTAATCCTACTAGAAACTTTTAAGAAGTTGACAAACAAATTTAATCAAAAGTATACATAAGTATTGTTTTTAGAGAAATAATTTTGGTTAGTTACATGCCTCGAGGATAAACAATCAAAGCAGTTTGACATCCTATTGTAAATGACTTTCGCGACATTGGGGTTCGACTTTTGTCAAAAAATGAAGAGTTTCCAATGCGGAAAACGTATTAACACCGAAAACCTTATACGTACAATACATAAGCAGATTTATTTCCTGATCTGAAAGTTCTTTCTGCAATAACATATGAAGAAGTTTAAAATGTCGTCTTTTTATTAAAAATTTACAATAATTCAGGAATAATGCCAAAAGATTTTGTATTCAAAGTATTGGCCCCCGTTTTCTACACATTTTGTCCATCTTTCAGGCAATTTATGGATGCCATTCCAAAAGAAAGTTTCATTCTTCATAGAAATCCATTCACGAAGACATTCTTCCATTAATGAATGGTAATCTTGCGAATAGGGCGAGTGGAAATGGTATCTCATCTCTAACCAGAATGTGCAGGAGCCTTGTCATGCCACAAAATGATTTTGCCATATCTTCTGGCTCGTTTTTCGATTAACGCATGGTTGAAATTGATCATTTCCTGCTGTTGGTAGCTGTTGGTATCAACTGTTTTACCAGGCTTGAGAAGTTCATTGTACACTACACTCTTGTGATCATACCGCACAAACAGCATTGTCTTCTTCCCGAAGCGATTTCTTATGAAATTCCAAATAAAATATTTAAATAATTTTGAATTTTCTTCAAAAAAATATGAAAGGACATTTGGGGTTCACACATTATTTGTGTTGTTTCTTTTTTAAAAAAACTTTCATCTTATTTTGTAATTTATAAGCTTCCATTCAATTAAAATACCAGCCAAACATAGTAAATTCTGTAATTATCTTTTGGAAATTTAAAGAATTTGCAAGTTTTTTAGCTACTCCTACTCAATGAGTGTAAATAGATTCAACTCTTTAATGATGTCCAGTACTAAGTAGTAAGTTTAATCGTATATGCTATTATATTGTAAGCATGTATATACAACTTGTAAATGCGGTTGAAATCCACTCACAACAGATGTTTTTCCCTGTGTAATCCTCTTTAATGCTATAAGTTTTTCTTGCCTACAAACTATTTTATGTACACGCATAAATAACTCAAACTTTTCTTATGTGCTAAAACTTTAAAAATAGTTTTGGTGTATCTTTGTGGTTGGATTAAGGGTTGGTTGAACTTAACTATTATAATAAATATTGTAAGAATGGAAAGTAAAATACAAAAGTATACGAGACGAGAGACTTGATAATAAAATGAGTTGGACTTCAACTCAACTTCACAACTTCTCAACTTCACAAAGACTATTTTAAGTGAAAGATGGATGCTAAGAAAGGAGCATACCTAAATCACAATTTTGAACTGGGATAAATACTTATAACATTGCTTTAACTAACCTAAGAAACTTAGAGGTTTTTTGATTACTAATTCTTGTCATTGTTACTCGTATACGAGTATGTATTTTTGTCATCTGTCATCCTTTGTGTGTTGGGAGTGATTCTGACTCCAAGAGCTGAATCAGTTTTGAAGTATGCCAGTTTATATTTTCTGTTTGGAAAACCATTCAAAAACAGTTTCTGTATAGTCATTCCGACGTCAATTATGACTTGCAGGTTATGCTCTGATTCACAATGTCCCATCATAAGTCGGACAGGCAGTCAGTCAGTCAGTCAGCTAGTCATCAATCGTCCAAATGAACATTAAACTTTTTTGTCGCTCAATTAAACATTAAACTGCTGACATATACAAATATTATTGTATTCTGTTCTGAAGTTTTTACTCATATGTATCTTATTATTTAACTCATTTCAATATATAAGTATCTTAAACATATAATTATTATAATTATAAACTTTGGCCATTATATGTTCTTGACCATGATACACTAAATGTTGTGGCCCTCTTAATGAATTTATATTCTCGTTAAGCACTAGGATTAAGGCTTTATTTAGTTATTTATTTACTTATTTATTACAAAGAATTGTCAACTTAAAAGTAATAAAAATAAGTAATAAAAAAAAAATCTTATAACAATTGTAATTAATTAAATCCGTCTGTTACCCGGTGGGGGAAATTTATTTGCGAAGAAGCTAGCTATGCCCCTACTTACAGGCATGTGTGGTCAGAGATAGTTACATATATAATCAAACTGATGCGAATCAAAGGCAACCGGGATGGGTTACAATGAGCGACATTTAGGTCATGTCGCTTGCAGTGTGTTCCGATCATATTAAGCGCAAAGGGCGAGATCTTATTCGAGAGGATAGTATAAAACTCGGAAAGGATCATGTATGACATAATTAGTTCTACATCTATTCAAGGCTAAAGGGACAAAGTTTCTGGTAAAATGACTGGGGATACAAAAACGTAGCTGATTTAGTAGCTCACAAGAATCTATGGCCCCAACTATGTGATTTTATGAAGAAAATTAATCCCCTAAGCAATTCTACCATGCAACAAATGGATGGATGGAAGACTGAAGGGGTCTTACAGAATAAGATGGCAACCGGGAATATGGATTCCAGTTGCTCCTAAAATGGAGAGTCTTTTCCTTGAGACGCCAAAGCATTCGCCTTTCATTTCACATTATCGGCAATTCTCAGTTTCTGAGCGACAAATTTTTTTTTTAACCCAATACCATAGTGCCATAGTGGTCGGTGTTCTATGCGTTTGGGCTTTTAATGATTTCAAGCACTAGGTTAGGTATGTTAATGGGATGGGGGAATATCGTGATTTGCCTCACATCAAGTGTCTTCTTCTGAAAGTTTTCTTTCTGACTGGGAAATGAAATAGGACTCTCATTTGGTCTAGCATCGCCACCGATAATTATAATTAGATTATCTATTTATGGATCCTCTCTGTGTAGTTACTTTAAAAAGTATATAGGATTTATTTTTCGTTTAATATTATTTTTTAAACATTCTAAAGAAATTATTATAATTTTTGCACATTATCATTAGTTTTATAGAATACCGTTCCCATTTGCATTATAAAAACTTAAGACAAATAATTTGTGATTGTTTTGTTTAGTTTGAGTTTAGTTTGCTTTTAAATGGGCCTTTGTTTGAGAGAAAGTTTTGCAAAATGGCAATAAATATTTAGCGTAACATTAATTAAGAAATTCAAGCAGCCACAACCGCTGTTGGCTGGCCTTCGTTCACTTTACTCATTAAGGGTTAAAAGCACCCTGAGGTGACTGTGTTGAGGAATTTACGCTTTTAATATGAACCAAGAGTCCTTTGGACCACAGGAGTAACACTATAAGTGGATGTGTATGTGCTTGCATGTGCCCACTAGGCCACAAGTGCTTGTGGTGTTCAAAGTGTGAAATATTTTTTAACAGCACACGGACACACACACTTACGCTCTAACAGGCACAGCAGATACTTATAAAGAATGAAAGATTCACAAAAACACTATCACAGGACTTAGTCCTTTGCATAAACATAGATACATACATACATACATAAGTATGAAGGTACATAGTTTTAAAGTGGTATTGAGTCTTTGGATGCTTGAGTTTGTATTGTGCTGCATTGATGTTGATGTTAGTTTGTAAAGAAACCCAAATAAACATTTTTCCCTTCAACAGTTTATGCCGTTGGTTGTTATTCTTATTGCCTTCATGGCAAATCGGTCGAGTCAATGTATGGCTTTTCGTTTTGGCCACTAACCCTATTTGAACGTAGCACCATCGCCGCCTCAAGGTCTTTTCATAAATTACTGTACACTACAAGATAGCAACGACCGAATGAACGAACGAATAAACGAACAGACGTTGTTCGAATTGTTTATTTACCAATATCAACTTTAAAACTGAACAACGTTGGCCAAAAGCAAAGCCAAATACTATTTTTGTTGCTGGTGGTGATGGTGGATTGAATACAACAACCGGACAAGAGCTTGTCCTGCCTTGTCATGTCCTGTCTCATATATATCTATCTATCTATGCATGGGTCTACTATAAGTGTGTTTTTGTATGTGTTTCGGTTCATTACCGCAAAATAGTTGAGCAAATGAATGACTTACCCGCATCACAGCAGATGCCTCAGCTAAAGGCATAAAAACTCAGTTACAATACTCGCAGATACAAAGATCCATTCATTCCAGCATGAGCTGAGCTCAATGTACTTACACTAAATGTATATGCACATGTTCTTGTATGGTATATTTGTATTTGAGAGGTTGTCCAAGTAGCAATTGAATGCCAATCTGAAGTGTTTCGCCGTTGTATTCGTTTCATTGGAATGTTTCAATTAAATACCCAACAAGATAAATAGTCATTTACTTTGTGTACTGTCGTATCTTGTACATCGAAATTTTGGCCAATCACTTTGATTTATCACTCAAAATAAAGTTCTTGTTACCAAGGGAAACTATTACTAAGTATGTTACAATATGTACGATGAATTTCTTATGGTTGTCATGAGATCACAATAAGTCACTCAAATACGTGTATTAAAACATTATACCATAACTTCTAATTGACATTTTTAAGAAATTAATTTCTAAGGAATTTTCATCGTTTGACCTAGAAGCTTTTTGGTAAGGGGGTTATATAAACTTAAAGTTTGAGGTATTTAATTCTTAAAGAGACAGTTTAAATTGCTTCTAGCTTGCAGTAGAAATTTTTAATTTATTGTTTCAAGTTTTTAGTTTCTTATTAAAGTGTTGTAATAAACTTTCTCTAAAGGAGAAGCAACCCAATTCAATTTATTCAATTGAATATACCCACAGTTTCAATCATTCGAGTGAGTACTACTATAAAACTTTATTCACATGATTTCTGTGGAAATCATGTCTGCTTGTCTGCTCATGTTGATTTTTCTTGTGGTTTCCTTTATGCCCTTACAGCTTACATCCTTCTTTTCTTCCGAACTTTAACTTGTATTTGACTGAATGTTCATTTTTATTGCCTAAAATTCGAATACACTCACAATATCATAGACACACAATAGTCTGAGTATCTGTGTGTGTGTGTGTGTGTAATGTTCTTGAAATTCTAGTTGAATGTTAGTTCTTTTCAATTTTGTTTATTTAGAAGATTTACCAACAACAAACAATCGCAAGCCAACAAGTTGAGCAAGCAATAGAAGCAAGCAGAAGGAGAAGCGGCAGAAGCAACTATTGTAGTACAATAAATTTACTAAGTCAATTTGAGTTAATTGTAAATAAACGAGTATTTTGTGTGGTTTCCACGCAACTGAAATGGTTTATTTATTGTTTGAGATACTCATACATTTCACTTAACTTTATTGTGGTCAGTTAAAGATCAAAATGTTATTTTTGTTTGGTTAAATTGTGGCTTAAACTGATTTTTGACCATTTCAAAAAGGTAATATTGTAAATATAAATGCACACATGTAGATACTAAACATATATATACACAGAAAATAATGTTGTACCTTTGATACCTTAATTGTTATGTTTTTTATTTTTATTGGCTAATTTGTAGGAGAATTAATTGGACAATGCATTGTAATGCTACAACTAAATGTATACTTACCTTTTCTCATAGGAACAGGTTAATAAACCTTACAAAGTTTATCCAAGCCTGCAATGATTACTTATGGCACGTGTATAGTATATTTATTGAGATGCTAATTATTAATTATATGTATACCCAAACCTTTCACATTTGTCAAGAGCAAACAGATGAGATGATATGAAAATATTATATGTAATCATATTGTATATTGATTGTATTGTTTGAAAATTCAATGAAGAGGACTTGACTTTGTAATTCAAACAATCAGCTCACATTTTGAGTAACAAGTTTTATATTTTTAAAACAACATCCTCTTCTGGTGTTCCTCTTGCTAAAATTAATTTTTTGACTCCCTTCTTTCTTAACTTTTGTCTTTATATGAATTGTTTACTCAGCTCTTCTTTTATATAATCAATATTTTGTTATTTATTTGAGTTAAATTTCATTAAAATTCATTTACTTGTTGAACACCAAATGAACAAATTAAGGCCTTAACATTTTGTTTAAAATTTTTCTTTATTATAAAAAAGTAGTAAAAAAACAATGAAAGGAAGATGTTTAGATTTTAACATTTTCTCATTATTGGATATTCTTCTGGAAATGTGCCGATGCACCAAGGCCACCGAGACTCTCCTGGAGTGAGCGCAAAATGCCAATGGGAATCTGTTAATTATAATATTGTTGATGATATATTTTAAAGAATTTAAATAAATTTCTATGTATTTACATTTAATGCATTGAAAACGACATTCGGTGATGGTTGAGCTACTTGAATTTGTACCTCACCATCTGCGGATGATTGTGGTTGAGGAGCATCGTATGATGCACGTTGGACAGTTTTAACGATCCTCTTGCTTTGGACGACATGATTAACAGGTTCCTAAATTCATAAGAAAAAAGAAAAAAGAATTTAAAACATTCTATAGCATATAAAATTTATAAAACCACAAATTTCAATAGAAAAACAATCAAAAATAAATGTCAAAAACAAAATACATAAGTACATAAAAAAATATCCAACAAAAATGTATAATAATCTAAAAAGAAAACTACAAATATTGTACATAGTTTTAAATACCAAATAATTTGTCAAAATCATAAAAATATACAAATAATTTAACATGCAAAAATTAATAATAACAAAAATAATTATTTGGTAAACTGATATTTAAAAATTATTATAATGAATTCATTAAAATTTAAACAAATTATTATTCGTTCACTTTAAATCCAAATTATCTATTAGTAGTATATGCATGTGTAAATGTGTTTGGTGCCACCAAGGATGTCTAAAAACTTTAAAATTAAAGTACTTAAGTATAATGAATGAAGTACAATAGTTTGTGTAAGTTCAGTGCGGTTGCTGGTCGTCACTTAACTTAGTCAGAGTAAATATGTAACTTTGTTTAAATGAAATGTGATTGCATTTTATGAGTAATGTAATGTTATCTTTCTTTGGTTTCTTTATATTCTTTATCCTGTGGATAAATATATTTATTTAGCTCAGGAGTCGGCAAACTTTGTCTTACAAAGGTCTTCATTTTGCTTTTAAAGGTCAACATAGATTATATTGTATTCTGTCAAGATAGAATTGATGATCTATTTTAAATCTTTGACTACATTTTACTCCAATAATACAACTCATTCCAATGTCTTCTAGATTTTAAGCTGAACTTGTTCTGCTGTCACACTGCGTACTGTTGTACAGAGTTTGCCGGTCTCTGGCCTGGGTCATTACCATAACAAAGAAGCATATAAATACATCAATTTCAAACCTGCTTTACTAAAAAGTCCATAGATGACTTTGCCATATGGACTTGGTATTAAATTGATGTTTTAATGTCTTTTAAAATTAAATTATATTATAAATTGTAGAAATTTTGTGATAAAAATAAACTTATGCGAACCGAATCAACCAAAAAATCTATTAACAACTACCACAACAAGATTGATTTAGTAATGCATATTCAATCCTCATCATCATCATCTTTCATAATCATCATGACTAGTATGTATAGTAGTATATAAAGCGAGTCCATCCCATGCATCGTTGCTTAAATGCAGTTTTTTTTTATTCTAGTAACTCAAGTGTAAGCATGCTTGTTTTTGTGCATCTGTTTTGGGTTTCCGCCATTATTTGCTGTTGTTGTTGTTGTTGCTTTTTGTATTTTTTTTACCTGCAACAACGGTTGTTGCTGTTGCTGCTCTTCCTGGGGTTGTTGTTGAGCTAAATAATTAATGCGAACTCGTTGACGGGGACGTTGGCCACGCTTGCGTTGACGTCGTTCGCGTTCACGGAAAACTATAACAGTTGAATCTACGTCAGGTGCAGCACTGACGTCGGAACTCATGGCGTATGCGTGGTTATTTTTAGCTTTTATATTGTTGCTGGTGTTGGTTACATTTGCACGGTCAAAATGCAAATTGTCATCCGTATTTGCGGTTGATGTAGTAACTTGTTTTTCAATGATTTGAACATTTGGCAAGGGCGTTTCATCATTGTGGTCGCGACGCTAACGATTAGTGAGTGGAATGAATAAGTGAATGAAGGAATGAATGATACATGAATACATTCGACATATTTATCCAAGTGCAATATTTATGAATGAATGCATCCTTCGAAATCGACATAGCTCACAATCTATTTATTTTAGATGGTATACAAAATTCAGTATACTCGTATCTTTGTTATCGGATACTTACTTCACTCTTGATTAGTGTATATTTTTTTGGTGGCTTGATCTTCTGCACATAATGTGTTTGAGTAAATGGTGCATATGTGACTGGTGGAAGTGGGGCTGCAGGAGCTGCTGCTACTGCTACTGTGTCGTCATAGGCAACTGATACCTTTGGTACCTGGTGATTGGTTGTAACCATTTTAGAAGCTATTTTGCCATTAGCATGAGCTTCAGAGCCAATGAAGCCTTCTTGACCGGCATTACCACCAAGAACAGCACTAGCACCGACATCAGAGTTCGCCTGGGCGCCTGCATAGGCAACTCCAGCAGTTTTTCCTTTGTTATGGATTTTTTTTATATTACAATGAAAAAAATAATTATTTAAAATTAATGTTAAATATTCACTAACCATCAACTTGGCCACCAAGGCCTGCAGCGGCACGTGGACCCCATGGAGTGCCTGCTGAAGCACTTAATCCGCCATGCGCAGCATTACCGGTGAGCAGACCACCTAGGCCGGCATCAGCATGATAACCGCCAAAATTGACACCGACCTTGCCATCCTTGAATGTAACAAACTGTGAAGAGAAAAAATAATTGTTTCATTTTATTAACTTCATAATTTCGACACATTATTCCCTTCTTAATTAACTTAATTTAATTTTAATCAACAATTTATTATATTACTTTAATAAAAAATCAAATGAAATATCATTTCTCTATATCGCTATATAAAGCAACAAGTGCTTAAGGTTTTTTATTTATTTTATATCCTGTCCACAATTTCATTAATCAAATATTAAAAATGAAAAATAAATTTAAAAATACGATATATGGAAACTCTTTTAAACCAACAAAGTTTTTATGTTTATTTAAAATAAATTGCAAATTAAATAAAAACCAATTTGCATATGCAAATTTTGGTCTCACCAAAAGCTTACATAAATTTCACACACTTTTTTTATTTGAATATAAATAAATTTATTTGGAATTTGTTTTAATTCCATGGTCTCCTCGCATAATCAAAACTATAAGTTGTATATGTTTGAGGATAACCTTCTCTGAATAGCATCGAATTATTGATAATTTTCATAAATAAACTCTTGATGGGGTTCTTAGGTTTCAAAATTTTTAATGAAATTAAAATTTTTATTGTATCAACATATTACAGTTATCGGATCAAATCAATGAATCATCAGTGAATGGAGAGACAATCGATTTAGTTTTCATCTTAATCCTTATGCGGAAATAATAGGACTATAACAGTTCACACATAAGGAACCTACATATATGGATGTAAGGATTTATGGAAATGACAACATCAATAAATCTTCTGTTACAAACATCAGACAAAAGTCATGATAGTATATTGTACTCGTACATTTACTCTTAAAGTGTATAATAAACTTTTTGGAATTGTTTCTGAAACATGCAATCATAGTATATATACGTTTTAATTGCTCACTTGGGTAAAATCTATTAAACAATAACAAACCGGTAAATAATGCATTGGATTTGTGGTAAAAAAAAAAAACACTGGAAATATTTACCTATGTTCTATTTAAATATAAAACTTAAATTAAAAGCTATTTTCCCCATGGTTTAATGTAAAAAAATAAAAGGAGTAGATGAAGTTTGTGCAAGCATCGTTAAGCTTTGACAGAGTAACTAGAATTAAAGAGAAAGAGGTGAAATGTTTAGTCTATTCTTTTCATTATCTTTGGTATAGTTGTTTTCATCGCCAGCTCATCCAGTGCTAGCGAGGCATCTATGCTCATTCAGGAGTTTCTGGATAGCTTCAGTAGGTGGGCAGACCACTGGAACATCGCTGTCAATAATACAAAATCGCACCACTATTCGTTTGCGCTTAGGAGAGACTCCTGCCCAACTGTTTCGCTGCATAACTAGGTCATACAGACAGGAGACTTATCGGCGCAAGTACATTGCCAATTGCTGAATTGCAGAAGTCAATTTAGCATAAGCAACAAAATAACCATCTTTAAGGCTACAGTGATGTCACTATGGACATATGTATGTTATTCCCCTGTGGAGTGTTCCTTCTGAGTCCAATGTCTATCTCAACCAGAAGTTGCAAAATTCAGCCCTTCGTCAGATCGTTAACGCACCTTGGTACGTGCTTAATGATGCTATTTCCCGGCACCTGTGAATCCTCTCGGTCCGAGAGCAGATCAACCGTCACACATGCCGGTATGATTACCGGTTAAAGACTTATGTAAACAGGCTACCAACTGCTCTGGAGAAGGCTCAAGTGTCTTTATCCTGATGACCTTTGGGTAAATGGACGCTTAAGAGGAATAAGGCTACTTTTTTGAAAATATCAAACTTTTTCACTGTAAATTACCTGGACCCTAAGTCTGCAATATTTTTGGCTTTTTCGTTCAATCAATTTTTTATAGCTATTAAGTCAGTGGTTAATGTCATCCAATTATGTTTAAAAAATATATATGTATGCGATAACATCGTTTGAAAAAATAGCTCAATCATCTTACGAATCTAAAGAGATAATTTAGTTTATGAAATTCTACAATTTTAGTAAATATATGTACCTAAAGGAATTTTATAGTGTAGACACAAACTTCCATATGGAGGTCTAGTTCTTTATTTAGTACAACACACAGCTCTTATATTGACATACTTATAAGTAAATATAGTACAATTAAAAATATACAGAATAGGTCAATATAAACTCAAAATTTAGCTTCTGTATTTGGCAAATTTTTCAAAAATGAACAACCCTTATATCTTTATTATATATAAAATTGGATATATGTATCTAAGTCGCTTATGGATTCCGAAACTGCTGAACCGATTTTGAGGGCATCTCTAGCATAGTCTTGAGATTGTTTCAGTAAAGTTTGGTGCGAATCAGATTTGCAAAATAATGTCAGTATTACGAATTGATTCGTTTCAATTAAAAAAAAAAAAAAAAAAAAAACATGACGCATTCACATCACGTCGGGAGCGTACCAAAAGCACGCCGGGTACGCTGGTAAGTATATAAAAATCAAACTTTGCCACAAGTTATAAACACATATTAGTACTAAAACGGACAGCAATCTGTTTTTATACGAATTTAAACAAAATGTTTTTAATTTATTGAAGGGTACAAACAAACTTGTATTTAATTTAAATTGTTTTATCTGACAAATGCATATTTTTATATACTAACAATAACAATATCTGAATTATGTTTTTGCAAATGTGAAAAGTTATCAAAACAAATATTTTTTTTGGTCTTTGTTTATTTTTGAATAAAAAACAAAACAAAAATAAAATTATTCAATTAATGTTTTTCCTTTTTGGGATACAATAATACTAAATTGAGTGCACTCGTACTAAAATAAATAAGAATCGTATTTCTTTGACACATTTGTACTCTACATTTAGTACTATGTAATAATATTGTTAAGTTCTAATACATAAGGGGTTTATAATTTTCGGTTTTTTGTAATACTTTAATCTTAAGAATATTTTCCAAAATCATTGAAAATTTGCTTATGTAATACTTGAACGACCCCTAATAAGGGAAAATTTAAAGATTCATATTGCTTTAGGTTAGGTTAGGTGGCTCACTTAGGCACAAATAAAAAAGAGTATGGCCCATTGTGATACCAGCAAAGAGTTGACATGGCATTCCCTTAGTGCGATGCGGAGAACCATTTGGATTCCGAAATGAACCTACCTATGTCCCAAATTGGTAGGAATGACAGTTCGGTAGGTGGTTCCATCTTCGCAGCTGCTGCAGAAATCGTAGTGCGGAAGCGCAAGTCTGCCAGCATGTTTGCCTATGACGCAATGGCCCGTTAATACGTTTATAGTCTTGCTTATTGAGGTTCTGCCAAGATTTAGCAGCTGGTCAGTTCGTTTCCTGTTCATATTTGACCAGGTGTGCCTAGCTATGCTGCAAGTGCCTTCTTCTACCCAGAGAGTATTGGCTTTTACTTGGTAGAATTTTCTGACAGTGAGCTAGCTTCACTGTTGCTAACGGAATTCCAGCCGGAAACGTTACATCCTCACGTAACGTCCCTTCTTTGGCTAGTTCGTCAGCTTCACAATTGCCCACGATATCTCTATGTCCAGGCACCCAGCATAGTTGTATGTTCAAATTGCCTTAAATTTAATAATTATAAAATATCTGAAACTCTACTATGAATCCCTAATGTTTATAAACTGATTAGTTACATACCCTTTTACAAAACTTGACTAACATATTTGAAGGGTATTCTAAAACTTTGGGTCACAAATCAATATTAAAAAGGTGAAATGGAAAAAAATAGAAATGAAAAAAGAAAGAAATTTATCATAGATGATGATTTTGTATTTTTGGAAATCATCTATGAACATTTTTTGTGTGTTCAATTGAATTGAGTAATCCATAATATTATATGTACGAGTATGGAATAACTAATGTAAATAATAATATTTGTATTTCAAAATTTGTTACTTTACTAATCTTCAGAAGTAAAGATAACATTTACAAATGGTTGAAATACAATACTACTTTAGTCTAAAATGAATATTATCAAGCTATCGAATAAGTAAATAATTTAGAAAAGAGTTCATTCTAAAACAATTGAATAAATATTAGTATGATCTTATGAATTATTATACAATAATACAGATACAAAAATAACATTATACGATGGTAATGTATAGTATGTACTAAGCACGAGTAGTAAGTAGTATGTGGGGCTTTTCGTTTTGTTGTTCTGAAGCTTTTTCGGTTTTTTCAAAATCGAGGAATGAGTGATGAAAGAGTGTGGAAAGCATTTATCGATAACAACATTTCGACTTCGAGTTCGACAGCAAAATAAAGCGACTTTCAAAAGTTACCGGCGGCAACACCTGCTGAAAACCGTCTGATAAGCGCTCGTTACTGATTATATTTGGCATTCAATGTTTAGTGTTCTGCTGTCATTGCATTAAACGAAACAAAACAAACCAAAACAAAATAAAAGAAAAATACAAAATAAAAACAAAAAAACAAGAAACAGAATAAAGGAACAGAAACCAAAACAAATAAAATTAGTTTGCATTTAAGCATTGGCAATTGTTGTGCGGGTATTTGTTGTTTGGGTGAGTGGGGAGTGCAAAGAAAATCTAATCAAATCAAATATTTTATTGTGAAATATGATACGATTTAAAGAAGGTATAAGCATACTAGATATACTTGTACTTGCACAGAGAATCTCATCATTGATATGGCACAAGCAGCTTTATTAAATCAACAGCGATGTGCTTTTGGACTTTCACTGATGTCGTTGTTGTTCTTGTTGTTGAGGAGTTCGTTGTTGGTAAACGGTTTCGAGTTGCTACCAATTGGTGGGGGAGTTCTTGTCGATGCCGCCACAATCACCTGGGGCCATGCAAATAAATACTCAACAGTAATCCATGAAGAAGAAGTGGTCCTTGGGGAAGATCACAGCAATAGCACCATGGATGTAGTTTATCCTTCCTCACAGGTAAGCAGTTCAGTCAAAAAGGACACTTATAGGACATCATGTAGATACATACATACTTCGACTGTTGTTATTGTTGTTGTTCTATTGTCATGAGAAGATGCCTTGTTTATAAGCTTTATTTTTATTTTGTATTCTCTGTTTTCCTTGAACAAGGCCGATGACGACAACGACAGCAACCACGACTATACAATTACGGCCATACATGTCTATGCTTTGTCAAATTTTGAACAGTTGCTTGGACAAGATGGCAATAACATAGCATTGGCAAAGCCCACAGAGGGGGCAACAACTGTTGAGGTGGTGATTGGTGGTATCGGCCAGAATTATACTATAATACGTTTCGAGAGACTTGGTGATGAGGGCAGCTCAACAAAAGCTCCTTATCATGGTAATGTACATTTCAAATTGGTCATTTATGGTTTGGATTTATAGTACAGACGAGTTCAGTATGAGAGTCTGAGTGTTGATAGAATAACATAGTAAGTATAATAGTGTTTAGGAACTAGTACATATCTCTTTATCTTTATTAGTTTATTTTTATTGTGTTAACATGTGCCAGTTATAAATTAGAGAACAACAACAAACAAATACACAGACATAAGTTTAACAAGCTAAACAACTTTTCGTAAGCCTTTAATCGTATCTACCAAATGTATTTGGAATAAATCTTTCACAGGTATAATTTAATAGTAATTAAAGAAAAAATAACTGAGTCTAACATTTGGGTGACAAAGTTCAATGTGTCATTCATGAGCATTACGAGGGGCAATCAGCTTAAATGTTTCACAGTTTTCACAGTTAATATTATGCAAATGAATTTGAGGCTGTTGCTAACATTTTATTACTCACTTAAGTTAAGAGGCTACATTCAATAGACACACACACACACACACAGCCATACACAGAAGCACACGCATTAATCAAATATTGACATTTTCTTTGAAATCAGTTAAACAGTAAGTTGAGAATATCTTAACATAGCAAACTTGCAAACTGGCAAGAGAAGCTTTCTTTCTTATAAATCTAGTCTGGATTTTATGCAAATTTTGCCTCTTTCAGTATATTGTAAGTATAAGTTGGGATCACCTGTCGTTATATATTGTATATTTTAATAAATTGGTTGTTATATACTTACACGTATTTACGAGTACATTCATAGTATATAACATATATTAATGTTGATGCTTTGTTATTTCAGAATACACATATCCTATTCAACATTATCCATTCACCCTCTTTATAAAATTAAATTTTCAATTTTGTTTGTCACTTTTAGTATGGTAAGTATTAGAATAGACAAAGATAAGAAACAACAAGCAATGAAAGCGGTTAACATTTACTACAATACTACTACCATACTATACTATTGAGTAAATGTATTAGAGAGACATTCAAGGACAGAATGAAAAAACTGTAATTATTTTTAGTGCAAATATTTGTTTGTGCAACAAGAAATTACAATAAGCGATTCTGATAGAGTGAATAGTAACTTAGAATTGTCACTAGTGTGAATAAGTATTATTATTTTATAATATGTATATATATATAGAATCTTGAGACAGAGAACCCATTAATTATATAAAATAAGTATAGCAGTGTAAATTGTTCTTGTTGTTATTAGAGGCTTAGCTTTCTTTGGTAGTGCTTGATGAACACTATCTCTGTCTTGACACGCTCTCAGTGAACATCATATAAGGAAAGAATAGAACCAAAAACTAAATACTGTCACACGTAATATAATATTGTAAAAAGGAGGAACACATACAACAATAGCACAATATTCAAGAAGTATAAACAATGAAAAAACGTACGAAAGTTTTTGTGTAAGAAATTATATAAATATTATTGGTTTTGGATACCTTGCGTTACGTTATTGCAATTTTCTTGAAAATAAAATAGAGCATATGTGACTCGCTTATGATAGGAGAGAGAATTTTTAAAATCAGTTAATTCGTTTTTGAGTTAATTCATTAGAAACAAACAAATAAACATAAAACAAATCTTTCCTCCTAATAATTATAATACATATATGTAGATATAGATATGTTTATGGAAATGATCAGAGTAGTAAGGACAATTGATTAAACATAGTTTGTTTATTCAGGCTATGCTCTCAATTTAGAACTATAAAAATATGTTTTAAGTCATCTGATTATTGAAATGGAGTTCGATTGTTATATTATTTCTCCATATGTTATGCTTATTGAATAAGTATATTTTTCTTGGTGAATTGAATTTAATGTTTTATTTATTTTTCATTAAAAATTACCTTGAATTATTAAATTTTCAAAAAATTTTATGCAATTAATGCCATGAAGCATAAAAATATTTCGTCAATTTTCGTAGTTAGTTATTAAGTAAATTATAAAATTATTGCGTTATAATAATGTCAGATACATATATAGTACATACATATAGTATTGTAGTTAGTTTGAATATTTTCTCTTCACTCCATTGCTCAAATTTTTTTCTAGCAGGAACATGCTGTTTGCTTTAAACTCATCTATTACATTATATTACCATATATGTATGTTAAAGACAGAAGGTTGATAAATGAATAGACGTTGCGGAGAGCGGACTAGCATATATGATAAGCAACAATGAAAAAACCATAAGTATATATAATACTAAGATTTCATAAATTGAAGATTACAAAGTTGAAAAGACTTCTTCACAATTCCGTCACAACAAATTGACATGATGTCCCATGTTTCCAATAACTACACCTTAACTTAATAAAAATCTTGGGTGTCTTCCAACTCATCAAATTTGTAAGCAAAGTAATTTTAGGAGACTCTTTAAGTCAAAGTTCAACTTCAATCTAATTAATTCATTTATAGTTATTTACCATATTAGCAACCACAATAAAAAAATATAGTAATATTCCCAAATTACTCAATGACGATGATGATGATGATGACTTTGACGTACATCATAAAAAAAACTGTGCAAATTAATTTCATTAAAATAATAATGAGATTTTGTGTATGGAAATTTTTTATTGTATTCGGTTTTTTATACAATAATTTCATTGTTTAATGTATGGCGACCTTCCATGAAGAAATATATATATAGAAAAAAAACACGAAAAACAAGAAAATAATTATTTTTCATTTTAATTGCAAAGGTTGAAGTTGGGTTGCCTGATCCTTATCACTACATTTTATAGACTTAATTTCGATATTTCACGTAAGAAACACGATGTGAAAGTGAAAAAAGGGCCACAAATAAAAATTCGTAATTTTTTTTTTATCAAAGATATTTTTTATAAGTTTTACTTGCTTTTTGGTTTTTTATGAGTAACAAGAACAAGAAGAAATGTAAACTTTGGTCTCAAAAAACACTTAATTATACTTTGTACGATATAAGATATTTTTCTTTTATTTATGTTTCATAGTTAAATGGAAAACCCTTCTTTAGGTGATATTATGTGTTTTTGTGTACTATATAGCTATAGAGACTCATGGGTATTTTATCGATTAAAATAAAGAACTTGTTCTAATTTGGTATTAACTTCTGGTGTTGTTTGGTGGAAAGAACATAAGTTTATATAACCGGTTTTATTTATACATAATTGCCTTTTAATAGCAGAATCATGATGACTGTGACATATTTCAGAATCTCCAGAATTACTCAAAGAGGTGGTCTTCTCTTTGTAACACTAATTAGTCCATAATCCGATGCATAGTTTTAGGGGTTACAAACATCAGTCTGAAGTCGAAATACAGTTAGTATAAAAAATATAGAAGGGTAAATGCTAATTTCGTGCATGCTTTGATTAAAATCTATTCTATTAGGCTTTTGGGTTTGTGTCACATTCGAGGACAATGCAATAAAAGGTCAGAAACAAAATCTTTTTGGTGGCGCTTGTGGAAATTCAGTGAATTTAGGGAATTCATTGACTGAGAAGAAAGGTGTGTTAAATGAAGGTTAAACTAAGAGTCCTTAACAAATTGCCACTGCACTGCCATAACCTTCTGTTCTGTTCTGTTCTGCTCTGTTCAGTTGTGTTTTATTTGGTTTTGTTCTGTTCTGTTTGGTTCTGTTCTGTTCAGTGAATGTGTCAAAGGAGTACTTAACCTGTTTGTTTATTTGTTGAGAACACAAATTCGCTTTCTGACCTTCTTCATCTCGTTTTTCCCTTTCATCACCAACAATCCAACAATGTTGCAATAATATTGTTCAACAATGCATTTACCCTCAACAACCTTCAATGTCAAAGTTCTCCGAATGTTCTCCATTTCAATCTCTTGGGGGTATAAACAAATACAATAAATGTATTTTCACACGGTAAGCGACTTTAACTCTAAACAAGAATAGGATGGAATGAGGTAGGAAATGGATTAGAATGGAAGAAATTGTCTGGTGTAAAATTTTGTGCATAATATTTGCAAACAACAATGAGTAGAAATAGAAACTGATATAACAATTGGCAATTTGAGCCAACTGACAATAATATAAAGGAACAACAATAATAAAATACTATACATACATATAAAGTACAAATGACAATCAATAGAATTCTCAACTTCCGGTATTGCTTTCTATTGTAATTTATTTTATATTGTACTACTCACTACACAGAAAGTATTCGGATTATTTTAGAATTCTAAGGAAATACTTAGTAGCTGTTAAAGGATACATACAACAAATTTCGTATCCATCTTTATTGTGAATTGTTTATTTATGGAACTTAAGTGTTAATTAAGTGACTGAGTTCGGGGTTAGAAGTTTACCGAAGATTCAACAGATTTCATTAGAATTTGAATTTTGTACTTTGAACATCGAAAGGCAACAAGTAAATTACAAATTAAATTGCAAATGAGCATGTAAAGAAGATATAATTAAATTATTAAATGTGGTCAAGATACTTATAGTATTTGACATCTGAAAGAGACTATAAGTATTTACAATAAACTAGCAAACAAACAAGTTCATTGTCATTCTATTTACCCTAGACTGAATACAGTTTCATAACTAAATTTAATTAATTTCTGTCTTAATAGAATTATAATTAGAGACAAATAAAACAACAAGAACAACAATCTGAATAAATTGAGATGATTTTGAAATTATTTTGCATTTGTAACTCAATTACTACAATATTATGAATATATTTCAACATGTTGAGATTTAGAGTATTTAGTATATGGTATATTGTAGTTGTAGTTGTGCCAGGGTGAGGAGTACCATGTACTCTGGTATATGCCAGAGTGTGAAATTCTAATAAAATACAATTGAAATCACATTTGCCAATATGTGTTAACTATTGAGGATGATGATGTTGAATGGTAGTGAGTGGTGGTAAGTGGTATTGATGATGATGATGATGATGATGATGTTATTTGTTATTTGCATTGATGTGACACGCATTTGCTGCAAATTTGTCTAGCATTTGTGGTTAGAACATGTTTGTGTTTGCAAAATGTTAAATAATACAAAATGGCCAAGGCTATGTCAACATCACCATCATCACCATTGCCACCTTCATAGAATTTGGCGTCCATTGAAGCACAAATGAAAATGCTACTACTACAAATTGTATAATTAAAATATACTATATGTATATGTTGGGTGATTTCATACTATTTTATGCAACTGAATTCTATTCTACGTATGTTTATTTGCAAATGCCAACAACATAAGCCGCAGACAACCGTACAAGCCACACTAACACACGTTGAATGATATTACATTGAGTTTTTAAATGGTTTTCAGGTTTTGGTCATTTTTCAAAAGGCTATCTATTAATGTTTATTGGTGTATAAAATGATGTACATACGTGTACATGTGACAGACACATTGGTAAATAATATTGTATCAGCAAAGTCTTTAATTAATGCATTTATGGGATTTATCATGCCATTGCAATATGGTTTTTGTGTTGATTTTATGAATTTATGATATCACAATCAATAATGTACATTTCAACAGCAGATTTACAAATTTTCACTTTTTCACTTTCGATTAGAATTTTTATTCAAAACCAAAAAGAAGATATAATTACAATATTAATAATGAGATGTTTTATAGAAATAACATAATATGCTATGTTGATTATTTACATAATTATTTGAAAAAAAAATCCTAACTTTTCATAGCATAAAATAACGAATGCAATTCTTTTCTAAATGAATAATTTTATAAATCATTTTTATGAATATTCCACGTAAATAGATAGAAAGAACATCATTTCTGAATAATTGAAATAAAACATTTTTAGTTGTAAATTCGTAAAATGAACAATGCTATGCAGCAGAATGCAGCAAATGTACAATTTTATTTACAAATTTTTCTATTGTACCAATTATATTTATTAAAATTTATCACAACATTTTTCTTTTTATCTCTCAGTGAGTACAATATTATTGACTTTTATTTTTCCAAATGCTTCTTTCATATTTTCGTATTTTAAATTTTTCTTTAATTATTTAGTCAAAATGTTTCATGTTTGCTAAATCAAAATAGTTATTTCACTCATCGGATTGAGCATATTAGCATGGCATTCCAGTTTAAGGAATCATCGATGTTGTTTTTTTAGTTGTTTCATGATTTCATACAATATTTTCATTTTACGAATTATGTTATGATTAAGACAAAAGCATCACATTTATCATATTGCAATAATAAAATGAGATTTGTAGCGGAGTTAAAATCAGCTGAGATGTCAGTCAAGACTCTGGTTCCTTAATATTTGTGGAGGGGGATCTTAAGCCTCAATTATATTGAGCGAGTTTGCAATCTACTAGCCTCCGAATTCACTATGTGCTAGTGAACTCGCTCAGTGTAATATTGTTAACTAGTTACTAGCAGATTGTATTAGTAACCTCACTCACAAACACTCTCACTTATTTTCAAAGTGAATCACTTGTGCATTGTGTATCACCTAGTAAAGCGTCGAGTGTACTGAGGTCGTGCAAAGTTTTGTGTGTAAACATTATTATCCTACACACCGATTCGCCCATTTGTAAACTTGTTGGCTAATAGATTGTAAACTCGCTAATGTAAATGAGGCTTGAGTGAAAAAAACCTACTACTCCAATTGAAAAGCGATCTGAGAGAGTGGAAAATGTTCCATAAAATAATGGCAAGAAATGATAGCATAAACATTGGATGAAAATGTTTGGCATTCAATAACTGGATAGTCTTAATATGTGAAGGGCATCCGGCTGAAAAAAAAAATACTAATGGAATTGAGGCCAACTGACTTGTCATATGATATAGCGATTGATTGATAAGGCTAATGCAAATAACTAATTAGGGATATTTAAACAATAAGAAATAATATACCATTGGAGAAGATTTAGAAAATTTCAAAATAGCAACAGTCCTAATCTAATATAAATGCAGATCAATTAGCAGATTGCAAAAATGTGAAGATACTGTCCTATATGAATTATAGATTTACAAATAAACTATTGTTTTATTCCTCTAATTTTCCTTATGATATTTTTTTGATCATTGAAACTCACATGTTTAAAGAAGAAGTGTGTTTAAAAAATTTAATATAATTTTTATTTAAGTATAACATCAGATAGATCCTGTCTGATGACCAATTCACAAGTTTATTATTTGCTTAAATTGTTTATATGAAATAAAGAATATAATAATAATGCTAATCATAATCTTTATAGTTGTTTCACGAAAGATTTGTACATTGGTCTCTTCAATCAATGTATTGTATTGTGAAAGGATTTCTATAATATTTTGTTTTTAACTCTTTAATTGATTATACATTTTAAATTAGTACCATGTAAAAATTTTATCAAAATTGAATAGAAGTTTAAATAAAATGCTTAAAATATAATAGGAATAATAATTTCTTTGTACCTACATATTAATTGAATAAAATTGTTTAAAATAATATAAAAGAGACTTTTGTATTATTTTGAAAACCCACCTGCGGTTTTACATTTGTGGCAAACAGCAAACACAATATTCCAATTAGAATGCGCATTTCTTACACTTCTTATACTCACTCACTCAAACACACACGCGTCGACACTTACACTGAAACAAACAGTCGTAAATAAGTTCAAGAATTTTGCGTGAACTCCTTTGTTTGAAGTTATTCACTCACACACACACAAATATTTACTTGACACAGATACAAAAACAATATGCGGTATATGGTAGTAAGTGTGTAGATAGTTCTTTTTTTTTTTTGTTTATGCGGCACACGTTGGACAAGTAAAAGATTTAAATTTTTTTTGCGTTCTGATTTTTTGTTTGTTTTATTCTTATGCAAATTGAATTTTGGGCACTTTGTTAATTGTTTTATTTGGTTTATACAAAAATAATTTAAAAGTTCAAGATTCCAAGATTTGATTTCAATTTAACGTTTTTTGTTTTTTTTTTTTTTGCAAGAAGACAGACAACGTCCACTCACGATGTGATTCAAGTTGAGACTGTTGTTTTTAGTTAAAATGGAAATAGAGCTAAGCCAAACTGACCAGACTCAAACTGAGCTTAAATATATAGACACTTTTTCATACATACATACATATATGTGTATATATTTTATTCTGTTGCTCATTAACCAACGAACCGACCGACCGACCGACCGATCTACGCTTTCCTTGCCCATTTGGCGTAATTAATATGTAAACTTGTATTTCTCGAGGAATTTATGTATGTAAATTTTTTATTACTTTATATATTTTATTATTTGGCTTATCTGCTCTCTAGACAAAAGAATAATATTATATACATACTAAAATACAATAATAATAACAACATTAATTACGATGACATTATTATTGGATTTGATTTGTACAATATGTAGAATAAAAGTTTATTATTGAATTTATAATTTAAGTATTCTACGTTGTTTCAAGATGTTTTTATTTTTAAAACCAATAAGCAAGTGAGTGATGAGATTTCATTTTATTGTTACTAGTATTGAATGAACTTTGCTGTTGTTTTTACACAATGAATTTCAATTTAAAAAACATGTTAGATATGTCTTTCTATTTTTTCTAAACTAAAATAATTAACGTCTAATTAGCAACAGAAAAACAAACTAAATTTTCTATTTTGAAAGCAACAAAAACAATAAAAGATTAATAGTTTGGCATTAAACCGGTTTATTATAGACTTGACTTCAAGTATAAAAAGAGTAAAATTTCAAACTAAAATCAAGTAAAATAAATTTAAAAATTAAGCCAGACGCAACTGTTGCAATATTGCAATAGCAATGCTAAAGTTGTACAAATTGCACAAAAAATAAGCTTTTCAATGGAATAGGATCAAATATTGAATACCCTGTAAAGTACTATATTTTTCGGAATTCACACAAACTTTATTGCTAGTTTATGGACATAAATCCTTGGAATAGACAGGTAGGCAGATAAGAAGAGACTTAAGTTGCAAAACAGTTATTTAATATTTTCGATTTCCTTATGTATTTCCTTAAAGTTTGTGGCATTTCCATTCTTGTTCTATGTAATGAGCACGATCATAAAAAAATCACAGAAGTGTTGGGGAATACCCGTGTAGAGCGGGTTAATTAAATATAATTGAGAATGAACAAATTTGTGGAAGATTAGTATATTTGTGATTTCACAACAACATTTTTACAAAAACATATTTAAAATAAAATTAAAAGAAAAGAAAAACAATACTCACGGTGTCCCAAACCGGTCACTCATCCGAATAGTTACTGCGCCACACAATACTTAATATCGCTGATCGCAAAACAAGCGGTCACTCATAATATGAAAGCTGATGTTTTTAGCGTGATGATTTTTACATGCTTACAACTGTCACAACGTGCATAAAAGAGTTTCGCTTTAAAAATTTCCATCAATAAATAAGTTCTATAATTAAGTCAAACGTTTTAAGTTTACTTTCAAGTTCCTAGAGTTAAATCTTGAGATATTATATAAAAAATTTCACATTTCTAAAGATAACCACAGCAATATTTTATGCTATTTTTGCGAAAATATGATAAGTAATTTGAAAAAAGAAAACATTTCATGCTCATCAAAGATCTTCACATTCCATTTGTTAAAGAATCTACATTGGAACGACCCCAGTCCCTTTCGATCCAGTACTAGTTCCAACTATCTCCTTTGAAATGTATCAAATTGTGAATTTAATATGGCAATGTCATTGGAAGGGGTCAATTTGCCACCGTTCATCAGGCAGACATGTCACCGTTCAAAGCCAACGCTTGCATTGCCGTTCTCCAGTCGTGTTATCAGTCATTTCCTACGACTTGTGAATTGACTAACCACCAGTAATGACTTAATATGGAAACACGCAATTACTGGTTCAGCTCTGCTTAGCCTGCGACTAGTAAATACACGACCAGGTTATTAGAAAATGGGCTAATGAATTACTATCGAAACCGCGACACTGCAGAGACATAATAAGTATCTGTATCACCAACGATATGAAAATACTCCTTGTCACACACTAGATT
This sequence comes from Amiota communis, assembly GCA_037043315.1. Lineage (NCBI taxonomy): Eukaryota > Metazoa > Arthropoda > Insecta > Diptera > Drosophilidae > Amiota > Amiota communis. The sequence goes on along the minus strand of JBAMAV010001387.1, from coordinate 3,008,774 downwards.
TACCTTCCAGAGTTTAATAATGTCAATAATTTCATTTATTCATATTTCCAATCTGAACTATGTATTTGTTTATCATTTCTTTATAAGGTATAACATTTTCGGTTAAACTGAATCTTATGTTTCTTATATTTTCCACATGTTTTTTTTAATTTTTCTGTTGTATTATATTTATGTAGGTACAATAAAAAACCATACAATAATAAAATTCGTTGCCGAAGCTTTTAACTAGCGACATGTCCTCATGCTTCAGTGCTTTAATGCTTCAATGCACTTGGAGCTCAATTTGTGGTTGTGCTCAAGTGATGCGCGCTACTCTTAGCCATTGGCCAACACCAACCATTGACATCAAATAAGTACATAGTATACACGGTGTATGTATGTATAATACAATAAGTAGAACAAGTTAAATGCGGGTTAAAGTTTGTTGTTAAATCTCTGTCTGGCACTCTGTGATTCACAAACACTTACATATGTATGTACTACATAAGTAAATATATACATTTATGAAATAATAAATATAAAACATATCAAAAAAGAAAAGTATCTACAGTTGTAATCTGTATATCTGCAAGGCCAAGGCTTTCACATAGTATTGTTTGTAGTTGCATTAAAAATGAACAAATTGAAATAAAAATGTAATTCGTTATCTGAAATGGAAAAATTGTACATGGTATTTAACGGTATGTTTCCTAAAGCAAAAATTTCCATTGAGTGTTTCAATTAATGCAATTTTTTATCGTTCCGTAAGTTATTTGTGTTTTTTTTTTTTTGCATTTATTAATTTTAATATAAAGTATGAGGCACAGTATCATTGTTATTATATTAAATATAGAAATGGTTTTTTTTTTTTCATTTGATTGTCTATCTGTCTATGAATTATTCAGATTATATTATATGATATTGTATAATGACCTTAATTGAAGATTTAACTATAATATACATATATAAGTCGTAATTGCAAACTCAGTAATAGTTTTTGTTTCTTAATGGAGTCATGAGTAAGTCACATATGATTAGTTGAGATAACTAACTTATTCAAGGATGCGTCAATTTAAGTTTCTATTAATTTTAATTAGTTGGAGTTTCGGTTTCAATATCAAACTCATTAAAGTAGTACTATGTGTATATGTTACAAACTTCTTATCAATGTCATAAGTATATAATTACTGCTGTACATAAACGCACCAACGGGAAACTCCAATAGAAATGTGCGTATCATTTAATATTTGTTTTCTATCATCCAGGCGAAAGTTTACGCAATAGATAGGTGTGTGCACTTTAATCTTATACGGAACTACCGGAACCGCAGAATAGCAATACTGACTGACAGCCCTTAAATCTCACCAAGTTACATCAAATCTAGTGATAGAGTGCATTGTTAAACTGAACAAACTAGGTGAACTCAATCAGGTGTGGATTCTATGGGTTCCGGGTCATGCAGGAATTAACGGGAACGAAATGGCAGATAAACTCGCCAGGAAAGGAGCGTCAACTCCATTTGTAGGTCCCGAGCCATTCTGTGGTGTAGGTTCGGGTAACATCTCCCGTATTATTTGGGATGTAGAAGATAGACAAAGGAAACTATAATGGGAAAAACTACCGGGGCTATCACACTCCAAATTAGCGATAGGGTCATACAACCCAAAACGCTACAAGGACTGTATGAATCTGACGAAGAATAACCTGAGAATCGTTACAGGATTGTTAACAGGACATTGTAGGCTGAACTATCACCTAACTAAACTGGGAATTTCCTCTAATGGTCTTTGCAGGTTCTGCAGGGAGGAGGACGAGACCGCATTGCACGTGATAGGAACATGTCCTGCCCTGATGCACAAGAGAAGGAAACACCTTGGCGAATTCATCTTAACCGAGGACAAATTCAAACTCTGTAAAGTAGGACCAATACTACAATTTATCGAGGGAATTGGGCTAGGTGAAACACTCTAAGTCCATTAAGGGGGCACAATAGATCTCATAGGTCGCAGTGCATCTTCCCCCAAGATAATAATAATAATAATAATATTTGTTTTGGTTTTTTTGATTTAATATTATGTAGTTTTCAGGTTGTGTTAAGCATTTTTTTTTCCACAAATTTAAATTTTGTTTGCAATATCGAAAATCTCATCAATAAATCAACGCACAGAAAGAAATCATTTTATAGTCTGTTAGTAGTCTCTCACTTGGCTATTTGCTGTCTTTCGCACCAATTATTCTAGCAAATATTTTTTAATTAATTCGCATTTCGTTTCGTTCTTCTTTTGTTCGTTTCTATTCTACATAATTATCTATAGGTTTTATGAAATTCAAATTGTTTGCCTTTTTTAAGCCAACTTCATTTAAATTCAGCTCGTGTTGGAATTTCATAATTTATTTTATTGTAAAATTCAATTCAATGGTGAAATTTTTCGAGTCTTCGATGTTCTAAATTCAATTTTGGGTGTTTTTCCGTATTTTGCCATATTTCTCCAACTTGTTGATTGTATTGTATTGTTTTTCCTTATGCTTTATAGATGCTATACATAATTTTTATTATAAATATGCATATTTATTTTGTTTGTCTATTATTATAATACAATTTACTCAACATATTTCAGTTGCCTTTTAATGAAAGTCGAAAGATATGAATATTGAAATAATGTTTTGTGAATAACATAAAAGATTGATGAATATTTTAACGAAGCATAAATTAATTACTTTGATATTAATATTTGAATTAAATTTAAAATTTCATTTATCAGCACCTGCACAATTTGCCGAAGTGACAAGCAATTTGAACAATACAACTCTCTTCTGGGTATTCAAATTACATTATTTGCAAAATATTTCATGCTTTACAATTGAATTTAGTATGAAAAAATTTGGAAAGGATATTATCGAAATTTTCAACAGATTCAATTTGTTTTCGAAACGAAAGTCACATTGCAAAAGATCATTGAAACAGAACTTGTCACTACTTATGTGAATTCCAAAAGCTAATTGCTACAAGTTGTTTGCTCTCGCTACAAGATCGAGCCGAAAAATTGCAAGTTATTTGGTGCATACTTTCAGGTGGCAACTTATTGTGACAATAAGCCCTCTCCACAATAGATGGCGCATGCAGTTCTTGAAGTCTCTCTCTTCCCAAGCACTTGGTCAAGAAGAAATGTACTTTGACCTTTTTAAATTGGGAAGGTCAAAGTAGACACGTTACTTTGTACAATCATGTAGATTTTCTAGCACATGATCAAACTCAAACGGGTGCAACCATTCTCATACCATTATTTAGCGACAATTATTGAATTGAAAAATTTAATTCAATTTAAAAATAAAATAAAATGAAATATCAGATATAAGTAGATTATTTAATTGTTCTAATTATTACTATTAGTCATTTCTTGTGCCAGATTCATTCTTCGCGTCGCTCTTGCAGTTGCCGGCTTTGAACTGCCAGTTGACTTTGTTTCTGCGCATCATTCCGCAAAGTTTGGCATTATGCCGCGGCAATCCGATGTTGAAAGTACACGCAGATGCCAACCACAAATTTTATTAATACACCAATTTCCTTGCAGTGGGATTCCAAGATTACCACATTCCCTTGTTCCAGTATTGCTGAATGTATTCAATTATTGCACTGTGTCTGGCTATAAGTAAATCGTTGCCAGTTCGAGGAGCTGCCTTTTTAATTTGAAATTTAGTCATTTGTATTACACGGTTAGCTTTGACCATGGTTCTCATCTTCTATACTTAGTCTACTGGCAACAGGAAGAACATTTACCGGCAGCAGATTTTCTTATATTTTTTCGCATATCAATAATAAAACCTCCACGGACTTAGGCTTCAAAATTCTCAATCAATAATGCACATTCCCTAATGGATGAGAGTTAAACTAGCTCTCTATGTTGGTAAACAAAAAAATAAATAAATAAAGTAATACAACAAACGGGCCACAAAGAGACAACTGTAAATAAATAAAAGTTAATAATGTAACACAATTCACGGACCATAAATACAAAGAACATAATTAACAGCAAACTTAACAATATAAAGTTTATATTATAAACAAATTAAAGAACATAAAGGAGACAAAACATCTTATTGCTATACCCTACAATCCTACTTATGCCATGGTATACCATGTTATGTTAAAAAAATGAAAATGAAATGATTAAGTTTCGCAATCGTGATGATGATTATGATCAACAAACAAACATGATGATGATAATGATCAACAAAAGTAAAGCAACAAGAAAAAACATAAAGCAAACAGCAATAAGAAAAGAGAATGTGCGTAAAGCGATAGCAAAAAAAAAATATATGCATAGAACAAAAACAAAATACACACAAAACAACAACAAAAGCAAAAACAACAAATTGGAAGAATATTTTTACAGCCAAAACAGGCAAAATTGCGACGCTTCCCACACCACCCACCGCAATGTTACACAGCCCTAACTAAACGTAACCAATTCTTTGATCCTTGAGCTACCGAGTGGTGTAATTAGATTTTGGATGTGCACAATAGTTTTGCAACTACAACACCAAACTGTATACCCATTTTTCCTATCATAAATTTTTTTAGATTTACCCCATGGAATCAAAAATATAGACGTATCAAAAATACCAATTGAAAGGTAATTTTCGCCAGATGAGATCAAAATAGGTCCTATGAAATTAATTGATAGAGATCATGTGAGGCAAAGTTAGTTGTGCACCTACCTAGAGAAAGAGGAACAAAATTCCTAGTAGTACGACTAGGGACACAGAAACTAAGTTGACTCAAAAGCCTTGGCGAATCAACAATATCAGTAATAAGTTTATGAAGAAAGCTTATTCCTAAAGAAATTCGGCGATTACTCAACGAAGAAAGATCTATAAGAAGAAGCGCAACGAGTAAGAAGGCAAACGTACACTAGGGTCCAATTTAAGCCCCGAAGTGCAAAAAGAAGGAATTGCTTCTGTACCGACTCAATACGGTCTTGATGTACTTTGTATTGAGGGCTACAGACGCACGAACAGTACTCGAGTACTGGGCGGATTAGAGAGATAAAAAGAAGCTTTGTAACGTAGGGATCGATAAATTCTTTAGACCATCTTTTAATAAAACCATAAATACTTTTAGCTTTATTAACAGTTGAAGAAATGTGATGGTTAAAGCTCAGTTTAGGGTCAAAAATGATTCCGAGGTCACTGAAGGTAGAGACACGCGCTAATGAATTGTTGTCGATCGTGTAAGAAAGAAGATGAGGTTTCAGGCGTTGAAAAGTCATAAGCATGCATTTTGCGCAGTTAAGCTGAAGAAGATTGCATGAACACCATGAATGCAGTGATGTTAGATCATCTTGCAATCTGACTTGCGAAAGGATATCATGAAATGAGAGGCATAGTTTGACATCATCAGCATACATCAGAACACGAGAGTAATTCAAGGATGAAGGAAGATCGTTTATAAAAAGAATAAACAGTAATGGGCCAGGATGACTTCCTTGAGGAACACCAGAAGTAACACACCGGACAAGAAAGAGTGGATTTAAATAATACTCGCTGAACTCTATTTCTTAAATATGAAGAAATCCAACAAAAAAGATCTTGCGGGAAACCTAAAAGGTCTAGCTTAAGTAAAAGCAGATCATGATTAACGGAATCAAACGCTTTGCTGCAGTCAGTATAAATAACATCAGTTTGACATTTTTAGTTAAAACCAAGATTTACTAAAGATGTAAATTCAAGCAAGTTAGTAGTTGGTGATCTATTCTTCATAAAACCATGTTGACACGGAGAAATAATAGACTTGCAGTAGTGATAAAGGGCATTTTTTCAAACAACTTTGGGATTGCAGAAAGTTTGGCATACCTCTATAATTAGATATGTCAGCTTTGTTACCTTTTTTATGTAAAGGAACAATAAAGGGTTCCTTCCAGATAGCAGGAAAAGATGCGCTTTGAAATGATAAATTGAAAAGTTTAAGAAGCGGCTTACACAGAGATTCCGTACAGTGCTTAAGCAAGACAACTAGGTATTTTGTCTGGACCGGTGGTTAGAGGAATAAGTGGATTGAAAGAATTTTGCGAACAGGTCTGCAATACCTAAATGGCTATGGGCTTGTTCATTAACTAGATACATGGATGAGGGAAATAAAGAAGACTTGCGCTTTGAGTTAACAAAGTTATAAAACTGCTTAGGATCACGCGAAAATTGCAATCTACAACTTGAGAGATAGTTCTTATAACAAAGGTTATTTAATGAAAGAAATTTAGCCCGAGCTTCACAAAAGGAATAGAAGAGCTAGTACTCTTAAATTTTTTATATAACCTTGACTTTATGTTTTTCAGGTTTGAAAGCCTTCTTGTAAACCAAGGTGATTTATATGTAACTAACGAATCTACAATATACGGGGAACGAAAATATTGTATACCGTTGAATAAAAGAAATTAATAGCAGTAGTCATATCACTACAATTGACTAAAAAAGACCAATCAGTTCCAAGAAAGATTGCATTTAGTTGTGCATAGTTAACATTGCGAAAACAAAACCGACGTTTGCATCTAGAAGTGGGGGCTGAAGCAGGACAGGTTACAGAAAGCAAAATTTCCAATGTTGGGTGGTATGTATCCTCAGGAAGACATAATGGTTGAGATCTTGACACTGAAATTCCAGTGAAGTCATTACTGAACACAAGATCAAGTGATCTATTCAAAAAATTGACTACAGAGTTCATTTGAAACAAGGTTCTAAGGTTGGTGCTGAAGTAAACAAATATTGGAGGAATGTGAAGATCTGGCGACGCTGTCGATCAAGTCAACGGGTGTTCGTTGGTACACTGACGTTGAGCGAGTACATAATGTGAGGATTCTTTACATACATATTTCAGTAATGCAGTTTTTTCTATGTAGGAGATTTCAAAATACTGTATTACCGGTTATTTTTCTCAATACATACATTCCATTACAATTTACTTCAGTTTTTTTTTTTGTCCCTTCTTCTTTTATAATTATTTTTTTTATGATTCAATTTTGTTCTGGTCATTATTATTTTTTTTATTAATGAATTCATTATATTCTTATTTCAGTTTTGTTTATTTATACTAATACCTAGGGTCTTCACTCAAACAGTGTATTTGGCGTGTATAATATATAGTTTAAACAACGTATAGTGTACACTAGAGCTGCATAAATATAATTGTTTTAATTATGATTCACGCAGAAATTTAATTTATTAATACATAACGGGTCAAGGTTTCGGTTCACTAATCATCATCATCAGGCAGCGTTACAGCTCGGGGTGAGCTTTAGCTTCGTTCACAATCCTCTTCCAGGCGCTACGGTCTTTAGCCTCCGCCCTCCAATTTTTTACACGCATCTTCTTCAGGTCTGTGATGACTTGGTCCAACCATTGGAGCTTTGGGCGTCCTCTGGCTTTTGTCACTGGTGGATTAAAAGCGACCATGCTTTTTTGAGGACGGCCATCGTTCATACGCTCCAAATGGCCTAATCATTGTATTCTATGCGCTTTGACAATCTTTATTATGCTCTCTCCTTTACGTAACGAGTTGAGTTCTTCGTTAAAACGGATTCTAAAAGTTCCGTCGCTATCTCTGACTGGCCCAAAGATTTTTCTAAGTATTTTGCGCTCAAAGACTTGCAAGCATTGCTCGTCCCTACTCGTGAGTGTCCAGGATTCGCACCCATATATTAGCACTGGTTGAATTACCGAACTATAGATGCGTAGCTTGCACGATCTCGGAAGTAATCTGGACCTTAAGAGTTTTATATTGGCGAAATATGCCTTGTTTGCAGCCATGATTCTGTCCTGTATTGTGTTGTGTATGTTGTTGTCGTTGTTGATCATGACACCGAGGTACCTAAATTGTTGTACACCCTCGAAGCAGTAGTTACCGATTGTAATATTTTCTGGGCGGCGCCTTTCTTCAAATCTCGAAAACTTCAAGTATTTTGTCTTAGCTTCATTTACTCTAAGACCAACTGATTTGGCGCCTTTTTCAATGCCAAGAAAAATTTCGGACAGATATCTTTTGTTACGAGCTAAAATAGCTATGTCGTCGGCGTAAGCAATTGTGAGACCTGACCTACTGAAGAGGTTACCAGATTTTACCTCTTTTCTTACTGCAAAGTGTAGCAGCAAGTTGAAAACAGATGTGGACAGTGAGTCTCCTTGTTTGACGCCGCATGAAATTTCAAAAGGATCAGTTACCTCTTGCTGCACTACGACTTTTCCAGTCGTGTTTGCTAAAGTCGCCATTATAAGGCGCGTTAGTTTTTTGTTTATACCAAGGTTTGTTAAGGCTTCGGGAATTTTGCAACGATGTATGCTATCGAAAGCTTGTTTGAAGTCAATAAAAAGCATGTGGACATCTACGTTATGGTCGTAGCACTTGTCGAGGTTTTGCTTAAGCATAAATATCTGGTCCGTTGTTGAACGGTTGGGCCGAAAGCCGCCTTGGTATTCGTCTAAAATAGTTTCTGCTGCATTAGTAAGCCTGGCTGCTAAAATACTTGAGAAGATCTTGTAGGCAGTGTTGAGGAGGGTAATCCCTCGGTAGTTTTCGCAGAGGGTTTTGTCACCTTTTTTAAATAGCGGAATTACAAGCCCTACACGCCATGCTTCGGGGATGATTTCTTCACGCCATAGTCGCACTATAAGCTGTAAGATAATTTGAAGTCCTTCGTCGTTTAAAGCTTTAATAAGCTCTATGGTAAGCCCGTCTTCGCCTGGTGCCTTATTGTTCTTCATCCGACACACTGTCTTACGAAGCTCCTCCAAAGTAGGTTCGGGTT